>JARIHR010000010.1:1800000-2147937 GCA_029281495.1 Mycena filopes | reverse complement strand
GTCGGCGCCCACAGCCTTGCCCTCGCGCGCTTCCCAGAAATCCCCTGCACCGCGCCGACGAGCAACCCCACCGCCTCCGCCACGGATATCACATTCGAGACGAACACGTACGAGACGAACAGCGAGCGCAGCGGCAGCGCGGTGTTCGTGTTCGTGTTCCCAGTACTAGTGTTCTTCGCCGTGCCGTCGAGCAGGGGGAGGAACGGCGCGAGGAGCTCGAGGCGGCGCTCGGCGTTGAACGCGCGGATGGCGGCGGCGAGGCGCGTGCCCGCTTCGTCGAGCGCGGCTGCGCAGGCGGCGTCGCGCGCGGGGTCGCGGCGCCAGCGCGTGCTGTTGGCGTTGGTGATCTCCGCCTGGACGGCGGTGAGCGCGACGACGAGGGCGGCGCGCAGGTCGCGGGTGGCGGCGTCGAGGAGGGGGAAGACGTGTGCGGGGCTGAGGGCGTGCTGGGCCTCGAAGGCGGCGTTTTGGGTGTGGATTGAGCGAAGGAGGTGGGTTTCGTGCCAGCGCGTGTCGGACAGACCCGCGACAGTGGTGGAGGAGGAGGAAGAGGAGGGGATGTCGGTGCCTGAGGTGAGTGGGCCGGCGAGGCGCGAACTGCCGGCGAGGCGGTCAAAGTTGAGGAGGCAGCCTGCCAGACGCGTTAGTTCGGACCGATTTCTAAAGGAGAGGTACGCACAGACGCGGGTGATGAGTGTTACCGTAGGGTCTTCGAGACTTCTCACGTCGTCCCCGTTCCACTTTCCCCAAGAGAATTCGAGAGAGAGGAACCCCGAGGTGGAGGCCACTGGCGATCGCGTTAATTAAATAAGATAAAGTTGCTTAAGGAGGACACACCTTGCTGCTGCGTACTGATCACCAACGCGCGCAGAGCGCGGAACTGCAGGATCAGAGGCGAGGCGGGGGCGAGGTCCTCAGGCTGCGCCGCGAAGACGTCGTCCTGCATCTCCACCATCTTCTGCACACGCGCCAGCTGCTGCACGAGCTTGTTCATCATCGCGTGGCTCATCGTCTCCGGGAACACGAATATGGTCGTGAGGATGGCGATGCCCATGTAGCAGCCGATTGAGATGGCGGTCGAGTTGAGGAGGGTGTACCGTTTGGTGGGGAAGAGAGGGCCGATGGACTGGGAATTGTAAGTAGGAGAAATTCTGTGGAGGTGGAGGACGTACGCAGAAAATGTCCACTGCAAGAAACGAGTGAGAACCGGCTTGAGTGGGATTTAGATGGGGGACACTGACCAGCAACTGTTCCGAATATACTCATGAAGAGTAGCTTCGGGGCATATGCGCGGATGAGACCGAATATGAACGCCCCGATAGCGAGAAATCCACCATACACCGCCGTCGCCCTAAATCCTTCAGCAAGCACCACAACAGCCAAACGCGGCACATACCGAATTTCGAGGAAGAGACCTGCGAAGACCGCAGTCGTTTGAGCAAGCGCTGGGTTTGCTTGGAACACCGGATTGGCCTTGATGCTGAACGAAAGATCGGACGGCTGAACGAATGCAAGTGGACTGAGACGTACCTGGCCTCAATTTGCTGAGCCACCGCCGCAATATGGGCTTCACTACGCACGGCGTTCGCTGCACGCATTGCCCCGATGCCAATTCCCCACCCAGCAAGCAAGCCGATCATGAGTGTCGAGAGTAGCTAGGCGGCTTGGAATTTTAACCGTGTTTGGCGCGTGCGAGTATAAAGACGTACGAAGAAGGTGAATTGGACCGGGAGGTACGGAGGGAGGAAGAGGCTCGTTAGGAGGGCGAAGAAGGAGCTAGAGCAGGGATAATTCGCTTCAGCTTTGGATTTTTTAGAAAATAAGAAGAAACACGCACGTCGTGCCGACTGTCCGCAGAGACGCGTTGGGGAGAAGAATCACAAAGGAAGCAAACACCGCAATCCAACATCTGAGAAGGACTTTCCACGCTTGGGGAGATCTGAGCGGTCCCGATACCCATGGCGGAAAAAAGGACAAGACGGAGCGTGAGGTGGCTTTTGTGGAGTGGTGGCTTCCCCGACGCGAGTCCACCGAAGAGTCTGCCCCAGGGGAGGTTTTGGGCTCCAGTTCAGCCATGGTCGTGGTGGGAGAGCGCAAAGAGAAGGAAATGAAGGTCGGGCATTAGCGGCGTGTTTGTGCGGATAGGGCGCTGATACGCGATCAATTTCTCAGCACGACCGGGTTATGCCTGCCCGCACCCGGCTGGCGGCTATCGGTGACTTCAGTAGCCGGAGGTCCAACCCGAATACTGTTTTTTTTCGTTCAAATCGACACGGGGGGTGACGCGTGACTGGTTTAACCAATTCGACAATTCGACAGCCGCCTGCATCGTGCGTGACAATGGAAAAAATTCGACGCAGCGCCGAGAGGATGGAGCGAGGTTCCGTCTCAAGTCCTGGTCATTCCTACAAAATTCAGGCTGACACAAATGACGACTTTTGGATTCCCTGCTCTCAAAAGCCAATTGAACTTGTTTTGAACCAAATTCAACTTGTTTTCAACCAAGATATTCAACCACAGGGCCGAAATTTGAGTTCGCAGGCCCGAAACTCACCAGAATGGGCAAATGCATTGGCTTCAGCAGCAGGGGAGGCTGGAAAATTTGAACAGCCCTTCCACCACATTTCTTAGCTGCGTGACGACCGGTTGGAGCTATTCGACAATGGCCAGGGTGACGTGTTACCTCGACCAAAGTTCGGGATCGACAGTGGGGTGCGTGACGGGTGACTGTCGATTTGAACGAATTAATACAGTATTCAGTGACAAACTTGAAAGAGGACCAGCGGCATTTCTGGAAGGAGGGGGCCCCAGTTCAATATGACCTAACTCGCATCGGATTTCCTGGCCAATGGACTCGGAGGGCGGAGGGATTTTCAAGGTGATTATATCGAGTTGATGATCGAGTGCTTCTGAGCGTTGAAAGAATATGAACGAGATACACTCACAGCCAAGATTGACCGACATACAGTTCTCATCGGTGAAAACTATATGCGAAGCAGCGTCCTGGAGGATCTTACAGGCTACAGCCATGTCTGGACTGCCCATAAGCCTTGAGCGAGACCGAAGTTCTTAAAACGCGGGGATAAGTTGTTGGGTACAGTCGTAAACTAGGAAGCGCAACATTTTTATTGTTTCGCGGATCTCTCGGTCAAATTTGAGCCAAATCGCGCATCCCAAGCTCACACATACATCTTCTCTATACTTAGTCCACGTTGCAATTTACCCCCAGTAATTAGGACCAATTTCTGCTGAGAACGAGGCTGACCTTTGCAACACATCAAATTTGTACAAATTACGGTGAGACAAACACACCCAGTCTTCAGAGCTCTCTAGGATATTTTGGGCCAATCTTTTTGCAAGCCTTCCCATACGACTTCACTGAGTATCTACAAATTTATTTGGATTTTCCACGGCCCCAGAGGGTGCCGAAAACTAGTGTTGCGCTTCTATGTGTCGTTGCGCTTCCTAGTTTACGACTGTAGCTTTCGGAGAAATTCCTGTCACTGGTTTTTGAGGGCATACTACGGTGAGGATGAGATGGGAGAGGACAAGCGGTGAGCGGTCACGTTTTAGTAAACATGGGCAAACATTGGGACCTAGAAATCGTACAAAATACAATTGAATGTGCAACAAATCGAGGGGAATCATGATGCCCTTGGAGCCAAGAGTGGTTCTGCTACATAGGATAGTAGGATGCCGCTCGCATCCGCGTAACTCCCCACGCGCGCTCAGTGTTGAATCAATGAGCGCGACTTCCCATGGATTCGGACTCGAGGCTTCTGAGTTTCATGCGATGCACACCATTCAATGGCCGGGAGAACCTTGGAGTAGTTGAATATCAATTCGGGTGCTCTGGTAACGGGGTGGGAAAGCGAATGAATGTGAATCGGTCGTCCTTGCAAGTTGGGGTATCTCCCGGCACAGTGTCGCGACTTCGTAGCTCGGTCCTTTGTTCATCACCATGCCTCCGACTCCCCTAGGGACTTCGCGCAACGAACTTACGAGGTGGATTATATGTGCCCTTAAAAAAGCGCAACACAAAAGTCTCCATGCCGATTGGGTTACATAACACTCTCCAGACTTACCTTTAAAAGCGCGAGTCGTGGAATGCATCCTCCAGCACCGACTCACAACCCATCCACCCACCCACTCAAACCATTACCACGATGTTCTTCTCTCGCCGCTTCATCTACGCCATCGCCGCTGCCCTTACACTGGCCGCCGTTGCTGAGGCCCGGTGCGGAGTGAGTCGTCTGCGCCATCGTCCTTTGTCTACCCCAGATTATTGACTGCAGTGTCCTTACCGCGTAGAACCGTGGCCTCCCGGATGACTGCCCCGACGTAAGTCCTAATTACATTTACATTCTCCTGAATCCTCACTGAATTGGCATCTCAGAACTCCTGCGGAGAGTTTGCATTCGGATGCTTTGCTTGCGATTCAGGCAATTGCTAGATATGTGCGTCTGTGGTTCCGCCTTCAATTCTAGCCTGAGCTGACTCTGTCGTACCCTAGTTGCTGGAATCCCATCGCTCTCACAGACGAGCCGCGGGTGGGATTCGAGCTCACTATCGGGGAACGGGAGGAGTGAAGAGCGTGTCTATAGCTCATGTATTGAGAAATCATCACCAAACCAAGATTGAACGTTACATGCCGTGACCCGTTGGACCAGTCGCGATTGAGTCGCGACCTTGTTTCTCGATAATCAGTTCTATCAGTTCCCTTCAGAATAGTACATTTCCGCTCTCAAAGCCAGGTTTGAATTGAATCCGAATTTTCAACACATTGCACGGTACATCGGCCCGAACACACCGATGAGAACAATGCCGAGCGGAGTTTGAACTAAGCGCCAATCTAAACGCCTGCACGCGCCTACAGGCCGTCCTCCGCCCACCATCCCCTCCCGCCAGCGATGCGGTCGCGTATCTGGATTTCGGTGCTACGCCTTGTTAACCGCCTCGGCCTGGCTTCGGGAAGATCATGGCTACACCTTTTACGAGTGGCAATCGGATTCCTCCGCCGATTGGGGACCCACCCTCAGATCGCCGAGCTGCTTCGATTTATATTCCTGGGGACGATCGTCGAGACTGGTCGGAAGATGGCGGAGAAGATTGCAGATTTCACGACTGACTGTGAGTGTTCGATTCTACCAGAGAGACCTTGTGCTGATGAGAATACGAGTCTTCGTCGTACGTCGAAGGAAAGGCTTTTGGATGACGACACTAAGCTCTAAATACTTATTCTCTGTAGGTGAAGGCCGAATTCCCCGTGGGCGATTTCGCGTACGATTGGGTTGTGCATTACTTGGAACACCACCGAGTGTGGAACGAGAGCCGTTCGTTCATGGTGGTCGCCCGTAACGCCGCATCTCGGCCATACCAATCCCTCAAGAAGATTGAGGGTCCCACGGACCACCCGATTCCCATCTACGAACCCGCAACTGCCCAGAGTCCCTCGCTGTTCCGGTGGAAGGGGTATTGGATGTCAATCGTATGCACGAGAGCCTCGCGTTCGTGTCTTATTTTCACCCTTTCCCGCAGAGCAAAAGTACGGCTGGTCTGAGCCACTACGACACTGAGCCGGTCGGCGCAAGACAACAGGCGGGAGCAACCTTAATACTCAGGTTGAGCCTTCCCTGGACAAGTCAAGTACGAGCGCTGAATATATACCTTTAGCGTGTGGAGTCGGCGACGCGATATTCTGGATGAATTCGTCTCGGCGGCGCGGGAGTTTTACGTTTCATCGGAGGCCCTACCCCGCAAGCAAATCGAGCCAAAGAGGGAGCCGGTACGTTTTCTGAGCTGCCGGTTGTATTCACTAAATCTCTCTCCAAGTCCGGCGCCCTCCTCACCGCGCAGTTTGAACAATCGGACCTCGCACACGATTGGATGCTTCAATACCTCGTCCGTCTTCTCCTTGACTGCAATTTCCTAGTACTCACCACTCCTTCCAGCGTTCCTCAGACGCCCTCACCGATATAATGGACTACCACGTCACCATGAAACAGAGCCATCTTGGATGGGGAACAGGGCCCCGGGATGCCGTGCGTCTCCTGCCCGCGCCCGATTCCATGCAGAGGTTCTTGTTCAAGTCTCCTCGGACCGGACGCAGCACTTGGGTCCAAGGTCGGCCTGACCGCGCTCCCCTCGCTCCCCTTTCATTGACACTCTCTTCGTCATGCGTAGTTCTGATCCACACCGGCATCGAGAGCTGGGACTCTGCCCGAATGATCGGTGGTTCGATTAACCTTACGTGGGCTCCCGCCTCTCCATACCTATACCAGGCCTTCGTCGTTGATGCATTATGTGTATCCCAACAGTCTCCACTCTTCGGACAAGGAAGTCCTAGCAGACCTCATTGAATGTGCCAAGGAGAAATACGTCGAACATGGGACCTTTCGGGTCACCGTTCATTTGACCGCTGCCGCGCGTCCCACTTCCACTCCTTATATTTGTGACGCTGACTGGCTGACAGTCGGGCACCTGGGCCAAGACGGTCACCAAGTCGCGCCGGGCGCTATCCACCCTCATCCTCCCGACTGATATCAAGGAGAAGATACTCGCTGACGCGCGGGACTTCCTGGCGAGCGAGAAGTGGTATAATATGGCGGGGATTCCGCATCGTCGAGGTGAGGGTTGGTTATTTCGTCCAGAGAATCTTCTTCATATCCTTCAAGGATATCTCCTTTGTGGGTCCGGTTCAACATCGAAGACAGTCGTAGTTTTCTCACTCTACAGATGGGGCACCTGGAACTGGGAAAAGTTCGACCATACATGCTATTGTAAGACCGTTCCTCCCTGATTCCGATGTTTTTCCTAATATTCTGCCTAGGCCGGAGAATTTGGGCTAGAGGTAACGCATAATTAACCTCAGCAATTGAGCTTAAACGGACTATCTTCAGATCTACTTCATCTCCCTCGCAAGCCCCGGTATCGACGACTACAGCCTCGCCCGCCTCATCAGCGACACGCCCTCGCGTTGTATCCTCCTTATCGAGGTCCGTATCATCTATCCTAAAATTCACAACTTAAACGACGACTTGCCTCGCATCAGGACATCGACTGCGCCTTCCCCTCCCGCGAAGAAATTGAGGATGAAGACGAGGACGACCATCATCAAAATGGGAACCAGAAGAAGGACCAATACGGGAATCCCGTACGGCGCTTTGGAGGCAATATGATGCCCCCGAAGTCGGCGGTGACTTTGTCTGGGCTGCTTAATGTTTTGGACTCGGTGTCGAGCGAGGAGGGGCGGATAACGTTCGCTACGGTAAGTAGCGATTTACACTGTCGGAAGTCACGGCGTTTAAATGCTAATCTAGACGAATCATATTGCGAACTTGGATCCTGCCTTAATCCGCCCGGGAAGGATGGATGTCAAGGTACGTGTACCTCGCCTACCCGAAGATAAACCTGATAGGTTGAAACTCTCAGATCAAATACGAATTAGCAACGCCCGCTCAAATCGAACAAGTCTTCAAGGTCTTCTTCCCCGCCCTCTCCCCGGACGCGGACGACGACGGTTCCGCTTCCACACCAGTCCTCCCTTACACCGGGGACGACCTAGCCCGCTACGCCGCCTCCTTCGCCGCCGCCATCCCCAACCAAGTCTACTCTATCGCGCAAATCCAAGGCTACCTCCTCACAAAGAAGCACGACCTCCGCGGCGCCGTTGAAGGAGCGGCGGAGTGGCTTGTGGCGCAGCAGACGGAGCGGCGCGCGATGGTGGACGCGAAGCGGCGCATGCGGGCAGAGTATATGCGCTGGCAGCGCGGGTTGGATGAGCTTTTCCGTGGTGGGGGGAGTTTGGATGCGTGGGAGCGGGTGACGGGTGAGCTGGAGGTTGGCACCGCGGATGTGGTAGCGCCTGCGGCGCCCGGCGCTGGGGTGCAGCCGGCGTTGGGGGGAGATATCGTCGATCTCCTCGTTGGGTGAAGGTCACGTCAGGAATTCGGAGGAACCCCAGTCACACTTAGACCGTCTACTCGAGCTCTTCCAAGCTGCATTTTCCAGTGCAATATTTCGTTGGAGAATGTTACATAGTGGAAAGCTGCAGGATGTCCGATAATGCCGATGGTCTTCCCACGGTTCAAATCTAACCCCTGCGGCATTATGTCGTCTCAGCGATCATCCGTTAGATTCCCGTGGGTCCTAGGCCGACCCCAAATCAGGCTCGACAACTCACAGGAAACCGGACACAAAGAATCGAATCGTGTTCCGATACACAGTACGCCGGCCCTAAACTGCACAGCCTTTTGACGGATCAATCATCACTGATCATGCGATGCTTTTTCCCAAGTTCCCCCCATAACGAGCTTGAGCTCTGTGGCCTCCTTCGCCGTCTGATACACCCCCAACTAACTAATCTTCGACCTGGCGGTCTTCGGTGCCACCTGTTGCTGACTTCCATTCAGACTGTTTCGTCAGCGCCTGCACCTTCCCTCACTGCCGTGCGTCCGCTCGGACGGATGTTTGTGGTGCGTTCTCCAAGCATCCTCCACTCTTCTCCACTTCTAGTCCACAAAACCCTTGGCGCTGGTTCGACGAGTGAGCACGGGTGTGTGGAGTTTGGAGGACTTCCGCTCGTTTATTTATGCGTGCGGCCCAGACGGTGCTTATGACCTTGCAGTTTACGACTCTCCGCGTTCGAATTCTACGACTGGCCGCACGTTGACTTCAATCTACTCGGCGCTGTGGAGTCAGGTTTTCCCACCAGCCACTGGTCGACTCGGCATATTGCGTCACGGTGGAGCTACACGACATGAAACTCCATCGCCTTCTCCCAACTCAGTGTTTGCCGCGTCCAGAATACCAATGGCAACCGCCACTCGCACATAAGTAGCGCGCAGCGGGAGTGGCGTTCAAATCACACCCACCATGTCCACCGCCCCTTGTATCCCATCCAACCCCGACGTCTCGGGAATCGGCGTTCGCACCGCGATCTACATCCAAAACCTCCTCGGCTTCATCCCCGCAATATCGGCGCTCTGGGATGGGGAAGTCACGTCCTACGAGCTCGACGCCATCGAGACCGAGTCGACGACAATTCTCATCACTGCGTTCGCTATCCTGCTCACGACCATGCTGGAGGCGCACGGCTCCAAATTCACCGCGTTTCACGCGAGCGTGGTCCTTAGCTTGAGCTGGATGAACAATACCAACACATTCATTTATTTATTGCTTTACCTTCAGAAACGGAGTCAGCTTGGGCCGCGGCAGATACGGGCTGATCTGGCTGCTGCTGGTGCGCGGGTCAAGTCCTGGTTTTGCTGCGGCATTCGACGAGGGTCCAGTGAGGCTCCTGCGGTGTGTGATTGCGCGATCTTGTTCCACCCACAACTTATTTCGCCCCTAGGACAATTCAAACGACGGCACAGAGGCACCAAAGGGTATCGTCCCGTCTCCCTGTCCCTGCACGAGCAGCAACTAAATCGTCGAACTGTTTCTCAGAAGGCCGCACCATCCTCGGCGCCCTGTTCAGATTGGAGCTGACCGGAATCGGCGCCGTCGCACTCCTCGGCTCCCTCCACCTCTCCCTCATGTCCGCGCTGGGGATTTGGGTCTGGCAAAAACCCTCCGCGTTCGGAAACTCACCCATCGCAAACCAATGCGCGCTAGACTTCTCAAACTACATCATCCTCGGCAAGTCCATCCCGCTCAACTCTCCCGCGCTCCGAATCGTATCCCTCGTCATCTACGCCCTCTTCCTCGCGCCGGGCCTAAACCTCCTCATTCCCTCCGCCGCCTTCCTCGCCATCCTCCTCCTCTTCCAGCCTTTCCACGCAAGAACATCCCACCGTCGCCGCGATCGCGACCCCCGCGCCCGCAAGGACTTCTACGCCAAAGGCCGCATCGGGCGCAGCCTCCTCCTCCTTCGCGCGTGGTACAACCCCGTCCTATTCCCCACCTTCGCCGGCCTCGCCCTCCTCCTCGCCATCAACCTCATATTCGTCTACGACACGGAGCGCACGATAAGGCACAACGCGCCCCTGCGCCTCCCTGGCGACGCCGCGTGGTCTTTTGGCCAGATCCTCGCGATGCTGCTCATCGTCCTGCCGCTGCGCGACCTACGCGTGTTCGGCGCCCGAAGGGACTTCACTGCGGCGTTACGGGACGCGGTGCGCTGGCAGGCCACCGCCGACGTCGTTTGGAATATGGTGCGCCGCGGCGCGGATGTTAACGTCAAGGCGCCCGGTGAGTGACTTCAATGCCGTCCAGTACCACCTACTACCTATAATCTACCGATGCTGAGACGCGGCGACAGACTCGGTGTACGCTACAGCGCTCCTGTTGGCCGTGGCGAAGTGGCGAGACGTGGAGCTGGCGCGTATGTTACTGCATTATGGCGCGGATCCAAATTTGCGAGGTGGGTTGCGTGGGAGACCCTTATTCTGGACGTGCCGTTGACAGACCTTCCTTCAGACGACACGGACACCACAGCGCTCCAAGTCGCTGCTTCGCGCGGAGACAACCATATTGTCAACCTCCTCCTCGCGCACGGCGCAGACCCAAATATCGAAGGTGCGTCGTCGTCCAAGGTTCACTCGGAAAATTAAATTAAATTAAATTTCAATTGTGGGGCAGGAGCGGAACTTGGTACGGCGCTCCAGGCAGCGGCACACGCGGGGAACGCCGACATCGTCCGGCTGCTTCTTGACCACGGCGCGGATCGGAACCTCCAAGGTTAGCCGAAGTTCAACCTCACGCCTCAATACATAACTAACATCGTTCGCTCCCAAGGAGGCAAGTACGGCACCGCGATGCAGGCCGCGTCCGAACGGGGACATGACGACGTCGTTGAGCTCCTCCTTCGTGAGCAGAAGGGAAGTCCGGGGCGGGTTTCGTTGTAAAATCAATCATCCACGTAGTCAAATATCAATGTACATATGATACTTTCGTGTAATATTAGCACTGTACAATAATCGCTAATTCCAACCTCGTTGGGCAGGTCAGAATTCTCAGAACCTCGTGCAAGCACAGTCGTAGGCAGTTGAATACGGGTTTGTTTGAATGGCGTGCAACCAGGAGATCGGGTAGGGAGTTGCTGTCCTTCGGTTTGAGGTCCGCGGTTGGAATACGTGCGAGTGTTCGGCAGCGTCTGGGCGTACATCCACTCCGAGAAGCGATCTTCGTGAACACAGCGCGGCATCAGATCGTCCTGGTCAATTTTGCGACTTATGGTGACATTGATATCAGTAGGTTTGAGCACCGATGCTGAAATATTGCAGAGAAATGCAGTCAGGGATTCAGCGCCACGAAGCTCGACGGTCACCCATTGTAGCAAGGTTTATGCCTCCCCCGGGGTTGGTGATCTCCACGGCATGCACATTGCCGTGCATGTTTAGTCCGGCTAGTGTTGCCGGTCATGGCATCGAATCGCTGAAGATCTGCAAGAGCCTGACGCTAACCGAACATTTCCAGGCCCTTCGCATTCTCCACACAACCGATCTCATCCCAGTTGACAAAGCCAGGTTTCCTTGCATACATACTCTTGATTCCCATAAAAGCGAGACTGAAGCACGGTATTTACACATTATCCCCCACTTTAATCACTTCTCCGACCTGGTGTCTTTTCTTAAATTCATCGCACTCTATCTACCTCCTCGTCGAATTCGAACTTCAACAACCATTCACCATGATCACTCCTTTCACGTTCATGCTCGCTGCTCTCCTCTCCGTCACCTTCGCTGGTACGTACATGCTCCCCGAGCCCCGTTCAACCCCGGTTCAACCGAACTCACCCATTCACAGCTCCCGTGCAACAGGCGTCGGGCATCATCAGCTGCGACGAAACAAACACCACGAATCTCGGCTCGGACCTCATCACCATCCGCTTCCAGCTCTCCAAGCTCAACATAGCGTATGCAGCCTTGCCCACACCGAATTCATCCCATATCCAGCACTAACCTACCCTACCAGCGACGCCGTCGCCGGGAACGCGACCGGCTCTCGTCCCATCCTCAACGCACACCTGGCACTCGTCGACGCCGCCGAGGCGTCCAATAAACTCGGGAGCGTCGCCCTTTTCGGCGGGATCGCAAAGCCCGCCCCATCGAACACCGTCCAACTCCTCCTCGGTGCACTCGCGCACGCGCAGTCGCAGATTGGGATGATCCACCTGTGAGTTGCCAGCTCCGCTCACTTCGGGAGTCAGACATTGATTGAGTTTTGACTAGAACGGGGTTCACGCCCTTGGTTCAGAATAACACAGCTGCGCTCGCCATTGCGAACACGACGTTGATAAAGGCGATGGAGCAGGCGCAGCATCTGAACTGCACCTCCAATTAGATGCGGGGGAGCGCCCTTGTGTCCATAGATTCTTATTATAGTGGATCAGGAGTACCGCCGTAGTTAACTCGAGAATTCATGGTCAGCTCCGCCATTTGAACCTCCATTTACTGCGGTTCATGCTTGGGTTCAACTTCAAACACCGATATCATTGAATCAATGTGGCAGTGCTCGGCAATCGCTTTCTACTCTTGCCACCACCTCGCTCCGACACGACTCTTCTGGAGGGGATGGTTCTCGTATGAAATTTCTTCCGAAAGGTACGCCCATGAGCCGTAGTCCTCCGGCAGGCTTGCTACTGGATCGATACTCAAGCTGACGCGAACTTTCACGTCCCCGTGCACTTCAGCCGCACCAGTCGGGAATCTTGTCTGCCCTCATGTTCTAATCTCCTCGATTTCCCGCTACCCCATCGCCAATGGAATGTAAAAGGAACAGCAACAAGAAGAGCCAAGGTGTTGGTGCGTGTTGACGCGCTCCTAACACCTCTTGAGACAACTCCTAGCAGCTTTTTCGACTCTCGACAACGACCACCGAGCTGGACCCTCATCCAACGGCGGTGGACGTCTGCTCAGGCTAGGCTACCGTTACCGTTGCACCTGATATATCGCTCCATAAATGCCGAAATTCGACTTCAACGCGGACGAGGCGTCTCTTTTGAAGGCGTACAGAATATCGTCGCTGCACCCGAGGTATGTACGCTGCCCACCCACTGATTGGACTTACTCTGAGGGGCATGGTTAGTAAATGGGAGGACATCGACCCTGACTCGGTTGCGGGAAGTACCGGTGCCGGCGAGGGAGACCCGCTTGGACTTGGGGCCTCAGTCAAGTAAGTTTGTCCGTTGTGTCGTAGGCTATCCGCTGACTCGTACCAATAGTGCAGTAGATATAGAGGTGGATTCGAGTGTGTGGCTTCTCGGCACGGGCTATAGTAATGAGCTAACCGCATGGTAGAGAGCGCCGTATCAATCACCTCCAAATCATTCGACCCTAAGGCCTTCCTCTCCGCCGTACACCCGAACGCGAACTACCAGGATCTCTCTCACGGAATTCAAAATCTGCAGAGTTCGATAGATGCGCGTTCAGAAGCCATCCGAACACTGGTGGAGAAATCGGAAACCGGGATCACCAATGAGGAAACACTCACGTCGAACCTGGTGGCTCAGCTGCGAACCGCCGTCGCGGTTCTGGAAACCAAACACCCCGAATCTGTCGTTGGTTGGTTTCCGTAGCCCACTCATCTCCGGTTTTATCACATTGACCTTGCTCTCGACAGAGAAATGCGTGGTGGAACCTGTGTGGACGGCGGTATCAGGCATGGTAACGAGTCTCTCAGCAGTCATGCTGTCCCCCCTGCGCAACGTCTGGCGCATCTCGAAGGACTTCATGGACGGGAGGTACAAGCGGGTCCGTCTATTCATATTCCTCCGACTACTCAGTGTAATAACAACTGGTCCCAGCCGCAGCAACTCTCGTCCCTGCGGCGGACCCCGGCTCAGTGCCCAACGATGGCACTCGACATAATCAAGCTCTACATCACCCTCGTCTCGCAGTTCTTCGGGCTGGCCGATATGGCCTCAATGACGTCCCCCGGCGCTGACCTCTTGCTCCCGGTCAACTCGAACTCACTCTGTACGTCGTATCACCTCCTGAAGATCCTGGGTGTGCTGGAGGACACCATAAACCACCTGAGCACGCTGGAAATTTCTTCCGAGGCCACATCGCGTCTCAGCACCTTCCTCGAAAGTATCCGGCGGCGGTTCGAGGACATCCTCATCGGCTCGTGGCTACGCGGTACGCACTCCCTCTCCTCGCTGCTTGCTAGCATTGAATATCAACTTACATCAAAGACGCCATCATCTTCCACCACCTCGAAACCTGGATCCCCAGCGCGCTCGACGCATCGGCCACACACTACCTCACGCATATCGAACTCTTCCAGCGGCGCATCACCAGCGCCGCGTTCAAGATCGCCGGCGGCGTCGACCCCGCTTCCACTGATATCGCCAGACTGCCGAAACAGAATCCCACCCCGGCCGCCTTCGTCTCGAAGATCACCAAAGCGTTCGTGGACGCGCTTTACGCGTTCCTTGACGGACTGGTATATTTGGGCTCGGCGGAGTCGATCGTGGTGATGGAGGAAGGAGAAGTCACGGCCTTAAATTGGGGGGAGCTGCTGGATACACGGGATCCAGACACGCGCACGCTCGTGGTTTCAAATTTGCGGCATTTGGCAGAGTCGATTCTTCCAACGATGGTGTCCTCGCTGGAGACCGCGTTCGGGATATCGACTCCTCAGGATCGACAGGTGTGTGGTTTTTTTTGCCTTGCCTATGGAAGGAAATTCTGACGGAGGTCGGTAGACGTTGATGACCGTGGTGCGAGAGCTCGATAGGACGCTATTCGAGGAGTACACCAAGCCGAAGGTAGACTATCTCGCCACCATCATCCAGGGTAGCATGCTCGACCCACGGATGGATTGGCATGATGATCCCGCGCAGCGTACGGGTTTCGTTACCTGCTTCGCGCGCGGAACCATTTACTGAGACTCACACTTTATACAGAGATCCGACCGTACGTGCACGAGGCGCTCAACTATCTGGTCGCCGTCCACGCGCAAGTCTCCGCCATCTCCCCCGGCCTGCGCGTCCGCACGCTCAACACGCTCGTGGATGCGCTCGCGTCCGAGACGCTCCACTGCGTCCAGGATGTTCCGCGCTTCGAGATGGCTGGCATGCTGCGTGCGAGGCTTGAGGTCGATTTCATGCAGCAGACGTTGGGGCATTACGTCTCAGCTGGTGCGGCGGAGCAGCTGGCGGAGCTCTACACGGTTCTTGAGAGGGTCTATGTGAGGCGGCCGGGAGAGAAGGCGCTTCAGGTGTGTTTGGATGTTGTGGGGCTGATCTTGGCGGAGAAGAGGCTGGACACGAGGATTCAATTCTTGTGTTTTGCTGACAGAGATGGGTAGATGGAAAGTGATTGGCGACCGGGGAAGAGGAGGACCGCTCTGCACCTGGAATGTAATAATGTAATGGTGTGGGTGATGCTTGCTATTGGTATCATCCTCGCCCCTATTCGGCTCCAGACCGAACCTGCACTATCCTCGACCAAGTTTTTCAACATCGCCGAGATCACCGAGAGCACTCGGCCAAATTTCCGGCTGGAAAATGCAAGGAAATGGCGGAGACGCCGTTCGACAGAATGATAATACACTGAGTGAGGACAAGCTAGACCACGCTGCCAAATGTGTTCTCTTTGGGCTCCAAAATTGCGGATACACCACTAACGAGGCGGGAGATCAGGGTGGGAGCCGTATTCACTGCCTCAGTGTCATCGGCTGGAGCTTCTGGGACGTGATCAGCAATTCTCAGGACAAAGGAACCGCCGTGGTGGGAGGCACTCACTAGTGACGAGAATTGGCACAGTTTCAGAGCCCTCCGGCAGAGAATCAACTAGAAAATATTCAGTATGTGATATTGCCACGCGATCGTGAACGTACTGTAGGCTGATGTGGGATCTTCTTTGCGGACGGGTTGGTAAAGCGGATATCCGAGATGGCGCGCCACGTCCTGGCTGTCGGGATTAAACCCCTTGGCGGCATGAAACCGGCGGAGTCCAGTGTATACATAGGTGTCCCAGGAGTAGCTCCAAACCATCGTCTGCGGCGAAAGTGTGGGGAAGCCTAAGGATTCAGCATCGGCGTCGCTGAGCGGCTTCAATCCACTGGGGTCCATCGACCAGTAGGCCGGGCAATCTGGCCATCGGAATGACGCTGGTCCAATTTGGAAGTGAGTCTCGGGGCACAGGAAGAGATATCCCTCAGGCGGATCATGTGTGGCGTGTTCAAAGTTTATGGTGAAGGCCACGGCATAGATGAGAGCTACATGGTGTTGTTGGAGTTTTTTTTCCATCCGAGCGAAGAACCTGAGCAAACCATAATCGTCCAAACAGCTTGTGATTCGCCCGGTTTTGAAGATGTAATTTGCCTGAGACAGCCAGCCTTGGTATTGAATGGGAGTTCGAAAAGGAACAAAAAAAATGCCCCCGGTCAGGTCAGAGGAGACAAAGAAGCTGAAATGCTGTGTTAAGCCGATCGACGGTCGACGAGTCAGAAAGTTCAAGTACCGAGTCCACCCGTTGGGCATGGGTTGGTTAGGCTGCGATGTAAGCCACGATGTCCTCTTTCCACTTGAGCCTCTTCCATGAATGCGACCTCATTGTCTTTTTGTGGATGTTCCGACAAGCGTCCTAATGAGACAACGGCCCCAAAAGTAATTGTCGTGGCAGGTGAAATGTCCTGATGTGAGATTTTGGTCCTCCAATTGCATGCCCCGTGAAAATGTCCCAATGTCATGCAATCAATGACCATGACATCCAAACCCGGTGCATTGAAATGGAAGGTTGGCTTTTTGAGGCGTGAAGCATCACGAGGGAAGAAGACGTTGAAGTCATCCGGGTCCAAAGGTCGCAGTTCCATCGAAAGTTGTCCAGTCAAAGGGCGGACCCAGCATTGCTCCTTTAACCAGGTCTGTACGAAGTGGTTGTGGACGGAGGAACTCACAAAGAATATAAAGGACCTACCAGCTGGGTACCAGGAAAGCGGGAGTCGAAGTACTCCCTGAATGTCTGCAGGGGTTTAGGACGGGGAGAAGTAAGAGTGACGTTCATACCTCGAACTGCATACTCTATTGTGGAATGAGTGAACACCGTGGGGGAGGGTATGAACAATGAACACACAACATAGTACACGATGTAGCTCGTGACAATGTATGAGTCCTGATGGCGGTCCAAGAATTCCTGGAACGGTATAAGATCTGAGGCGGGGTCAGAGCTCCAGCACTAGAAGTGTGCAGAATTGATTTCGCACCCCCGTGAAATAATGATGCGTGAATACCGCGGGATGCAGCAACTCCATAGATTTGAAGAACATTTGGGTGACTACAGGCGAGCATTCAGTAAATTTGTGATTGATGGGCCCAACGGGCGAACCGGATATTCAAGTATTTCGCAGCATCCGAATGCCATCCCTAACCCAATTAATTCAGTGCAAAACACTCAGAAGGATTGTAGAGATTCACCTGCTCCGCCGCGTCGCCTTCGTAGACCACCACGGTCATATTAGTCCCACGACGTCCAACCTTTGCCGAGTACACCCGTCGGGAACAACTGCGGCGACGTACAAGACCGCTCTCTTCGTCGAAGTACAGTTTGTCCGCTCGCAATTGCCTCTGCAGGTCAATATCGCCAAGTGGGATTTTCCGGACATCTGGCAAATATTCAACACCTCGAACAGAGGGAGTCGCTGATCACTTTTACCTGAGGGTACAGTCAAAGTGGTTACATTGTTGAAGACCCCGTTGTTAATAGTGAAGCCTTGCGATCCTGCAAAAAAAGAGCCGCCCTCGCTACGACGATGCAATAAGCGCCGTGAGATACGTGTCAAGACCAGGTCACGGCGAAATCGGAGACTCACGAGGTGAATGCAGGACTGTCCATCATGGGGAACCCTCCTTCTGGGTAGCCTTCGGAGTTCATAGTGGACGGGGGTGTCAGTGGGGGTGGTGGTGGTTAAAGGAAGAGTGCCCTCAAGCACCCGAGGAACAGGCTTCCCGCGCAAGGAAGCAACGAGGACAGGTAAAAATAAGTAGAACAGCAGGTGCTGTTGAGCACAGCACTTCTACAGCACGAGTGGTGGAGTATAAGTGCTCCTCGACATCGCGTCGGAATACGTACCTCAGAGTGGGGGTGGTGGTGCACAAAGGAAGAGCAAGCGCCCGCCGAAGAACGCCCAAGGACGCAACGTGGACAGGTAAAATTAAGATAACAGCAGGTGCTGTTGCGTACAGCTTTCCTATACCACAGTATGGGTGGTGGAATACAAGCGCTTCTAGGCATAGCGTAGGAATACGCACCTCGGACTCGGATCTCACCGAGCGGCGTTACGATGCAATTCCATGTCCCCTCTGCGCGCGAATTCGATGCATTCTCAAACGGCAGACTGCCACCATAAAGTTGACCGGAAAGTGAGACACTGTAGATTCGGCATAGGGATGCAGACATACCGAGAAACACCTCCTCAGACATAAGTACATCCCTCGTTTTCCGCCGCGCATATCCGAGCTCGCCGTCGCTGTGGAGATGCGTTGAATCCAGGGCAGGTGGTCTAGTATTGTGGAAGTTCTCCACGTAAAGCTGGCTGGGAAATACCTTGCGCAGCCAAGTCGATATATGCATGGTGGTCGGGAACAAGTCGGGATTCGCGAACGGCGCCATCAATGATGCCGCGGGCGTTGCCGTAATTCCCACGCGGCGATCCCGGCGAATACCTGCTTTTGCTCTCAGCTCTCAACTCTCACGTCGCCTGCTTGATTTTTCTGGCCCCGTGCGGGAACTCGCGATAGATCTTTGGGATCCCCTTCTTCCAAGCCAGCCGTTGATTTCCCTGTCGCTCAAGCTTCAAGCTTCGGGATTTCTGCTGGGCAGTGGTTCAACCGCGGATGGTTCAAACGTGCAGGATTGCGGAATTTGACCGCTTGGGATGACAGCGATTGGAGTTCCCTGGGCAGAAAATGAATGCTCAAATTCGGTGTGCCTCAGCAGCAGGTACACAGCGTGGTTGAAATTGGCTGGTAAGTATAATTCAGCTTCGGGACGCTAGCACTTTCCTATTTGACCGCCCCTTCGGACCCCCGCCGACTGTGAAACGTCGGTGAAACGGTTCAGGAACAGCGCGAACCCCTGGGCCAAGCCATCAACTCACCTGTTTATGAACATTATGAAGGAAGCTAGAGAACTGGAGGCAAAAGCTGCGCCCCCAAACAAGAATACCACACACCACATTGAAACACGAATTCCGCCGAGGATCCACATCGACAAAGACGAAAGGTCGTACTTACTGCTCAAATCCCCGGAGACAAACCTTTTTGTTTTCGCGGATCAACGCCAAGCAAAGATCTCGACGGCGACATACTGTATCATTTCGACCGAGTGTTCAGGTGACGCGTGACACAACCCTCTGAACTGAACACTTTCGCTCTTGGTGACGGTGACATTTGGATTTTTGACCTCAAAAGCGCAACAAAATCGCGTCCGGCAAATGCCGGACGTCCGTATAAGGGAATTTCTCCTGATTGCCGAGAAATGAACACTCAAAAAAGTGAACACCTGCGGTGACGCGTGACACCCTGTGAACACTTGGTCGAAATGATACAGTATGCCCACACCCCAGTCACAGTTGCCTCTCTCCTCCCGCCATCATGGCCATGTCGCCCCCGCCCACCGACTCCGCCGCACGCTGCACGCTCCCCACCTGCGCCCAGCTCGCGTTCGAGCTCTTCTTCAGCGGCGCCGTCTCCTTCATCCTCACGTCCGCCCTCCTCGCCCTCTTGGGGCTGCACGCCCCCGTCAGCACCATCGCGCGCGTAACAGGGCTGTCTACGCTCGTCGTCTTTGCCGCCCTGCTCGCCCTCGGGGTGCTGCGCCGGCGGACACCCGCCGCTGTTGTGTTGCCGAATGAAAACCCGGAGTTCAAGTTGAGCCCGAGACGGCTAGTAGGGGATGTGGAGGCGGGATGGAGGCGGGAGGGGAAAGGAGAGTACTAGTGTTCATAACGCGGAGTTTTGGGTGTGTGCCTCTCTACCTATGCCATGTCTCTCGCTAATGTTTCTCCTGGCAGCAGCCTTCAGTCGGGTTCTTGTCATTCTTTCGGGCTTCTCGGTCTCGCACCCGCTCTCATCTATCCGCGACATGCGCTTGGCGTCTCCTCGACTCGCACGTTCAAGACGTTGCACGTCCGCCGCACGGTGTCTGTACTTTTCTTGGGCGTTCATTTTCTTTGGGTTTAGGGATAACGGGAATGGAACACGGACTTTGTCAAGCATCACGACTATACTGTATCATTAATATCACCCTCACGCGCACGACGGTACAATAAACACACACGGTTATTGAACACTATAACTCTCCCTCCTCTGAGCACACGCTCAAGCGTCGAGGCTAAGTTTCGCGGAATGTTTGCCTATGTTGTTCGCGTTTTGCGACGCGACGCGGTCATGTGAGTACAATTATTCACTGAAATATTTATACGCTCGGGGGGCGCCGTGCAGAAGACCGTGAACCACGACCAGTGAACCGCGCAGTGCGGGCCGAGAAACCAAACGGCGACTAAGTACTTGGTCGACGCAATGCAGCGGGGCGCAACGTCGACCACACGCTCGATGGGGAGTCGTGCGATCGACGATGGCGATGAGACTCAGAGCGTCGCACGCACGCGTCAACGGCGGGCGGCGCGGGAGCAACGATAGTGTACGTACTTGTACTGTCACCGTTCGACGCTACGATGGGCATTCCCGGCGCGTGCCTAGGCGTGGACTCGACGAGCGAGAGAGTCTGTCTGCGTTGGCAAGATTGAATGAAGTGCGGGTGAATTAAATCTACCAGGTCAAGTCAAGCTCGCGGCAATGGGCATTTAAAGCGTCAGCGTATGCTGACATACCGTGAAGGCGGCGATGTCCGCGCGACGAGGAGCCCCTTCAGAAACCCTCTCGCAACTTGGACTCAGTACGGAGAGACGCATGCAGGTAAGAGCAAGTGACTGACAAACACCACCAATCCATACGCGCGTGAGATGGCAGAGCGCGGGTGAGCGGAGGCGGCTGCGATGCAGTTTTCAGGTGTGAGTATGTAGGCACCTGCGCAAATGCAAATAAAGCTTAAGGGCTGCTGAAGAGGCATCCTGCTCGCTGGGCAGTGATGCCCACCGCTCACAACAATGTAAACATGACGAAAAGTTGAAATTTTTCAAAACTGGGAGATGCATGAGTCGGACATCACTACCGACTGAGCGACGCAGTGATACAATGGGCAAAATTAGCGACATCTGAGAGAGTCGGCGTCAAAGTGGGGATCCAAATCCGGCGTCGAAAAGGCTGCTTGACCTTTGGCGGGGCACCGGAGGTCAGATACGATAATTATGTAGGCCGAGATCGAGGCCAATCATGATCAGTGGTGACCACGAAACTTCTTGTATGGAGGTCATGGTTGTCCGGTTATAATCGTCTTAGTGACCGCGCAGGTATGATGGACATTGAAGCCCGGTGAAATCGACCAGAGTGCGACGAATGTCGTGAAAGCCTCGCGCCAGAACGGCAGAATTCATGGAATCTTGCGGTGTCGGTATCGTTGCGGTATCGCTCGCCGCTCGCATACTTGGTGTCGTCCGCCGCCCATTCGGTATCCCGATTCTCGACAGTATAGGAGCGCGGTGCAAGCCTCCATGGGAGGGCTCAATACAAGACAAGACAAGAGGGGTACAGGCAGGATGTGGGGATGCGTCGGATGGGATTCGGCAAGAAACATGATGGTAAGAAGCAAGAGGGTTTTCCAAGTCCGACGGCCCAGTCGGCATGACGTATCCTGACCATCAATCAGCGATTCCCACGGTTGAAACTGCAATCTATCGCGTTACTTTCTGGAGGCCTGCCACTCCTCTCCAGAGCTTCCATCTGCAAGTGAACTCATCATGGACAGCCTCCGGCATCATCACAACGGTCCGCATGGTGAAAATCAATCATGATTCACTGAACGGCGTTCCCATTCCACGAGCGTGACGCGTCGGACCCACAGACGCCAACGAACTCGTCTGGAATTCTGTGTTTCCTCTCTACCCCCATCTCAGGATGCGCGCTCTCTGGTTCTTGTCTGTCTTTACCCCCTCCATCGTCGCGTTCTCGAAGAAGCATACTATCGACGACACTAGCCCACTCATCAAGTACTATATATTGGACCCTGGGCCCACAAACGGCCTCATATGCAAAGGATGCGTGGACGAGGTGTCGCAGCTTGGGCTCGACCCAAGTCGTCTATTCGACCAGACAGTGACCGTATTCCCTGCGCTCTTTCTGGCGGGTCCTAACATTGCGATGCGCTATTCAAATTTGAACATCCCCGAGATCGCCGAGCGCCCTAACTCGGCCAAACTTCCGGCTGCAAAATCGCGGGGACTTCATTCGACGCAAATATAATACAATGCATGGGGAGAAACTAGACCAGGCTGCCAAATACGTTCTCCTCCCTGGGCTCCAAAATTGCGGATACACCGCGAATGAGGCATGAAATCAGAGTGGAAGGCGTATTTGCTGTCTCAGTATCTTCGAGTGGTGCTTCTGAGGATGCGGCCACCAATGGTCAGGAGAAAGGGAATTGCTGTGGCGGAAGGCACTTACGACTCTCGAGGACTGATACATTTTCAACCTCCGGCTCGTTAACCGAGTCTTCCGGCAGAGAATCAACTAGGAAATATTTAGTATGTGATGTTGCACCCGATCGTGAACGTACTGTGGGCGGACGTGGGATCGACTTTGCAAACTGGTTCATAAAGTGGATACCCTAGATGGCGCGCCACGTCCTGGCTGTCGGGATTAAATCCTTTGGCAGCATGAAACTGACGGAGCCCAGCGTAAACAGAGGCGTCCCAGCAGCGGCCCGTCACCCTCGTCCGTGGCGACAGCGTGGGGAAGCCCAAGGTGTCAGCATCGTCGGCGCTAAGCGGCTCCAACCCACTTGGGTCTTGGGACCAATAGGCTGGGTAATCTGGCCATCGGAATGACACTGGTCCGGTTAGGAAGTGAGTCTCGGGGCAGAGGAAGAGGTATCCATCAGGCGGATCATGTGTGGTGTGTTCAAAGTCTATATAGAAAGTCACGCTATCGAGGAGAGCTGCATGGTGCTGTTGGTGATTATTTTTCATCTCAGTAAAGAACCTGAACAAACCATATTCGTCCAAGAAACTCGTAATTTGCCCGGTTTTGAAGATGCAATTGGCCTGAGTCAGCCAGACCGCTTCGTATGGGGTGAGAGTCGAAAAAGAAAAGGGAAGATGAACACCGGTCTTGTTCCGGTCAGAGGAGACAAAGAAACTGAAATACTGGGTTAAGCCGATCGACGGTCGAGGAGTCGGAAAGTTCAAATACCGAGTCCAACCGTTAGGCATGATATCCTCATACCCCCGATTTGAACACCACCCGTATTCCCCTGTCGCTCGAGCCTCTTTCATAGATGCGGTCTCGACGTAGTCTTTGTCGGGATGTTCCGACGAGCATGTTAATGAAACAACGGTCCCAAGATTAATTGTCGTGACAGGTGGAATGTCCCGCTGTAAGCTTTTGTATTGCCAACCACATGCCTCGTGAAAATGTTCCAATGTCATGCAATCAACGACCATGCCCTCCAAGCTTGGTGCATTGAAAAGGAAAGTTGGACTTTTGATGCCTGAAGTATCGACAGCGAAACGGATGTCACCGCTGCCCGGGTCCAAAAGTCGGATTTCCGTAGATAGTTGTCCAGTTAAAGCGCGGATCCAGAACAGGTCCTTGGACAAGTACTGTACGAAGCGGTTCAAGTTGTCGACGTCGTGACTCCCCGAAGAATACAAAGAACCTACCAGCCCTCTACCACTAGTAAAACGGGACTTGAAGTACGCCCTGAATGTCTGCGGGGGTTTAGGACGGGAAGAAGCAAAAATGATTTTCATACCTCGAACTGCATACTCTATGGTGGAATGAGATTGTGCCGTGGGGGAAGGGTATGAGCAATGAACACACAACATAGTACTCGATGTAGATCGTGACAATGTATGACTTCCCATGGCGGATCAAGAATTCCTGGTACGGTACAAGATCTGAGGCGCGGTCAGAACTCCAGCGAGTGCTCAGAATTGATCGCGCACCCCCGTGAAACAGCGATGCGTGAATGCCGCGAGATGCAGCCACTCCATAGATTTGTAGAACATTCGGGTGGCTACAGGCGGGCATTCAGTAAAGTTATGATTGATGGCCCCAACCTACTGACCGGATGTTCAAGTATTTGGCAGCATCCGAATGCCATCCCTGCAACACCATTCAATGCAAAATACTCGGCAGGATTCCAGAGATTCACCTGCTCCGCCGCGTCGCCCTCGTAGACCACCACGGTCATATTTTCCCCTTGACGTCCAACTTTCGCCGAGTACACCCGTCGGGAGCAACTGCGGCGGCGTACAAGGCCCGTTTCCGCTTCGAAGCTCAATTCGTCCGCTCGTAATTGAGTTTGCAGGTCAATATCGCCAAGAGGGATCTCCCGGATATCTGGAGCACATTCATTTACGTCGGCGAGAGGTTATGATCACCATATGCATACCTGGTGGTACAACCGGAGCCTCCACAGTCGTAATGTTGTTGAAGACGCTATTGTTGATGGTGAAGTCGTGCGATCCTGTAAAGAATGGGCCGCCCTCGCTGCGAGGGTGCGGTAGGTTGTGAGATACACGTTCACACCAGACGTAATCCAAGTCGAGACTCACGAAGTGAATGCCGCCGGACTATCCATGGCGGGAAATCCTTCCGCTGAGTAGCCTTCGGAGTTCATGCAGGATGGGTAGTGGTAGTGGTAGTGGAATGAAGAGAGTTACCAAGCGCCCAAAGGACAGCTTTCCTGCGCAAGGAAACCACGAGGACAACTAAAAATAAGATTTAACAGCACGGGCTGTCGCACAGCTCTCTACAGCACGAAGGAATCAAATCCCGGAAGAACAAGTACTTCTGGAAGGGAGCGAGCTTACCGTCAGCTTCGGTCAATGTCAGGTTACGCGCCGAATGATACCCACATTTCTTGTGTAAAACTCGGCAAATGCCAAAGAAAAGCGCCCGAATCAACAACCTCTCCTCCCGCTGGGAAGGGGCCGAAGGAACAGAAAGTCTGCTGAGGCCTGATATCGGTACTTTGATTAATATGGGGACGGGGAATTAGATGAGCTTGCACCATTTACACCTTGCAGCAAGCTCACTAATATAACTCCATATATAGGTCGTACTCCAGCGGCTCCGGTATGATTAGTGAGACTCACGAAGGCGTAAATCACAGACCTTTCACCGCGTTGTTTCGGGACAGGGAATGTAGGGATTCCGCAAGTGTGAGCGAGACATGCAAACGTCCCCGGAGAGTCAAATCCGGCAGAGATGCTTTTTATCGCGGCGCGTTTTCGAGGATCATCGGAGTGCTGTTAGGCCTTGAAGATGATGGAGTAGTTACAAGTAACCACCTGGTGTATTTCTCGCGCGACTAGCCACCACAAGCCACACAGTCGAGAATCGGACATGGTGTCGGGAAGAAGCCACTCCCCGGCAGCGCCGCCGCCATCAGTCATCCCACGATTGCCGTAATTGCCACGTGGCGAATTCCCTTTGCTCTTGACTCTCATGCGCGCGATCCTCTTAAGTCTCGCCAATGGGCGGGCTTTCCGGCAGTAATTGGACAGTAATTCAACGAAGCTCGAAGAGAACCGCTCGGACGTTTCGGGGGCGGTCATCCATCTGGGTTTGGGGCAATGGAAAGGGAACTTCGAGAGTTTGACAGTAAAGTATTTAGGATGTCTTCGCGGACCTTTCCGTGGTGGGCTGCGGGACCGCGGGACTTACTGGCCTCACAACGGTTTACATGGTGAAAATCGTCATGATTCATCTGTCCCCTGCACGGCGTTTCTTTTTCGAGCGTCGGACCCACAGACTACAACGACCTCGTCTGGCGCTCCATTCTCTTCCATTACCATCCTAGGATGTGTTTTCTTTGGTTCTTGTCTGTCTTTCTCCTTTTCGTCGTTGCGCTCTCGAAGAATCATACTGTCGACGACACCAGCCCGCGCATCAACTGTTACGGCTTGGGGCCCGCGAACGGCCTCATATGGGCAGGATGCGAGGACCGGCTGGTGTCGCAATTTGGGTTCGATCCAAGCCGCATCTTCAAGCACACGGTGACCACCTTCCCTGCAATAAATAAAACGAACGGAGTTCCAGCGAACGGACTGGAGCTTAATTTTACTGGTAAGCTGTCGTCCACCATCCGCCCTAAATTCTTCGTCCGCGATCCTCACCATACGGTCCATCCAGGCACTGCATTCTACATATTTATCGCCGTACCAGAGACCAACATCGACATCGGAACATCCGGGCTAACACCCTACCCCGCTGAGTTCTCTGGATCCATTTCCCTCGATGGGGGACCCGTCAGCCACGGGGCGTTTACCCGCAACTCTCCGGCCAGCACCTTCACGGTAAAAAGCAGACTGAACGAGCAATACCTATGTTTGTGGTTCACCACTGGCATCCCCGATGGTCCGCACACTGTCCAGGTAGATTCGGGCGGGAATCCACTGATGTTTGATTATGCGGTCTACACGTACGTCGCGCAGTTGTTCGTGTATTCATTTACTCAAGTCGGAACCCACAGGTCGTCCGATCCGCCCGCTGGTGCCATCGCTGGCGGTGTACTGGGCGGGGTGGCAGTGATTCTAATCCTCTGCTTTGTTGGCTTCACGTTGCGCAGGCGGCGTCGAAAACGGACGGAGGAGAAGGAGATCACTCCCGCTATGGAGGAATCTGGCCCCCGGCGCCCGCCCACCGTCGATGCCGCTGATGACCCCGTGGAACTGAGACTAAACTGGTCACCGCGTTTGTCTACATCGGCAGACACGGTAACGGCTCAGACTTCACTGGTCAGCCCCACAACAGTGTCATCGGAGGGCACGATCGTCGACCAGATTCAGCAATTGCAGGAAACTAAATTCTCTACATCGCCAGGCAACGGCCTCGTCATTGAGCTGGCCGACCAGGTCCGCGTCCTGACGGAGCAGGTCCAGCAACTGCAGCAGCGGAGTGCCACGGATCCGGAGCCTGTTGCTGCTCCCACTCCGACTCCTAACTCCTTGCAGCGCTTCCTTTCGACGATGAACCGAGAACAGACCCGTGCGCTGGCAGACTACGCGCGGGACCCCAGGGTTACTGACAACTTGGTGCATACGGACCGCGGACTCCAATTAACGGCTGGCCGGGTGATGGACAAGTCGCCGCCTGCCTACGCACGGGAGTGAAAGGTGGCTCATTCACAGCGGTATTCAACATTGTACAGGTTGCTAGCTATTGCTTTGTTTAGGGCTTGTTATCCATACACGGCTGTTTCCCATGTACAGCACGAGGAAGCTCCGGCGCAAACTTGGACTCAGCCATTGATACTCAAATTTCCGAGGCAACCATTGTCATTAACCTGAAGATCATTACCTCCTTCACTGCTCGAACATCGCCGAGATCGCCGAAAACGCGTATAGAGGTTAACCGATCGCTGGACTTGGATCGCAAATCAGCTTGAAAATCACAGAAACATTGTTGAAAGCAAGTATAACACGATGCCATGGGCAAACTAAACCAAGCTACCAAACATATCCTCCTCATTGACCTCCAAACTCGAGCGCACACCACGAAGCAGGCGGGAAATGAAGTTTTGAGCTCGATTTTCTACCTCGCTATCTTCGACTGGAGGTTCGGAGGATGGGGCTAACAATGCTCAGGACAAAGGAATTACCGTGGCGGAAGACACTTACGACTCTCGAGGACTGATATGTTTTCGATCTCCGGGTCCTCGTCCACGTTGACCGAGTCCTCCGGAGTATCAACTGTAAAATTCTCAATAGGCTGCTGAACATTACACCGCAACCGAGAACGTACTGTGGACATATGGTGTGGGATTCTGCCGGTCGATGGGTTGGTAAAGCGGATATCCCAAATGACGCGCCACGTCCTGACTGTCGGGATCAAACCCTTTGGCGGCCTGAAACTGGCGGAGTCCGGCGTAAACAGAGGCGTCCCAGGACTTGACCGAAATCACCACCGCCGCGTCCAGTGAGGGGAAACCTAAGGCTTCAGCATCATCAGAGCTCAGAGATTCCAACCCAGTTGGGTCCAGTGACCAATAGGCCGGGGAATCTGGCCATCCGAACGATGCTGGTCCGGTTTGGAAGTGAGTCTCGGGACAGAGGAAGAGATATCCCAGAGGGCGATCATCCATAGTTGGTCCAAATTCTATGGAAAAATTCACGGTATCGAGAAGAGCTAAATGGTGCCGGTCGGAGAAGGTATGACGAGACTTGGGTGAACAACGAACCATAATCCTTGAAACAGCTTGTGATTTGCTGATTTTTGAAGATGTGACTCGCCTGGGTTAGCCAGCCCACCCTGTTCGTTGGAATCGTGGTGCTAGTTGTGAAGGCAGCGTTGACACCTGTCAAGTCCTCGGGGCCATTGAACCTGGATTTCGTACTGTGTTAAGACGGCCGACGGGCTCTGGAGGTCAAAATACCGAGGCCATCCGCTGGCCATGAGAACGCCGGGGGGCAAGGACTGACCCCGAAGCGTCATACTCCACCAGCCATGGTTTATTGGAGTCTCTGTAACAAATGCGACCTCGACATACTCTTGGTGGTGATGTTTCGACAAGCGTGATGAGATGACAACCCCAAGAGTAGTTGTCGCCGAAGGAATTTGAACGAAGTGGCATGACGTCTTGGACTAGCATGCCTTGTGATAAGCGTCCAATGTCATGCAATCAATAACCATGGCCTCCAACTCAGGGGTATCGAAATAGAAATTTGGGCTTTCAACATCTGCGGGATCGAACAACAGCCAGTCGTCAGTGCCTTCTTCGTAGAGATCCAAGCCGGAAGCTTCAAGTTCTGTTGAGAGTTGTCCCGTCAAAGGGCGGATCCAAAATGTGCACTCGCGGCTGGTCTGTACAGACTATTAGGCGGCCGAAGCACTCCCCGAGGAATACAAAGGACTCACCGGCAACCAGGTAAAGCGGGACTGCTCGAAGTAGTCACAGAATGACTGCAGGCCAATGTGAAATGACAAGCAAAAAGAGTGACTTTTCTACCTCAAACTGTGTCCTCTATGGGCAAGTGAGCGATCGCTATGGGGAAAGGAGTACCAGATGAACACACAACGTAGGCCGTGATGTATGTCGTGAGAATCGGCGAGTGTGTATGGTGCTCCAAGATTTTTTCGTATGGTATAAGATCTAAGACGAGGTCAAAACTCCAGCAAGAGAACTGCGAAGAATCGAATACGTACCCCCGTGGAATAATGAGGCGTGGATGACGCGAGATGCAGCTACTCCATAGATTTGTAAGACGTTCGGGTGACTACAGGCGGGCGTTCAGTAAAATTGCGATAGAATCATAGATAACCTCAACCCGCTAACCGGATGTTCAAGTATTTGGCAGCATCCCAATGCCATCCCTGTAACAGAGTTCAGTGTGCAATACTCGGCAGGATTGCAGAGATTCACCTGCTCCGCTGCCTCGCCCTCGTAGACCACCACGGTCATATTTTCCCCTTGACGTCCAACTTTCGCCGAGTACACCCGTCGGGAATAACTGCGGCGACGAACAAGACCCGTCTCCTCGTCGAAGTACAATTCGTCCGCTCGCAATGGAGTCTGCAGGTCAATATCACCAAGGGGGATTTTCCGGACATCTGGAGCACATTCATTTACGTCGGCGAGAGGTCATGATCACCATACCTGGTGGTACAACCGGAGCCTCCATAGTCGTAATGTTGTGGAAGACGCCGTTGTTTATGGTGAAGTCGTGCGATCCTGCAAAGAAGGTGCCGCCCTCGCTACGACGATGCAATCAGCGCCGTGAGATAGCACGTATTCAAGAGCGAATCAAGACTCACGAGGCGAATGCAGGACTGTCCATCGCGGGGAATCCTCCCTCTGGGTAGCCTTCGGAGTCCATGGTGGACGGGTAGTAGTGGTAGTAGAATGAAGAGAGTTGACAAGCGCCCAAAGGACAGCTTTCCTGTGCAAGGAAGCAGAACAACACGGGGTGTCGCACAGCTCTCCGCAGCACCAAGTAAGTAGGTAACACATTCCGATGGAATCCGGATAGAAGATGTGCAAGGCTGACCAGCCCCAGCAACGCCGCAGGGAGTGGGAGAATCAGCCAAGTCGAAACGGGCGAGGCGATTTGGGGCAGAAGGGAGCTCAGTCCAGTTTTCATCTCGGCCCTAAATGTTTGAGGAGCTCTACCATCTCCAGCTCTTGAAGCGTCGAGCCGATATGTGAGAGTAGCGCGTTGCAGGCGGAAGCGTTGCCGTCCTGCCCCGCTTGAGACGTCACCGAGATGCGGTCCACAGACATTTGGCGCGCGCCGCCAACTGCGAGCAAACGGGTGGGAGGAAGCGGGGTGGCAGCAGAAAACGCGTTCGCCGGAGTCGACCACGAGCTGTCTCAGACACGCTCGGTGTAACAGGCGCAAGATCTATTGAGAAATCCTCGCACCGAGTCATATTCGCACCGAGTAATAGAGGGTAGGCGTAGGCAATAGAGACGCTCCAGAGCCCGGAATCGCTCGGTGAAGTCCCAGAGGTCCTGTGCAGTAGACAAATAACAGAACTCGGGAGCAAGCGTGACGACGGAGCCCATGTGAAAGGCAATACCGCGAGTGGATGGAAGATGTAGGACTGAACCCGGTAGGGTGTGGCAATTTGGTGGGAAGGAAGACAAGCGAGGGTGGTTTGGCCATACCATCGTCGTAGAGCTAGGGACAGCCTAGGGTAGATGAAGACGCCAGAGAAAAGACGGGATTTTTCAGGTGCAAGCCTGGCTACGGCAAGGCTACGGAGCCAACTGCTGGCTCAGCCGGCCTTGATGGTCCAGGAGGAGGAACTCGATTTCGCGGGGAAAACGGGGTGCGGTGCTGGGAAACATGAGCGGAAGAAGAGGCGTCGGTCGTTTCACGGATTTCTGTCATTGTGATCGGAAGCAAGCGCCGTTGAGGCAGTGCCGGCGCTTTGTCCTTGTTTGATACCCCTTGCTCCCAACCACAACATGGCGACGGATGGACCCCTCGTTCTGCCCGTATTCCCAGCTGAATTGGAACGTACTCTCTTCGAAACGGCCGCCCACATGCGCCCAGTTGCAATTCCGTGCTTCATGCGAGTTGCGCACCGCGTGAAAATTTGGTACGGTCAAATACAGATTTTCCGTTGGTTTCGATTAAAGCGGTTTTACAGGCTCGAGCCACTTTTATATCGGACCCTCGCCCTCTGCGAAGATATAAAGAACAATCCTCCCGAATATCCCGTGTTTCGCAGCGACAGGGTCTTGGACTTCATCCGCTCCAAACCAGCCAAATTCCCCGGAAAGGCCGTGCGGCACTTGCTCCTCCAAACTGAGGAGGACCGCGCTCTCCTGCTGTCCTCTTGCCCCTTCATCGAAGACCTCTGGATTAATCCGGATCTCGGCGCTGATGTCTTCCCCGCGATCGAAGTCCTGCCGCTGAAACGTCTCTACTGCAACCTCACCGCCATCTTCGGCCCAGATCGCCCCCTCGACTTCACCAACCGGATGTTCTCTGCGCTCACCCACCTCGAGATATTCGACTACCTGTGGCACGACGTCGAGCCCTCCGCATTCAAAAGCCTCGTCCTGATCCCGAATTTAACCCACCTCGCCTTCCGCGACCCCGTCTTCAAAGACCTGTGGCTCCCACTCCTCCGCGAATGCGCCGTCCTTCGCGTGCTGCTCGTACTCGAGTGTGACGTGCGCTACGACATCGATGGGGGTTTGGCGTCGGAGGTGGTGGCAGATCCGCGCTTTGTCGAGATGCACGTCGGTGGACCGATGTACACGACGGACTGGATAATCGGCGCCCACACGGGCGTTGATTATTGGTCACGGGCTGAAGAGCGTGTCGAACAACGCAAGGCGGGCGAGGTCGATGGTGAGTCTCCCTTGTATCGAGGGCATAGTGGTGGCGCTTACTTTCTGTCAGCACTTCATTACTGGATCAACCGTCCAGAGAATGCAGAGAGCTCCGACGCCATCCTCTGAACAGTTTTTTTCTCCCTCATGTTTCCGTGTTATACTTCGACCCAACTTCGACCTCGGTCCATACTTCGTCTCCGCGAGTTGGAGACCAATACAACCTCAAAATAGAACCGGATCGTTTGACCTGCCTCGACACACCGACAACGCACTATTTCCGAAGTTCTTTCTATTTTCGTTCAAAATTCTGCAAAGGTATCGGGTGACCTTCGGTTTATTTCGAAGACTTACTGGACTCCGTTCGTTTGACCCCGTCTACTCACCTCGAGCCCACTTCCTGGTGTCTTGTCCATTGTCGGACTTCTTCTGTCTCATTGTCGACTTCTTGCACTTCCTCCGCGAGATCATGACACTGATCGGACCCACTCCCCACATGCCAGCGCGTCCATCGTGACCTTTCGCCGACTGCTTATGTAGCGGGCTCTGCTCCCCGCGCGGCTTCCCACTCCGAACGATCCCCCAGCGAGCGCGATGCGCAAAACCATAGGATGCCTGTTGGCTGCTGCGTTGGCCGTACGCGCGACAGCGGTCGCCCCCGCCCTCGAATCCCGCGCCTCGTGTGAGGACTTTGCCAGCTACTCGACCCGCCCGGAGGGGACGCCGTCCAAAGGTGAGCAGCAACATCATCCCTGGCGTCGAGCCTTGAGATTCACTTGGATTAGGTCCTCTCGGGCTCCCGATGATGCGCCCCGCGGTCGGATGCCGCACCTTCAACAGCTCCGCAGTGGAGAAGGTCGTCGCGAACCTCACGGCCAGGATGAAGGATCCCGATCTCGCTAGGTGAGTCGCCCAACCAACTTATATGCAGCGTTTCCGCCTACTCACCGCGCCGGCCAGGATGTTTGAGAACACGTACCCCAACACCCTGGACACGACGATCAAGTGGTTCAACGACAACCTCACGTTCGTCGTCACGGGCGACATACCGGCGGAGTGGCTCCGCGACTCGAGCAACCAGTTCAAGGTGTACCTTCCGCTGGTGGGGCATGACGAGCCGCTGAAGCAGTTGACGCGGGGGGTCATCAACCTGCAGGGTGCGTGCTTCCTCGCCCTTCCGGGATTCGCTGAAGCGTAATTTACTGACTGAGTCGGTCTTCAGCGCGCTACATCACGGAATACCCGTACTGCAACGCGTTCCAGCCGCCGCCCGAGTCTGTGAGTTGAACCCGCTACTCAATCCTATCGTACCAGAATTCAAGAAACACGCAGGGCCTGCCTCCCCAATGTTGCAGCGGCGACACCGGCGCAGCCGTGTCGCCCCCGGACGACCTCAGTATCGTTTGGACCTGCGGGGTACGTTCACTCCATCCTTCTCACCCACACCATCATTCCCGCGTCTGACTGAAGACTGCTATATCCAGTACGAACTCGACTCGCTCCTGAGCTTCCTCCAGCTCAGTCGTCGGTACTACGAGTTCTCGCAGGATGCCTCGATTTTCACGTTCGACAACGGCGGCTGTGCGTTCTTTCTCCCTCCTTTCTCCCACCGACGCTCACTGAATCTATGTAGGGTTCAAGGCCGTGGAGAACGTGATGCAGGTGATTCAGAACCAGGCCGTGCCGACGTATGACTCTGCGGGAAATGTGGTCTCGTTCTATAATATCGTGCGTCCCACCCCCTCCGAGTTGAGAAAAGACTAAAGATGTGTGGTAGAGCGGACCTAACCAACAGTACATGAAGAACGACGGGCGCGGCCCGCCCAAGGCGAACACCGGTTTGGTCCGTGTGTTCTCTGCTATCCTCCCCTCTTCTGGACCGTGAGATGTGTGTACTCATGCTACCGCAGATCGGCACAACCTACCGCCCCTCTGACGACGTCGTCTACTTCCCGTTCAACATCCCGCACCAGGCCATGGCCATCGTCGAGCTGCGCGGCCTTGCGTCGCTCCTCCAGCAGGTCGGGCTCCGGAACGACCTCGCTGCGGCGGCTACGGCGCGCGCCAACAGCGTCGAGACGGCGTTGTGGAAGTGGGGCACGGTGCTCACCAAGGATTGGGGCGAGGTGTTTGCGTATGAGGTCGACGGTGCGTCTCGTCCAGTTCCTCCATAGATCCCCGCCGATTGAAGTTGAATTGCTGGCGCAGGGTTCGGGAGTGCGGCGATTCAGGATGGTGTGTTATCCTCTTGGCTTGCCTGGATGGTGCGCTGACTAGGCGTTGGGCGTTGGTACAGACGCGAACGTGCCGTCGCTCGTTTCCATCCCGTACCTCGGCTTCGTGAACGCGACGAACCCGATCTACGCGAACACGCGCAAGATGGTGCTCTCGACCGAGGGGAACCCATACTATGGTGCGTCGGGTTTGATCCTCATCCTCGTCCGCTACGTGGGATGTAACTAATGTATATCCATAGGATTCGGTCCCGTCATCCGCGGCGTGTCGAGTCCGCATATCGACGAGAAGCATGTCTGGTGCGTCCTCAGCCAGGTTCATGTTCTTCCCGTAATTAATTATCGTTAACTTTGTAGGCCGATGGGGTTGGTGACTGAGGTAGTGACGAGCACAAACGACGCCGTGCGTACCGGCCTCCTCCATCCTCCCCGCGCAGCGTCCCACACATCATGGTTTCTAGGACATCCTCCTCAAGCTGGAGTACCTCAAAAATACGACGACGGGGCTCGGGTTGATGCATGAGAGTGAGTAGTCATCCGAACTGGTCCTCAGCGCCGCATATAATTCGGGCTTCCAGGCGTGAATACGCACGATGTGAACGACTACACCCGCCCGTGGTTGTGAGTAGTTCCTTCCTCGCTCCAAATCAAACCAACCTGACCGGAACCCTCCTAGCGCGTGGGCAAATGTGAGATTTCTCCATGTTCTGAGCGACCGAACTAATTGTTTTGTGGCCAGTCCTACTTCGGGGAGGCAATCCTCCAACTCGCGGAGACGAAGCCGCATCTCTTGTTTGCGGATGGGAAGCCGTTCAATATTACGGCCGTCCTCGAGGGATGATTGGGGTCAATGTATTGCTGCAGTTCATTACTTCTTGTACGCATAAGCAGGGTATCGCAACTAACGGAGTTCAGTAGGCCTCCGAAATGGATCGAAAGTCGTTCGATTATCTGATACCTCCTCGAAATTTGCATGATTCTGAAGACTTGGCCGGAAGCGTGCTTTCTCAGAACCGTGAAGCAGAATTTGTTCCAACTGGGTCGGTTTCCGAAAACAATACGGAAGTTCCCGTGCAGCCGCCTCGGCAGATGGGATCTTTGCACCGCCTGACACGAACCACCGACGAGCGGCGCCCACAATGAACTCCAAATCCTTGCAATGTGAGTTTCACACCAGAGAGAGCTCTGAAATTCACGGGAAACCAATTCGACAGCGTCGTGGTCCAAACTCAGACAAGCTATCTCTCGGACAGGCCGGCGTCATTCCGTCGAGAAGGCGCGCTCAAAGTCTTTGGCCTAATTGATGCACCGCCTGACAGTCCCGAAGTCCTTAGGCCTAATTAATGCACCGCCTGACGGTCCCGATCCCCCAATTCCCTTCGACAAACCGCCAGCCGATCGCAACCACAACGAAAACCTCATAATCAACCGCCTACCGCCCGAACTCTTGGCCGCGATATTCGTCCTGGTGTGTGAGGATTCTAAGCTTGGGGATTATTCTTGGGTGGCTTGTAGCCACATCTGCTCTTCCTGGCGTCGCCTCGCCCTCGAAACCGCACCCCTCTGGAGTCACATCGTCTTCACATCCTCGGAATGGATGCGGTTGTGCCTCGAGAGGTCCAAGTCATCGCTGCTCAGAATCGAAGCGGATTTGACAATTCACAGCAACGAATCCCTCATCTGCGAAGTTCTTACACTTGCGGATAGGATCGGAATTATCAAGATCCGATTCTCCAATCTTGGCGACCCGTTGTTGAAACTACTTGCTGGTCCTTTCCCTGTCTTGTCGGCGCTGACCCTGGACAAACATGGGGTCCAGCCGCCCCCTGAAATCCCCTTCAAGCCGAACGTGCAGCCATACCCGAATCTGCACGCGCTGTGTATATACACCGACGTCCCTTTCCCTTTCCCTCTCTCCGCCCCCAGCCGGCTTGTCTGCCTGGAGATACACAACTACGGAGCCGAAGTCGTCGAGTGGTCCACCCTCCGTGACGGCCTCCGAGCGCTCGGCGACCTCGAGGCATTGAGGCTGGACGGCTTTCCTCTTCCGCCGGCAAATGCGGCAGTGGACATGATACGCCTTCCCAACCTCCGCGATCTCACTCTCACCGGATCGGTTGTGCAATGTCGACGGTTGATCCAGATGGTGGACTCTCCCTGGCTGCGACGATACAGAATATACCCCTCCGATACCGATGGCGTCGGAGAGTTGTTCCAAGTCGTCCTCAAAACCCTTCCACGGCAGCTAAAGTCGCTGATGCTGCGCCGGCCTTGGCGCTATCATTACGCAGTCTTGTCCCAGTTAGCGCACATCGGATTTTACTATGATGACATCCACAATCTTACTGCAAGTACTGCGGCCAATCTCGACGTTTCCTTTGCCTGGATGGCGGGGAGCCTCCCCGACAGCGACCTCGCCAGGATATTCGCGGCGCTATCCGATATACCCTCCATTGACACGATCCAGTGGTTGTGGCTGGACCAGTGGAACACCATCCCGCAGGGCTCTTGGGGCTCCTTCCTGCGGCGCCTTATACGGTTACAAACACTCGTCATATCTGGTCGTCCTGCGTCGGGGCTGGTCTGGGATCTCGTCAAGCAATTCGAGTCGTCCCCGGGCAGAAATCAACTCGAACCCACCCAATTCTGTCCGGAGCTAAAACAGATCGAGATGAGTGGAGTCGACTGCCGCGCAGGTGGCTGGATCCCCCTCCGCATGACCCTGGGGACGACGGTGAACTCCCACTTCGACGTGGATAATGCGCCGTTCCTTGAGCTCCTCGTTTGCTACCTCGAGATCCGCGCGCCGACTGGGAAACTCGCGACACTGAAGTTAAGCAACTGCTTCAACTACAGCGTCGCGGAAATCAAGCTGCTGCGCCTGCTGGTTACGCAGGTCGTGTGGGATGGGACGGGCATGGTGGAGGCGACGTATTCGCCCAACGGGGACAAAACTCGCGACACTGAAGTTAAACAACTGCTTCAACTACAGCGTCGCGGAAATCAAGCTGCTGCGCCTGCTGGTTACGCAGGTCGTGTGGGATGGGACGGGCATGGTGGAGGCGACGTATTCGCCCAACGGGGACAAATTCTCGGCGAGGACTATCAAACATCATTTGCTGGATTGTCGGTCGAGCTATGAGGAGGTCAACTTGACGGAGAATGAACGGAGGAGACAGGAGAATTGGACGTGGTGGACGTAAGTTACTGCCAATTCGTACCTCTAGCCTGGCAATACTGAGCAGGTTCCATCACACAGGATTCGCCCCAGCTCGCGCAGTTCTGATAGGCTGTATATATCTGAGACATGAATTAAAGGTGATCTCAATGGTAGGCGTATATACCACTTTTGTAGTTCGGAGTTCTGTGAAGCTTGGCTCGACGGGGATCGGTTGAACTGTTCAAATCTTTGCTCACAATTTGACATCATTCACACTTTGCTGGGGATGTAAATCTCTGCTCGCGCAATCCTTTTATCGCATTAACGCATCGGGGCGGTCGAGGCCGAAGAGGCACAGGAGGAAAGCCGCGCTCGGATTTTTCCGCATCGGTTCAACCGAGCAGCACGTGAGTCGGGCGCGTCCAGAAGGAGCGCACAAATATGTGCAAAGTGTATCGGCGCTCGTATTTGTTGATTTGAGCAAGCAGACGCAGGCAAAAAAAGACTCTCCGCGAGTTTACTTTCGCAGGAGGTATAATTCAACCAAGAAGTTAACCGTGGTTGATCATGAACTCCACGGCTTCTATAGCTCGCGGGTAGTAAGTATACTTTGAGTTTGAGATGAGAATTGGAACCACAACTTCGACAGCTGGGGATTGAAATTTCAGCAGGCCGTTCGACACTTAGAAGAATAGTGAGGTTCGAAATTCAAATCGACGAACCTGCACAATGGCGTTCAAATTTCAAGACAGTTCGCATAAATTGCGCAGTTTCGGCGCGAGTACTGTACATCAAGAAGAGAGCATAGTCCACATCGTGTCAAGTCCGAGTTGCATCCAAGATAGTGCGGGGCCTAGAACAACAGCACCGCACCAATCACCGCGCCTACCGCCAGCCCCGCCCCGCGCGCATTGTTCATCTGCGCGGCGCCTGAAGGCGAAGTAGACGGCGCCGGACTCACACTCGAACCGCTTGGCGCCGTGACAGATGGGGCCGAGGAACCAGAGGGCAGGGACAGCGGGGGGCTGAGGGGCGGGACAACGACGCTGTTGCTGGGCGTGATGGTGACCTGGCTGACGAAGGTCGTCGTCTGCGGCGGGGAGAGCGTCGTGATGGTCGTCGTCACCGTCGTGGGTACCACCGTCACCGAGACGGTGCCCGACTGGCTAATCGGGGGACTGATGACGGGGGTGGTGGTGCCTAGGCGGAGTAGCCATTGATTAATGCAGGACGCAAGCGGAATTGGAGGAGGCACGCACCTGAGGGGAGAGGGGAACCGGAGGCGGATGAACCAGAGGCGGTAACTAGCAGTAACGTTCGGAATTTAGCCTTGGTTGGCGCTAGAAAGGCGGTACAGACACGTACCCGCGGGGCCGCACATGGCTTCGAGAATCGAGCTAACTTCCGTTTGATCTTGGGACGAGCAGGACGTCGTGCCGGCGCATTGTAGGACACTCGAGGCGAAGGTGGTTTTACAGAGACACGAGGTATCGGACCTGAAGGGCGTTGGGACTCAGAACTGTGGACAAAGGATGGATTCAAGACAGACGCACAGAGCACACTGCGCCTTCGTGGCGGCCGAAGTGGCGCATCCTTTAGCGCAATCGGGGAGCTTGTTCACTTGCGCAGTGACTGAAGATACGAGCAGGAGGGCTATGCTGAGAGACGCGAACATGGTCGACGTCGTGGTTTCGCTGAGGGTCGTAGTGGCTTAAGTACACGGATGTAGGAGGCAGTGCGGCGGGTGCGTGTCTATTTAAGCTCCGTTTCAATGGATCGCCTGACCAGAGCGGAGACGAGAAGCCGTAGAGGACGCAGATGGACAGGGAGAAGGTTCTGAGCTTCGTGGGAGGTGGAGTGGGCCACCACGTGATGCAGGCGACGCGTCGAATGAGACCAAACGTAACCACACAAGCATCACCCTTCCTTTACCTGTCTAGCGCGCAAGGAGTAAGAGCAGACGGGGTAGGTAGGGATACGAACCTCACAGCAGAGGTCGAAAGAGGCGCTTTGAGCATATTTACTAACCGTGTACCCGTGAAAGTCAGATGTTGGTCAGATGTTGCGACTCGGAGACACATGTACAGACCTCTGACTCTGAGTGGGGACCGGCCCATGAGGTGCGAAATGAGAATAGAGCGCGGTGAAAGTGGGGTCCCGAACGCTCTCAAATTACCAGAGTCCGATCCTTGAAAGCGCGCAGGGATGCCGCAGACCTACGGCAGACTGAGTGGATCGGGAGAACAACGATATTATTACTCACAGTCAGAAATTTGAACGGCTCCTGCGTGTACGACCATGCGTCGAGCTGTGAGGTACAACGAAAGTCAGTTCAGCCCGGGAATCCAGACTGCATGCACACTTACGTGGGAATCGAGCAAGACGGAGTTCAAACGTCGTCAGAGTCCAATCTGTGACAGCGAGCAAGGAGGAGGCCGGAGGGTGACGCGCGTTGTTGAATGGCGCCATCTCGACTGTAATGAATGCCTGCACAGTTACGTGGGGCGCGAGAGTGAAGTCCAGCTGGCATAAAGATTTAGTCTACTGGAGAAGGAGGTCGACAGGCGATTATTTGACGTGATGAGCGGAGGGCGGTGACGAGCAGGGGTCACGGTGACGAGGAATATGCGAAGGAGAGCGGCCCGTGGGTCGGGTGCACGGACGTCTTGCACGGCGAATGGGAATTGAGGATGATGGCCGCGATACTTGCATCTCCCATGCATGCAGCACGGAGCTAATTTGAGTTTGGGCGAAGTGAGGCCCGTAGCGTATACAAGGCGGACGAATATGATCGCAGAGTAGATAATGAAAAGCAGTAGACTGAACGCCAGGATGTGCCGTGAAAAAGTAGGGTTTTTCGCCTCGTCTACTGGTGGCCGCAGGATGGATGAGCAGAACGGCGTTAGACCAGGGCAGCGTTGAGGACGCAGTCGAAATCCCATCGGGTAAAAAGCGTAGACAGAGCCATCTGCGGGTTTGGTGCACGGCAAAGGGTAGTTGAGCATTATGGGCGCAGTACGCCTCGTTCAGGCTTCCACGTCCAGACAGCACGGGGCTAATCTGAGTTTGAGCGAAAGGAGGCGTAGAGGCTAGTGGGAAGGGTGAGGCGACTGTGCGGGGAGTGAGGATATAAGTGCGGTCAGCGAGAGGCAGAAGGGTGGACGGGAGGATGTGCGGCCCAGAAAAAAATGCCTCGATGGACTTGATTTCCGCGCAAGTCGCTGAACGACTTTTTGGAGGTCACCAAACGGGAAAGCGGCGCACGTTAGAGTAGTACGGCTGGTAACCGGATCTCAGGAAGTAACGGAATCCCAGTGTCACCGCATCCGCACGAAAGAAAGCGCAGACATGGAAGAGACGCGTCCTTGTCACAGGGTGGTCACTCAGTGATCCGAGTTCGGCACGTCCAAACCCCGACCGGAAAAATCCGAGCGCAGGCATTTTTTGTTTGCCTGTGCCTCACTTCGTTAGCGTCGAACAACGCAACGGGTCGGTGAAACTAATGGCTCGGCCAGCAAGACTCCCACTTCGCAAGACGGGCCCAATGATGTCGAACTTAGCTGCACGGACTACCTACTTACTCCAACAATTCAACCTTCCTCGTCCAAGTCGAACATTCAACCTCTCGAACGGAAGACACACCTGAGGCCAACCTCACAAACCACCTCAAAAGAGTCCCGGAAAGCCCAAGCTCTCTATGTCATATGTCATATGTATACAGCCTATCAGAACTGCGGGAGCTGGGTCGGATACTGCAAGCTGTTCAGGCCACAACAGTACGAATTGGCAGTGACTCACCTCCACCAGGTCCAATTTTCCTGTTTCCTCCGTTCATCTTCAGTCAAGTTGACCTCCTCATAGCTCGGCCGACGATCCAACAAGTGATGTTTAATAGTCCTCGCCGAGAATTCGTCCCCATTCGGCGAATACGTCGCCTCCACCATGCCCGTCCCATCCCACACGACCTGCGTAACCAGCAAGCGCAGCAGCTTCACCTCCGTAACACTGTAATTGGAGCAGCTGCTTAGCTTCAGTGTCGCGAGTTTGCCAGTGGGCGCGCGGAGCTCGAGGTAACAAACGAGGACCTCGAGGAACCGCGCATTGTCCTCGTCGAGGTACGAGTTCGTGATCACCGTCGCCTCCCGTGGGGTGCGGAGGGGAGGGATCCAGCTACCCGCACAGCAATCCACGCCAATCACTTCGATCCGTCTCAGCTCTGGACAGAATTGGGTGCTCGGTTCAACTTGCAATTGACCGCCCGTGGGGGACTCGAATTGCTTGACGAGGTCCCAGACCAAACCCGAGGCAGGATGGCCGGCTATGACGAGCGTTTGTAACCCCACCAGGCGCCGCAGGAGGACCTTCCAGGAGCCCTGCGGGGTGACGTTCCAGTGGTTCGCCGACAACCACTGGATTGTGTCGATGCAGGGTACATCGGATAGCGCCGCAAATATCTTGGCGAGGTCGCTGTCGAGGAGGCTCTCCGTCACCCAGGAGAAGGAAACGTCGACGCTGGCTGCGTTGAGATCGCGGACGTCAAGGTAAGAGAATCCGATGTGCGCCGTCTGAGAGAAGACGGAGCCTGCGTGCTGGGGGAGTGCGGCCACTGCTGGATGGTAGTAGTCGCTCGGATGATCATGATGATTCCAAGTCCGGCGCAGGATCAGCGACTTGGGGGGCCCAGGGAGGGTGCCGAGGACGGTCTGGAAGAGCTCGCCGACACCCTCCGTGTCGGAGGGGTATATTCTGTATCGTCGCAGCCAGGGAGAATCCACCGCCCGGATAAAGCTGCGGCAGTGCGCAGCCAATCCGTTGAGAACGATATCGCGAAGGTTGGGAAGAGATATCATGTGCGTCCTGACTACAAGATCCGAGGGCGGAAGCGGGAAGCCCTGAAGGCTCAGTGCCTCGAGGTCGCCCAGCGACCGCATGAAATCAGTGAAGGTCGACCATTCGACGACGTCCGTTGCGTAGTTGTGTATCTCCAGAAAGACAAGACAGCTCGGGGCGCTGAGAGGGAGAGGGATTGGGGCGCTAGTGTATATGCACAGCTCGCGCAGATCAGGGTAGGGCTGCATGTTCGGCTCGAAAAGGATACCTGGCTGGACCCCTGTGTTTTCCAGGGTCAGTGCTGACAAGACGGGGAAAGGTCCAGGGAGTAGTTTCAACAACGGGTCGCCAAGATGGGAAAATCGGATCTTGATGATTCCGATCCTATCCGCAAGTGCAAGAGCTTCACAGATGAGGGCTTCGTCGCTGTGAATCGTTAAATCCGTTTCGATGACGAGCAGCGACGACTTGGACCTCTCGAGGCACAACCGCATCCATTCCGAGGATGTGAAGACGATGTGACTCCAGAGAGGCGCAGTGTCGAGGGCGAGGCGGCGCCAGGAAGAGCAGATGTGGCTACAAGCCACCCAGGAATAATCCCCGAGCTTAGAACCCTCACACACCAGGACGAATATCGCGGCCAAGAGTTCGGGCGGTAGGCGGTTGATTATGAGGTTGTCGTTGTGGTTATGATCGGCTGGGGGTTTATCGAAGGTGATTTTATTCGGGGGGTCGGGATTGACAGGTGGTGGAATATCCGGGTCTGAAGACTTTGAGCGCGCTTCTTCGGGCGATACGGAAGGACGTCCTGTTCGAGAGAGAGCTCTTCTAAGTCTTGACCACGATGCTGTCGAGACGGTTCAGGCTCAGAATCAGACCTCCCTGTGGCGAGAGACTCACATTGGAAAGGCTTGGAGTTCATTGTGGGTATCGCTCGTGCGTGGTTCGTGTCAGGCGGTGCCGATGCAGGCTGTGCGTTCCAAATTCGTTGCTCTTCTGCCGAGGCGGGCGGGATGATTATCCGGGAACTTCTGTGTCGTTTCTTTTTTTGCGCGCAAGATCCAGCAGTTCTCTGTCGTTGGTCGCTGAACGGCGCAAACCAAGGCCAAACGCTGGATTTGTTTTCGGCGCTCAAACAGTCCAAACAAAGGCTTCTCGCGGAAATTGTTGCCTGTTAAACGGCCGTCCGTGGGAGTACGACTCTTGGCATTTCTGCAGTCCCAGAGGCCTGGAATCCGCGATAAGAGAACCAGACATGGTGGTTTGGGACAAGAGGCATCGTGACTGATTGAACCTGATTGATCGGAAATGTCCGATAGGGATGGGCACCGTCCCGCAAACGGGCACGGCCGTCAAATTTACGGGCCGTTTCCGTCATTTTTTCAACCCCAGACGGTACGGCGCCGCAAAAACACGGCCGTCATTCGTAAATCGACGGGACGATACCAAAGTGTGTCTCCGGGCCAGAAATCAGCGTCGAACGCGGTATGCGACTTGCAATTGTCAATCTAGATCTAAAATGAGTGCCCCCGAGTACTAGATTGGTCAATAAATGCACTTTCAACTCGGGTTGCAATCAAGCGGCCTTGGTGCACGTGATAAGCTGGGGCTTCAAGTAGGTTTGCGACGTCTACAAGAAAGTCTGGAAGGTTGAATTACACACTGCGGACACCAAACAATTTTTAGGGAGCATTTTCAGCCCAGCCACGGCGGTCTCGACAGGAAAAAATGGAAAACACCTCATTCAAACCGTCTACGGCCGTGGACGGCCGCCCGTCCCCGTCCTGCACATGGGATTAGGGTGAGGTTCGACGGTGCGGGACGGCATGCCGCTAACGGCACCCGTCACACCCGTAAAGACGGGGACGGTGGCCATCCCTAATGTCCGAGTCGCCTCCACACCATGACTCTTCCCAGTCCAAACTTTTGTCTGTGTCAAGCTTAGGACGATTTACAGGTTCTCGCCACGACTATCCCATAGTTCCTTGGATGCTCCTGCCAGAATCTGTTGCGCTGACTTCGAGCAGCTCCCAATCGTGATGATAAAGTTTGGATAAACTTGAAAGTTCGTCGAATTCTCCGTTGCTCACCGATTGACACCCATTCGGAGCGCTTGGATGAAGCCTATCTGCCCTTCTGCGCTATACTATACCACTGGAACGTTCTCGATGCCTCTCGGCCGATTGACGCTGCCGTCGGCGAACCTCGCAGTGTGGCATTTTGGTGGCATTAGAATCTTAGTGTGGAATCCCCGACAATCAATCCCTTGGATCCTTTCGACGGCTTTGCAATTCCAGTTAATACACTTTTCAGAACGATCCATACACACTGCTCGCTCGGACCGAACAACACTACGTACTCATTCCCCGCTCCGTCGCCCCTCCCATTCCAGTCGTCCTTCAAGTTACGAACACCCGGTCGCCCGATTCGACAAACACTGCGTCACACAGACTCCGTCCAGTTCCACGTCCCGCGCCACGCCCGACACGCCCGTCTCCTGCGTGCACCCGTCGAACACGGCATTCGCCGCGGAAAACAAGTCCCCCTGCGGCATGTTCCCCACCGGCGCCGACCAGCCCACACAACACTCGTTTCCACTCTGCCCCAAACAGATCGCGCGCGGCGAGTTGCCGACGTTGTTGTTGGGGTTGTCTCTGAGGTTGTTGACGAGGTCCTGGCAAATGCTCGCGGTGGCCTTGTGCTCGTTTGAACACGAGACGGTGTTGCTCCCGCATGTCGGGGCGCGAGCGGTAGGGGGTCGTTCAATGGGAGCGGTATCACTCCAATAGGTGAGGTTGTACTGCCCGAGCTGGACAACTTTGGTGACTGTGAGGGGGTAGGTGTCCTCATGACGAGCCGCCGCAGCGGCGACGATAGCGCAGACGACAGTGGGGAGGGGGAATCGCATGGAGGCTTATCTGCGATGGGTAAATCCGTCAATTTTTCAGCGCTGTCGTTAACTCACTTGGGAGCAGATTCGAATTCGCGGTGGGTGGAAGCGGGAGGGGTATTAGCTGCGATGGCCTCGTTTTTATACCACCCCGCGGTACGTTCTCGATGGATTCGATGGTCGCCCCAGTAGAAGGTCCAGAACTCTTCATTCAAGCGGCCGAAGCTATCATACTTTCCCGCTCCAACGTAAGTTTATCTTCCGCGTAAACGGCGGCGGGGTCTATTACTCCACATTCATCACCATTTGAACCTTCCAAGGTACTGTATCGATTTTATGACAGTCCTGACGAGAGTAGCTTTCTCGCCGTTTCGCTTCTTTGCCTCAACCCTAGCCTAAACCACGGTCGTGCGTGCCACTGCATGAACAGCAATTTGAACCAAAACTTGAACTTCAGTTTTTCCAGGTTTTTCCCCTCGCAGGTTGGGTTGGGCATTTTTTTCATTTCCTTCCGCGCGCCGTCGTATGAGCCGCTCCCGACGCATACATTGGTTCTCAAGCTCAAACTCTGCACTCGGACTAATCTCCCCTCGGGGTAATCCGACGGGTCGGCAGTGCATCGACGCGCCTCAAGCTCGTCCGACTTCGCTACGTGGCACCTATTGTCTCAGGCGATGCCCGTCATGGGACAGCATAACAGCTCATCCGCCTCCGTCGTAGAAAATTTCAACCACAAGTCCAACAATTCAACCAAAGTTCAACACGACGTTGTGAACACTATCCGAATAGGCGAGGTTTCTTTCAGGATTCGACTCAATCTCGCTTTGACCGATGAGTACTGTTCAAGTACCTCGATAAATCTTGTTCGAGGTTTTTTTCAACCCGAACCATCGGCGCATCAAAGATCCTTGACGCACAAACAACGGCAATTCCAACATGGTCCGTGCGCGCGCGTCAAGTATAAAACCCTCTCCTCCTCACCGTTGCAACTCATACTTACCTTGATGGCATAGACCCCTTCACCTCCCGTGGTCTGTGGGGCGTAGGAACACTCCATTACACGGCGACCCTGTCCTTACAGAGTGCGCTTGCGCCTTGTATGTGCTTAGGTGCATGCACCGTCTCAATATTTCCCAGTCCCACCACGGCCACTCGGCTGGGTGGGCCATTTTTTTTCGCCCTTTCGCGGCGCTAACCCTAACCCTAGTAACATTTGAAATAAATTGCTTTGACCTTCGGTCGGACTTCGCGCGTTAAATCTGAGTGACCCGATCTCTCCCTCAGTCCACAACCCTATCTTTCAACTCCCTCCGCTTTGTAGACTGTCCTTCCCAGAGTTCCTATTATAAGCTCCGCACTCCAACACGCCCTCCAATTTGTTCTGATTCTAATTCTTCCCTCGGATTCGTTCCGATTCCAATTCACTCAGGTTCATAGTTCTCCCGTGCGCGCCATTCCGGCTGTCCGTTTGCAAAAGCCATGTGGATAAGATACCGACAACGTCGGTGAATCCTATTTTCTCCACGTTAGGCCGCAGCACTAAAACATCTTTCAGCGACGACCTTCGTCCCCATATCATCCGCCCGCCGTCGTTCGAAGCCTGTTGCTGAAGAGGTAAGTACAGATATAGTGCTCCGATAACCGAGAATCTAGGAACTGGCCTCGCCCTTCCGCAGGTCAGTGACCACCACCTTCGAACGATTGGAAGCCTGACAGCTTTCGTAACCGGTCTGCTGCGTGTGCCGCGCGGGAGTGCAGCTCCCTTTTGACCATAGCAGTATGACAGCCGTTCGGTGGATATTGTCATACTTTCTAACGTTTCGCCGATGATAAACGCACCGCGACCTCTGTGAGAAGTCTTCGTGGCGTGTGACCTTCTCATCCTCTCGCAGATATAACGGGACTGCTGGGGCGCCCATTCATGTACCCATCCTTCGCACAACCATGATAATCGAAGTCCTCGTTCCCGTCGTCGGGACAGTCCTGTTCTATCTCATCTACCACGCCAGCCAAGTCCTCTACCACAATCTCACCTCTCCCCTCCGACATGTCGCCGGCCCTGAAAGCCCTTCTTTCCTCGTCGGCAACTTCAAACAGATGGCTTCGAATCCCGCCCAAACCGAGCAGTGGCGAAACGAATTCGGTCCAATTTTCCGATTCAAGGGGCTTTTCAGTGTGCGTCTGTCCCCAAGTTTCCTCACTCCGTTGTTTACTGACTCTTTCGGCAGGTTAGCGAGCTCCACGCGTCCGACTTGAAGGCGATTACGCACATCGTAACCAATGGCTCTCGATATCAGAAGGCACCCGCAGCTCTTGTCAACACTCGGCGTCTGTTCGGTAAAGGTCAGCTTCGACCCAGACCCACTCCGAACAAGCTTGCCGACCCTCTGTAGGATTACTCGGTGTTGAAACAAGTGAACACAAACGCCACGTACGTTCGGTTTCCTGAGTCCTTTGCGCTAGTCTCATTGAACGAACAGAGGAAAATACTGGTAATTCGCAACCAACTCGCTCATGAGTGTGAAATTCATTTCGTAGAATCCCGCTTTTGGCGTCTCACAAATTAGGGCGCTCACGGAGGTTTTCATTGAAAAGTCGGTTCAGGTATGTTGAAATAACCGCGTTGAAATAACCGCGTTCACAGCCGCAACTGACGAATACCTCAGCTCCGTGATATCTGGGCTCAACAGGTTGGAACGGAGGCCAGCGCTCGCATCGACGTTCTCATTTGGTTGAGGCGGATGACCTTGGATGTAATCGGGCAAGCAGGTACGCGAGAACGCTTGATGAACAGTATGCGCTGACAACAACTTCAACCAGGCTTCAACTATCAATTCCATGGGCTCGAGCCGAACCACCAGCCAAATGAACTCAACGGCGTATTTACCGACTTATTCCACTCCCCCCAGTCGATTCGGATTGCCCGGTTCCGCCTCGCTCAGGCCATGGTTCCAATCCTTCAACTCGTGGTAAGTACTTGTCTCCCGCCCAGTTCCCTCCGCATCGGGGCTGATATGAGAGTTGCAGCCTGTGCCTGGGTGGAGGGTCACTGCGAACGCACGCCAGAAATTGGCCGCCGTCGGGACCCAGATCGTCTCAGAGAGCAAAGCGAATATGCACGATTCCGAGGGGGAGAAGAAAGCTGGAAGCGGCCGAGACCTGTTATCCCTCATCGTCAAAGCAAACGTGGCCACGAACCTTTCGCCGAGTCAGCGATTGGGCGACGCGGAGGTGATTGCTCGTGAGTGTCCATATAATTCAACTCGAGCCGCCCTAACGCAGTCTGCAGAGATACCCACCTTTTTCCTCGCGGGGCACGAGACAACGAGCACGGCGGCTTCTTGGGCACTTCACGCACTATCCCATGATCAACGCGTTCAGAAAAAATTGAGGGAGGAGCTGCTCACCATGTCGACAGACAACCCGACCATGGAGGAGTTGAACTCGTTGTCCTACCTCGAGAGTGTTGTTCGAGAGGTGATGCGGGTACATGCCCCTGCAGTGTTCACCCAACGTATGGCGATGGAGGATGATGTCTTGCCGCTCTCCAAGCCATACATTGACCGACAGGGGAACTCGCACGACAGTTTGCCGTAGGTCCTCCTGGTACACCGTCCATCCAAATCCTCATTCCCTCCGCAGGATCTCGAAAGGGCAAATGATACACGTCCCTATCCTGGCCGTCAACACCGACAAGGAGATCTGGGGTGAGGATGCCCACGAGTTCAAGTGCGTATTCAAGTCTTTCCCGATGCCCCAACCCTACCTATTCGCTGCTTGAAGGCCCGAACGTTGGGAAAATATTCCCGAGCGCGCCACCGCTATCCCTGGTGTCTGGGGCAATCTGATGACCTTCTTCGCCGGTCCCCACAATTGCATCGGCTTCCGCTTTTCCATCGCGGAGTACGTGAATTGCATCCCCGTCTTGTCCGCGCTCATTACAAGTCCAGGCTGAAAGCCCTCCTCTTCACCCTCCTCCGAGCGTTTGAATTCCTCCCCGCTGTCCCAAGAGATCAAATCAAGCCGATCATGTCTGGGATATTGCAGAGACCCAGCCTCGTCGAGAATTCCAAGCAGGGCTCGGGCTTACCGCTGATCGTCAAACCGTACAATTCGCAGCTTTAGCTGGACTCAATGCAGAAGTTGAATCCTGAATCATTTGTACACTTAGTTGAACATGTTGCCGACTAGTTTTCTTCGCATATTCAATCTCTTCTTTTTCAACCATTTTCGTGCGAGGTCGAGTTTGCCTTGAACGTCTGCGGATACCGGGCACGATGCCGAGTTACCTTTTGAGAGAGTATGATGAATGTGTTTGCTCGAGTTAAACTTCTCTCGCTGCCTTGCTGTTACCGTGTCATGTGACCCCACGTGTGACGCGCTTCCTTTCCACCACCCACCATGCCCAAAGCGAAGCCCGCCAGCGCCCGTGCCCCTCAGAAAGACCAGACCCTTCTCCGCCTCCTCAATGGCGAGAAACGTGTCCTCATTCCTCGCCCAAAGACTTACAAGGTCCGCCTCGAGAGCGCTTCCGCCTGAAAACCACACTCAACTTTCTTAGGCCGCCATCGAGGCCGCGCACCGACACTTCCCCGCAATCAAAGCGGAAGATATGGTTCTCCAAACGAAGGACCTCGACATATGCGAGGGCGAGCTTTATGACATTGCTTCCGAATCCTGGGAACTCATGGTCGATTCCCTGACCTCGATCTCCGTTATCGAACGGCACGAGTGTCCCCAGGACGATGAACCAGTCGCTCTCGATGCTCCCGCGTCGAGCGCCTCATCCGAAGTCGGGGTTAAACCTGCCGTTCGTAAGACTGCGGCCGTTGATCCCCCCTCGAACACCTCGTCCGGTGCGTTGGTCTTGCTTCTGACTGAATCCGCGACCTTACTGACCACATACATGTTTCCAGACAAGTTGGCCCTGAACTGCGTCCTCCAGGAGGGCGCTGGCACCGTAACGTTGTCGGTGAAAGCTTCAACAACGTTTGCCAGGATCCTACCGCGTCTGGCTGAGAAAAAAGGCTTGAAAAAGGACCGCTTCTACCTGCTCTACGGGGGCAAGCGGATCAAAGTCACAGACACCACGCAGAGTCTTGACATGGAGGACGGGGACGCAATCGAGGTCCATCAGCTCATGCAACGGCGCACTGCGAAACCTATTATTTATCTGTATTCCCCCGTCGAGATCAACGCGACTGTTGCGCTCACTCTGACATCCGACCAGAGCTTCTCCGCAATATATCCGGTCGTCCCCACCAAATTTCCCTCGTCCAACGTCGGCCAGCGCATTGAGTGGAATGTGCGCACGCATCTGAACGGCGATCTCACGGAAACGAACACCGGCTTGGACGTTGCTTATCTTTTCTGGGAGGCAGAGTATGTGTTCTGTCGCATTTTATTGCCGCAATTTGTTAATCATTGCTTCGCAGCGCCAACCACGGCATCCCCGCGTCTCCGCCGGCTTCCCCTGTTCTCGAAAACTTTGAGACCCCAAAGTCCCTTTCTCCCCTCGAGGACGACCTGTCCCCGGCGGACTCCATCCTCATCCCCGTCGCCAAGATCACGCCTTACCTCGACAAGGTCCTCCTCGCATTAGGACTACACACTGAGGCGCGCACGTCCTTCATAACGTATATATATCCCTCTGGCTTCCTCACTCTTCCGCAGCTAACAATCCTTAGCTACTGGCTTCCCTCCTTCCTCAAGCACAAATACGTCGCCCTCCGCTTCGTCCCACAAGCCGTGTACGAGGCGTCGGCCGCGCTGGATATTACTCCCACCCCCGATGTCGTGACGCGGGTGTTTATGCTCTTCACGGGTATCGCGGACGACGCGCTGGGCGGATGGAGCGATGCCTCCGCGGGGGACGACGGGGAGCGTTGGATCAAGGTCGTCGGCGTCGATGTCGAACGTGCGGCGGACGTGAAGTTGTTTCGCGTGTTGGAGTGGGGCGGTAGGGAAGTGTTGAAATGATGAATGTTTATACTAACCGACTCGAGATGAACCTGTATACTAGCCGACTGAAGATGAACGTGTACATGTATTGGCTGATCCAAACCTGTTCATTCCTGTATCCAACGGCGTGCTTCTGTGCCGCGTTTTGGACTGTAGGTTGAGGAGCTTGACGCGGCCGTCAGTGGTGTTGGCTATGGTCTTTTCAACCGCGGCAGTTCCCAGGTAGGTCGGAGTCTCGGGCGTGCCCAGCAGGGATGTTGAGCTTATCCAGGGGCTCGGTCGAACAAGACTGAGAATGAAGATTCGAATAAAAATACAGTTCTACTGCTCGAGTCGTAGATAGGTGGCACAGGGTGTAGAAGAAAGCGAAATAGTGATACAGTAGCTGCACGAGGAACGTCCTCGAGTGCAGGGGACGGGGGATCGATCGAGGTGGATGCAGAGTGAGTGGTGTCGGGGAGACGACGGGTTTTTGTTGAACATTCTGAACGGAAAGGGGATTAGCTCAAGCACGCAAGGCATTGGGTACAGAGCACATACCATATGCACGAATACAGCTTGCATCCGGGTTCTGGCTCGGGGGCGCGTGCGAGCTCGACTGGCTCCTAGGGGACACAGTCGAATTAGTCGGGAGACGATGTGGCGGGGACGAGGGGACATACGGGTGTACGGTCGAGGATGGTTGGTGCAATGATGAAATCGACGACGGCTACGGGGACGGCGGTTACAGAGAGCGTCACTACAAAAAAGAAATTAGCTTGTGCATTCTCTGAGCGATTGAAGGGAAATATTTGCGTACGGCAGGAGATGACGAACGCGAGGAGGAATTTGCACTGCATTGTGTCAAGAGAAGAACCGGGAGGACAAGGGATAACGGAGGATAAGCCGAGTATGGGAAAGCGTCAGCTACAGCGAGTCGAAGACAATAGAGAGACAGAGCCGAGAGGGATTGCTTTATACTCAGTAGCGCCATGAGATGCTCGTAACAAACACACAGCCGTTTTGGGACGTTAGCTTGAACGTTGTGGGTGACAGTTTGCACTGAATCTGCCATGTCGCTAGATGGAATGCGGGAAATCCGTAGAAGGCGCGCAGACCTTCCTGAAAGGGATGGGATTACTGGATTGGGAAGAAGGGCGGGCGGATGTGGGCTGGGAGGTGGCCTGGAATGTTCTTGAAGAGGACGTTGGTTTGTGCGCTGGCTGGCTTGGCGGGACCGAGACCGCAGTGCGCTGTCATTACAAACTTGAAGGACTGTTGCGAACCAAAGAACGCGAATGAAAGCGGAACGACGGAAACTACTTAGAGGCTTGCTTAGAGGCCTAGACGCGGCGGCGGAGTCCATGAGCGCGTCCACCTCCGCGAGAAACGCGGTGAGGGAGGGGAGCTACGGGGGGTAGGCTTCCAGTTGCATTCATTCATTCTAGAGTTGCCGCGATGCTGCGTGAGATTCAGCGCTGGAACTCGCGCGGCTTGAGCTTTCACAAGTTTCACTGGGAAAGTGCATTTGACGTGAATTACAGCCTCTACAGTCCAAGCTGCGGCTACAAGGAGGGGGAATGCGGTGGCAGGTTGCATTAGAAGTGGGGCGGCCATAGTTCTCCAGCGAGCTCGAGACCAGCACCACCGAAGGAGAGGGGATGAAAGCAAGAGGAAAGCGCCGACGGAGTTACGACATGCAGAGGTGCCGATATGTGATCGCATCATAGACCGCGCCTAGGCCGTTCGCCTCTCCAACAACCACCATGTCCCGCTCGAGCATCGACGCCTTCTGGTTCCCTGTGGCTCTCATGCTAGCTGGCCGGGCTCTGCCGTGTGCATGTCTCGTCTGCCACAACCTGTATCGAATCAGGCTTCTGGCGTCTCCAACAAAGTTCAAACGCTTTTCTGCGCTCTTGCGCCGATCCCCAGCTTAGACGTTGCGGTTCACCCTCTCACAAATCTCAATGCAATTTGCTCCTGGTCCATCTCAGGTATACACCCCAGCCATTCAAGGCGTCACGGTGCCCAGGGCGAGGATTGTCGCGCAGGTATCCAACTCGTTCCTCGCGCGACGCGGCAGACTCCAAAGTGAGTCATGGTCAACTACTGGAGTAGTTCGCAGTTCCCGGATTCACAAGACGTCCTGCAATTTTCAGGGCGGTGTATGGTCCAACACAGTCTGCACCGCGTCTCTGCGTTGTGACTCCAACCGCGTCTTTACCTATTGTTTCTGCCCTGGCAGCTAACCAACATTCATCAAGTCCTCGCATCGCACGAGACGGCGTTGGGCAGCAGGCATTGGTTCAATTCCAGTCGAGGACATTGTGATTTGCCGAAGGCCATTTTTCGCTGTGCTCCCGGGGTGAGGCACAGATGGTCCCCCGCAAGCTGGTGCGCACTTTTACTCCCTGCAAAGTCCCTCAAGTGACGACTCTTCCCAGCGCATATGCAACAATCGGGCCGCGAGTGCATCCATCGCGACGAGCTTCGCAGCCCGGAAGGAGCTGGTTGCTGTGCGCTAGATAGCACGACATTATTGGATGGCAGCGCGCGCTCCGCGTGCGGTGGTTCGATTCCACGCAGCAGCCCGTCGAACCGTATCCCTTTTTCTCGGTTTGAGCCCAGCCGGCTACCAAGGTGAGTACTCGGGCAATAACTCCCCGCGGCTCCCCAGTCGCTCATACTTCTGAGCTCGTGGCTCCAAAATCCACTCCTCGTATCCGACGATCCGCGCGGTGGGGCAGCACTGGTTCGATTCCAGTCGAGCATCTAAGTCATATATGATTTGTCCTCCGTTTTCCTTGCCACCACGAGTCTCATCCGAAGACGCGCTCGGATAAGACCTCAAAACAGGTATCTACCCTTGTCCTCAGAACCGCGCTCAATGATCAGGCAGGTTCGCCACGCACCTCGCACGACTCGCTTTGCACCAGCACCAGCACCTTCAAGAACGGCGGACTCGGAGTCGTGAGTTTTGTGTATCTCAGCGCCACGGACAGGTTTTTAGAAGCCTCGTAGAAGCAGTTCGAGGGCATCTTCCTCGAGCACAGTCGGGAATGATCCCGCCTTAGCGAGGGTGGTTCGACTCCATCCCAGGACAGCATGGGACTGATATTGACTTTTTGGAGCGTACCTTTCTTCTTTGACTCGATGCGATGCGCCGGAGGGCGTGTATTTGTGTCAAAGAATCCAGACCACCATTCCAGCTGGCGGACGCCTATCGATTCCAGCCAGGCGGTAGTTTGATTCCGTGCGCGTGGAGGAAGGATCGACTGTCACCCGGTAGAGGGGGAGGCGAGCAGGAGGGTCAGGCCCCGGTCAGTGCGTAAGAGACACAAGACGTTTGAATAATTCATTCATGTTCGAGTTGTGTCTTCCTCCTTTACGTGAGGAGACTTGCGCGGTTATACGGGATAAAAAGTTCAGTGTCGACATTCAAGCTCAAGAACGGAGCCCGACTCGAACGGGCGAGAGCCAGCTGCGAACCAATTCGCGTCCGGTTCTCTTTGTAGCAGAGGAGTCGGTGGCTGAGGTGCGACTCTGTTCTTGTGTTGGGTGGTCAACGACAAGTTGATGTGAAAGAGTCAGTAATTACCGAACAGAGCATACCACACATCGTAATTCAATGAACATAAACTACCTCCTGGGCTGGCAAATTCATCAACGCTTCTATCCTCCCCGGAATCTGCTCGTGTACAGGTGCTGACCCGCCCACCCCCGCCTCCACATCTCGCTCGATCCTCTCCAACCCATCCGCCAGCGCACTGCTGCTCAGCTGCATCGGCACCATGCGCACCCCGCTCAGATCGGGACTGAGCACCAGGGCGACATGCAACTCGATGCGCCCGCCGCTACGTGCCGCGCGCGCGACTTCGTCCGGCCACCGCGCCTCCAGCAGTCTAGCGCGAATGTGCAGGACGCGCACCCTGCCGTCAGGCTGCGCAAAGTCGAACACGACACAGAGCGCTTGGGTGGGGTCGGCCGCCCTGAACGAGAGCTGCATGGTGAGGATGGCATGCCGTCGCTCCAGGTAGTGGTGGTGTACGAGCGCGCGGAGGAAGGATTGGTCTCGCGTGCCGAGGTGGCCTGGGAATTCTGTGGGTTGCTGCACTTAACGCTGGGAACTCGGAAGAAGAGGTCTGGTGTGCGTACCGTCGTACAGTGATGCTTTTTTATGGCATGCGTTTCGGTGGCCATCGTGCCAGTCGGTCTTCTGGCACCGGGCAGAGCAGTAATATTGTGAATTGCAGGACGAGCAGCACATAAGATCGCGCTTTCGGCGGATGCTGCCGCACTGTTGGTTCGATGTGAGTAGCGAGTGCGCGGGGCAGCAGTCAACTCACCTTCACATTGTCGCACGCTTTTGAAGATACGAAGTCTGGCGACTCGTACTCTGCCATAATCTCAAGCCGCTCCTGTGCAAGCACCCAGAACTCGCTCCATGTGTCGAACAGCTCGCAGTGAGTGAAGGCCGTCGCGCACTGGAGATGCCGAACATCACGCAGCGCCTGGGGGAGACAGGAGAGAACAGAGTAATAGACGAGGTGCCGCATGAGCTTCTCCAGAATCCCACGCAGAAACTTGATAGCTTCATTGCTCCCAACCGCGGCGGACATGAGAAAGCGGAGGAGGCCGGCCCTGATTGCTTCGCGGAGGAGGCGATGAGCACGCGGACCTGAGAATTGGACGCTCAGATAGCCCCAGATGCTGGAGAGGAGACCGGCGGCAAAATTGCGTGCCGGGGGAGCGAGGTATATCATCCGCACTGCCATGAACTCCGCGACCTGCACGAGGGATCGGACAAATCCTTGGGCATGCAGCTCCTGCTGGAAATCAAGGTTATCGTGAGCGCTTCCCGCAAAGAAGATCGGGATGGAGAAATAAGACAACCGGGGGGCGACCCCACCCGGCGGGGGCCATGTCATATATCGGGTATTGTGTTTGACGAAGAGGGATGCCAAATCGACGAGGCAACCTCCGACGCCAGTCAGGTATTCGTCGAAGTTTTCGCTTTTGCCGCCGTCGTCTCCGCGGTCTCCGCAGAGGAACGTATAGATCTCGTCCAGCACGTCGTCCGGTGCGCAATCGTCCGTCGTCGAAAGGATGCGACTCCAAGTTCGAACATACATGGTGCGCATGCCGGGCGTCTGTAGGATTTCGGCCGTCACCGCTGAAGCCTTGTCCGCCTTGAGTTTTATGAGCACCACAATGCACATGATGTGATGCTCTAGTTCGTCGAGTCCCAGCCCCAAAGACTGGCCGTAGTCCTGAAAGAAATCCACCCAGGGGCGAAACCGACGCCAGATCAACAGAGCAGCATCTGGGAAGATCGATTTTAACATGGTGAGATACGAGAACGAGGCGAGGGCGTTTCCGAGGTGAGTGAGGCTCAGATAGTCTGGCTCGTCCAGTTGCCCAATTGTTGGAATCCCAGACGGGTCGAGACTGGCATAGAATACGGGGAGGAGGAGCGGTTTCTCTTCTTCGGAGCAGGTTCTTGCTGCCCGAAGGAGACGCGTGAGGTCATGGAGCGCGCCAGCTGCTGCCGTGGTCGCCAGCGACTGATTGATGGTCATTCAGGTTGAAGCTACAGTGGAGAAGAAAACATACCCTGAGAGGTAAAGACAGTTCGAGGAGCGCCGGCTCGAGTTGCAGAGATGGGGGCAACATGGTGAAAAGTTTGCGTTCCCCCTTGGGCTTTCGTAATAATTTCTGTCGGCGCTTCAAAACTTCGGAATTTGCCGAGGGGCAGACTTCCCATTCGTTACCACAATCCAGCGCGCTTTTTCCCAGCTGGTCGACGTTCATCTTCATACCGGTGTCCGCTGCAAGTCCGCTTCGACATGAAAGTCCCCCAGGTTTAATCTGCCTCAGTTGACATGCACTTTGTTCGGAGGCTCTGGGTGAGCTATCAAGTAAATGCAACCCTAGATTCGACGAGGGGTTACAGTCATTAACCTGTATTGCGGGAACCGAGCACCTGCGAATCAAAATACATAGTTACCTCGAGAGTAACCTAATGAATCGCCAACACATCGCGGAGACAAACGAGTCATGTTCTCGCCGGTGATCGACGCGATATTGTCGTGAGAAATGTTGGATAAATGGCCAGTTTGAAGAAAGGAAGGGTGGTCCTTGTCAAACAAATGTGCACAGGAGCCGACATACGAGGGTGTTGGTGTTGGGGGCAGGCTGCAGCCTTGTCGAGGACGGTCGTGGTATCAATCGTGCATCAGCCGAGACCGCGCATCATGATGCGCCAATGTTAGGAGTTTGATTTCCTACGCCATGATTGTGTCATGGTTCGATTCCCACGGTTGGAAATGGCGTACGAGCTCGTACAAGTCCCCTTGGAAATGAGGCCTTCACCTTGGTGTGTACACTTCTGGGCCAAATATCAATAATGTCCGAAGCCGATCCATAACATCCAGGTTTGAAGTGTGACGATTACTGAGTAATATATACTGCAACACGAGAAGAACCAAAAGAGAGAAAACCAAGAAAAAAAACAATAAATACGCCAACTTTAAAGAAGACCGTCGGTTGAAAGGCCCAAAGCACTGATAGCCAACGTGAGAGGTCCATCCAGCTGACGCTTGGCAGGCTCCCCATCTCCGACGAATTCTGATACACAACGAGCGTTGTCTGCGGCCGTTAGGCTGCAAAGTGCGCGCCACGGCGAGGTGGAGTGGGCACGGAACAGCGTGCACGCCGGGAGCGCCCGTCCATTCATCACAAAGTTCATGGTTACGTCCTGAACACCCAAGCCATTAGCGCACGTGAACGCAATATTCGCGGTGGCGTAGTTCGGCGTGTGGTTGGGGACGTCATCGAAAATGAACGAGGAAGCGCACTCGGTCGTATCGAACGTGAGACCGAGGTCCCGCCCTTGAACGTGGTTTCCGCTGATAGACGGGCCCGAGCCCACGGCGTAGAAGTTCTAGGTGTCATTTGGGAATGAGAGTCGCGGGACAGCCTCAATTGCCACCGGACGTACCGTGTTTCCAGAACCCATGATTCTAACTGCACCGTTATTGGCGGCTGGTCCTGGTTCGTACGAGGTCAGTCACGTTAGATGGCACCGGGACAAAGCGAGCATACCATATTCGAGCACGCCTATCGGAGGCTGGGTGCCGGGAGGGGTCTGTTGTACGTATACGACCTTCGCTGGGGTTCCGGGAACATTGCAACGCGGCGATTGGGGAACGGCCGGCATCAAAAGCTGCGGAGCGCTGAGTGAGAGCAGAAAACCCCGTCGGTGATGGTTTTACCTGGGGGTTGAAGGTTGACGGGTTGTACTGGGTGGGTTGAGTTTTGAGCGAAATGAAGGATACCAGGAGGGAAGACGCACAATTCCAGAGGTGATGAGGGGGAAACATACGGGGATGGGCTGCTGCAGCCGCGTAGACATCTGGGTCATGATGTTGCGATAAAAGGCTATCGCATTCTGCCCGCGCGAACTACAAGGAACAATGAGACACCCCCGGATTTACACGAATGGATACCACTTACGTGCATCCATTGGGGTATGTATTGAGAAGGTTCCGCAGCCAATTGTTGAACACTAACGGCAGACTCGCGTCCTGCACGAGAACATTATTCGGCGTGATCTCCGAGAGCAGATTCTGAACCCTCTCTGCAGTGGCATTGAAGATTTGAGAAGTTCCAGCAAAGTCTAGGATAAGACTCAGTGTTCATAGCCATCTGCGAGAGTAGTCAATTTCATGGCGTACATTGGCCCACCGCAGCAAGATTGCGGAGGAAGAATCTGGCCCAGCGCTTCAACGAATTGGTTCACTGAATTAGGATAGGATGACCCACTCCGTTTTGTAGATTTGATCGGCGGCTTCCACAAACGAAGGGGTTTTAAGTATATCCGTCATCTTCCCCGATTGCGGGGGGTCAGCTGCGGTGGCTTTGTTTTGATTCACGACATTGGATTTCGCTGCTCAAAGTATTAGGTGATATGCATTTCCAGGCGGACGCGGTGCGTACCTTGATTCATCGGTGTATCAACCCAACTGTTGGAGGAGGAATTCATCAACGTGGAAAGACAGATAGACGCCATGGAACTTACACCATATTGGGAGTCTGAGCGCCCAGGTTGAGTTAGAAAGGTCATGCTGAGCTCAACGGATGCCACAAACCGCGTCGATCGTTTGAACGAGAGAGAGTCCCATCGTGGACCCATCTTGGCGCACATAGTCTAGAAGATTGCTTTGGATCCTACTCAATCATCAGAAAAATCGCAGGATTGTTGAGGTGAATGGCACTTGCCAAGCACAACCACCGTTCGAAATTGGTGCGGTGTTCGCAAACTGACTGATATACCCCAGCCTACAATATGTGAGCCAAATTCCCGCCTTCGTACGTTGTTGAAGCATACTCGAAAACATGCTCCTCTGTTACATAAATGCTTTGAACCAGAAGAAATATTTTCAACCAGATCACTCACGGTTAACCTCTTGACCCGTCGGCGGGCCCGGCACGGGGTCTCCAATGAGGGTAGTCCCGATGATGCCGCCGGCGGGATCGAGTTTGACGTAGTCTGCGGGGCCTAGCAATACATCGTCGGTATTTATGACCTCGGAGTTGGGACAATTCTTAATTTTGATATCTGTAAGATCGGTAAATGAGCGCAGGTTGTTGAAAAGGCAGAGATTGGAAATACGGCGTGGGGCGCGGCGGACCACATGGGATGTGTTGGTTGGCTGAGCGTACGTTTTCGCAGTGAAGCCTGGAGGAGAAATGGGAAAGGGTGTGTTTGACAGCGACGAGTCTGATCGCTTCTGGCGCCGCGTAAACAACTGTTGCAGCTGCAAAATTGCTCTCCCGAGAAGAGCGTTCCCTCGGGCGTGGAGACCTGCAAGCGCTCTCGCCGCAACGAAGATTGGTGCCCGGCGAGCGTTCGGTAATGCTGAGGAAGGGAGTATTACAAGGTGGCAGGTGCACAGTAAATATTTGAATGCCTACCGCGCGGGGATGTCTTCACATTTCTGCGCAAATCTGGATCTGTACCGTCGTCTTCCCAATCAAGGTTTTCCGTATCATCAGGAAGGGTTAGATCGGCCGGCATTGTGGGGCATGCTGCACTGGACGACGACGACGAGGACTGGCTCATGCTACTAGTTCCCCTGCTCGTCGTCTGATCATCGTATTCGCCATTGAGTCGGAGTTGGACGCGGGATGGGGTTCGTCCACGGGCCATTCCATCCGACGGGCGGAATCGGCACCTGGTGATAAAGTCAAGGTTAGTAGCGCCATTGTGAATATGCACCCAGTCGCACCGGGGTTATGCCGCCGATAATCCCAACATCAAGTGGCAAACACGGATCGATAATAAGATGGAAGAGTAGACTGAAAATGTTGCCACTATTGCACCGATTCTTGTCGCCCGGTGGCCCATTCACGACGACCGCAGGTGAGTCCGTTTTCTGAGGAACTGGAACACTGCTAATCCACGTGGGTGTTGAGGTGAGTGGGCCGGTGAATGTCACCGTAGCGGCGCCGGATGGGGGAATGATGTCCTGCGACCAGGTGGGGAAGATGCCGGCGACCAGCGAGCATTGCGTGGCTAGGGGACCTCCGACCGGTGTTCCACCGCTAAACCCGAATGAGAAATCGTAATTTAATCTTCAATGCTGGCAGACTCACCTATTTAGAGTCACTGTCGCACCACCAGCGGATATGGTCGTGGTGGCTGTTGGTAGTGAAAAGCTGGTGGTTGTGCCTGCGCAGACAAACGTCTCCGTTTTTGCGCCCGGTGAAGGGAATGGATTCGGATCTGCAGCATATAACCAGAATCATTATTAGCGCAGAGGATAGGCAGGGATCATACTCCAGGGGACATCCGTGTTCACTTGCACTGGTTGCCCGGTCGTTACGGTCTTGACACAGATGAGCCAGGTAGACCGATGAGAGCGGTTCACTCACAAACGGAAAGACGGGGTCGGTCCATGGGCCGAGCCAGCCAATTGGTAGAACCTGTCGAGAATAGATCAACGGTCGACCAACAGGAATATCGTTGGATACCCACTGGTGTGGGTGTTGTCCCTCCTGAAATTCCGACACTCGTGGGCAAGGTCCCTACTATGGTCGGACCGCTAGTACCACCTGAAAGAGTCCACACCGCGCCGCCAGGACCTGTAACTGTGACGACGGCGCCACTACTGGGAGAAGGAACGACGCTGGAAAACGTCTGGGTCCCAGAGATAGGTGCGGTGAACGTAATGGGGCCTGAAGTTGGCGGGACGATAGCGAACGTCCATGTGGGGGTAATAGCGTTTATCTCGGAAACAGTCGATGGCAGCAGTGCAGTGACGGGGGTGCCGCCTGGATCCAGGAATACGAACTGGCCGCCCACGGTAATGACGGTGGGCTCTGTTGGAATGGGAATGACGGTTGTGCCTCCGCCACTGATGACGAACGTCTCAGACATTGCGTTCGCTGAAGGATGGGGATTGGGGTCTGCGCGGAGTGAGGAGGGGAGGGAGCGAGCGATCTCGATACGCACTCCACGGTATGAAATTGTAGTCGCCAAAGCCGCCGCCGCCACTACCAGGACCCGTCCCAGTTCCTGTGCCCTGTCGAAACGGGAGGAATTCAGCGGTAGGATTGTTGACATGAAAGGGAGCAGCGAACGTTTGCCTCCCAGAAACTTAGAGTACTTGCAAAGCCGTTGATGTTGTCTGCCTGCAAGGCCACAGACAAATTGCCGGGGTAACTAATCATGTTTGTACTTCCAGCAGTCGTGAGCTGGTAAATATAAACCGCCGACGATTGCTCGTCGACCAAGACCATTGAGTCTTGACAGTTCCGGTTCGGTACACATACCTAAGGGGAACTCTCAGCAAAATGTGATGCACCAGAGTGGGACAGCTCGCCTGCCCATATGTCTGAGACGTAGATCAGTCACAGTTGTCGGGTGAATGTAAGGGAAGAAACAGACCTGGAAGAAACTGTATAATCCCGCTCCGTAGATGAAAATGTCGAAGCTGTTGGATATAACCAAGCCCCATGCAGCTACTACAGCATCTGTTGGGTCTCCATACCGCGGAGTCGTGGCGAAGGGCGCCGGGGGTATAGGCGTTGGTTGAAAGTACGGCGTCTCCGTCTGAATCAGACCGGCGTACACATTCTGCGCGTTCAAAAAGGCGTATTGGTAGATGACCTGGCCTCCGATTCAGGACCCGGAGAATGTGAGAGAAGATGCAAAGCGCGTACGTGGTGCTCCGACGCTGTTCCTACGAGCCAAACTGGGCCACTCGCAGATTCGACCAATACCCCGCGACCGCTGAAGGAATTTATCCGGGTTTGGTTTGGGTCGTCGAGATCATGGTCTGACGAGTGCTCGAGGTGACGGACAAGAGAAAGGTAGTCCCCACGAACCTGCATTCCAAACCCATACATTCTACCACAACAATTAGTCGCGGAGATTGAGCCTGAAGAAAAAGCCAACCTCGAAGTATCCAGATCCAGACGATGTTATATGCAGCCCCAGGAACGCCGACGTGCATGCTGCAACGTTGATGGACGAGGTCGGGCAGTGCGCGGCGTCGATGTTGGTACCCTGTGAACTCCGTTAATCCAAGGCCCTCAATAAGACCAACAAATCCATCGGACCTTCGCACCCCCGAGCCGAATATGCACATCCCAAAGGCCCGCCGCGCCCTGTGAGCTCGCGTCCAAATTCCACTCAATGCCGATCGCGCCCGCCGACCCGCCCGTGGTTGTGATCACCAAGTCACTCATCTCCACCTGCCCAACATCGCCGGGCATTCCGACCTGCGAGGATTTACCTGAGGGACCGCTGAAGGAAGGATGATAAGTACATACCTGGATGACTGGGCGCGGGTTCTTCTGGTCGGCAAACTTGGCCCCGCTGCCCATGATGACGGCGTACATGGTGCCCGCCAGCTGCGTGCCAGCAGGTACAAGAACGGTGTCTGTGACTAGATATGTGCCCGTTTCGATTACTGAATAAGTATAACCAGATCAGCGCAGGGGGGAAATATCATATTGTTCTCACATAGTATCGCGCATCCGGAGTGCTGTTGTTGGAGACATGCTCAATGAGGCTAGTTTCAACCTAAAAGAAACAACTCACGGTCGAGAGGAAACTGTTGATCGCGGCGGTATCGTCGTTGATACCGTCTCCTTTCGCACCCAGGCCACTGGTCATGAGCGTGACGAACTCTGCGCCTCCGGTCAGCTCCACATATTCAGGACCATGGTTGGGGACATACGGTTGGTGGCGTAGGTTTCGTACTGAGGCCGGGAGCGGGAGAAATAGCGTCCCGAGATATCTGTCAATGTTTCCGGGCGGGATCCCAAGGGCGTGTAGGAGCCGCGCAGGTAGCGCTTGGTCGTTCCTACATTGGACATCCGTCAGTCGAAGTTCCGGGGGGCGCCTGGAAGAAATGTGAGGCGCACCGAAGTAGACGTTGCCCTGAAACCATTCCAGCCCGACTCCGGTGTTGGCAGGGACGACTGTGCCGCTAGAGTCCTGGATGTTTGCCGTTGTTATCCCGGTGAAGGCGACGTTGTCGAGGATGACGGAGCCAGCGAGCGTTGTGGGCTGACTGCTCGAGGTCTGCGGATGGGATAAAATTGAAGCGCGTTGACGAAAGCATGCATGAGGCAGAGTTTGGTGTACATACCCGAATCCCGATGCCTGTGCTCGAAATCTTGGAGTCGATGATTAGTACTCCGCCGGCGCTCTACAGACAAGAAATCAACACTCCTTTACACTGTCCTACGCACGTCGTCCACGCACCTGAGTCGCCAGCGTGAGCCCTCCCGTATGGAGATCGAACCCAACTTGGCAGTTTCTGTCCTCATTGCGTGTCAGCAAGACGGGGAGAGAGAGAGGTTCATCAAGGGCGTAACAGCATACGAGATCTGGATATTCTGCCACGTAAAGCCCCAGTTCCACTCTTGGTAAATCGCAGAGACCGCGTTCGTGATAACGACGTTACGGATCGTGAACTGCTGGTTCGAGATCCACATGCCGAAGGCACCACTGTTGAGCAAGGTCAACCAGTCAGTCAATTTCGTTCACTAGCATAGTAGAACAACACACCCGTCAAAGGTGAGGTCGGACATGAACCCGCCTGAGCCGTTCTCCATGAAGACTCTAGCAGGACGACCACTTAGTTCAACATATGGGACGGTAATGGATGGACACGCACCCCTGATGCTTCGTCCCGGTCGCCTTCGACATCTTGAAGTCCACATTGATCAACGACGTCGCCTACGATTTCGAGTTTCCCGTTTGTTAATCCGTGAGTTATGTGGGAGAGAGGAACAAGGAGTACACACCTGCCCGACCTGGAAGTGGATCCCCGTCCCGAACTGGTCTGGCGGCATCGCCGTGGTGTCTACGACTAGATTGCGCACGGAGCGGAAGAAATTCTGCAGTCAATCGGTGGGTATCAGTAAAACTGTGGATCAGCAAGCGGTGGCAACGAACATTCTGGTTCTGCCACCAGTTCACGCCGGAACCGTCGGGATTGGACTCGCCGGGGATATATGGGTCGGCGTCTGCGCGGACGGGTTAGTATCGGTTGATGCAGCTGCAAAAGGCGGAGTGAACTCGCCAATAACAGCGATGCCCTGGAAATTGGCGGCGGCGATAATCATGGGCTTGCTGTTACGGTCCCCGACTCTGTGTTCGAAGGTCAGTGTGTGCGGGGACTTTGGACTAGCGGCTGTTGTACGCACAGGGATGTGTAATAGAACCTGTCCGGAAGTTATAAACATTAGTTCATTTTACAGACGAATTCACTCGCGGAATAATTGGCGCGGTGACGCGGTACTATCGATTCCCGGTGAGCAAGCTGTCAGCTCGAACAACGGGACGCCTACTTTGCCCGGAGGGAAGTAAATTATTGCTGGCGTAATCTGGTGCAAGTGAATTGGATAAATTCCTTGACAGGGAGAGGAAGAGAGCACACCGTGGAGGAGAAACACCCCTGCCCACAGCGTCCGCCGTCTGTCGTCTCCATCAGCCGAGGAGGAGACTCGACACCCGAGGATGAACGTACCGCTGATGGCTTTGTTGATAGCGGCGGTATCGTCTGTGGAACAACCATTCAGCTCTGACGGTGAAGAATCCAAAGGACGTTAACCCACCAGCAACACCATCTCCAACAGCCTGAACAAATTCTGAGCCGAGAATGCCACTTGGAATGGAAAGAAAACTCACATGATAGTCGATTTTAACGTTGCGGAAGACCTGCGCAATGCGTGCTGAATTCAACTGCGACATGAACGCTTGGCTGTCCACACCTTATACCCCGGACTGTACGCGCTCTTGCTGAGGGAAGTCAGTGTCGCGGTACTCATCCAATACGGATCTGCGTGATATGAGATTGGCCTGGGGTAGACGAAGTCGAGACCGCGCACCGGTAGAAGCTGCCGTTCCAGTGATTCCTGCGCATCCTGCGAGTGCGAGAGAGGGAAGATATGTTAACACGACGAGGCATGCCGCCCAGGAAGGCTGAGGCATTCAAGACGGAGTATGTATGCGCTTGTCGTTCTCCAAGATGTGCAGCCATTTATACATCGCGTTGGCGATCCGTCCGAAGTTAATCTTGACCGCGCTGTTGGGTGAATGGGCTGTGGCAGACAAACGATTCACCGACGATATAAACGCGGATCGCCCAGAGTTCGGCGTTCCGAATTCACCGCGAGCGTTCCGTCTACAGACACGGCCGTATCAAAACAATAAACTGTGTCGAAGATGGAGTACTTCAACCAATCTGTGAGTGATTAGTGTCTTACCAGGCAAGGAGAAATATTACATCCCTCAGTGCTCACATTTTCACCCCATCTAGCTCAGAAGCAGAGGGGCATTGTGGATGGGCTTTGACTCTGAGGAGAGCCGGCGTATATAGATCGCCGTGTCCGTACATATGCGGTGGTACGCGACGCGACGCGGTGGTCCACGTAAAGGTCCACGGCAAGGTCCACGCTGGTCTCAGACAGGTTCATGGGCCAGTCCACGGCTCGGTCCATCTTCTCTCATTCTCTTACGCTTCACGTGAGGTCCACGACGAGGTACATCAATAGGAACATGGACCAGATCCATGGACCTCCCTTCCAGTAACTCAGACGTTCACCCAAGATCAGACTTCCAACTGGTGGTCGCACAGGGCTGGTTCGAATCCAGGCGAGGAACATAGATCCAAGGGAGGTATGCCATACTTTTTTCCTTTCGCTCCCAGCACCAGTGGTGGACTCCAGTACTTACCCTCTCAGCCAACTCTTTCCTCCTTAACTGCGCGATGTACAGGTCGAGCCAGCCTTCTATTTGTTGCCTCAACCATTGTGCGCCTCCCTTCAAGACCTGTAGAATTCGGCACCAAGTATCCGACACCTCACCAGAGCCCAACAGCTCAAAGGGCCTCCGGATATGGGGGATGTACGTTCATCCGGTCATGGTTCGATTCCATCGTGGGGTATAGTAAAGCAGCCACGTTGTTTTTTACGTATTTTCTATAGATACCGGCAGGGTCAGCTGCTTGCTGGCCTTATGCGCACAAAACTAGGCTTGCAATTTCCTCGTATCGCACAAACGGTCGGTGTTCACCAAGATCATTGACGGGGCTGGTTCGAATCTAGGCGGGGAGATGAACGGCATCACACTTTTGGTGTAGTCCAGTGCGTTTTCGAACTCTTCCTCTCTTCATAATTGGATGACAGCCTCAATCCTTCTGCGCTGGGATACTCCGCCTCCCCTCCCACTGTACGACCTTTCTCGAGGACGTGCGAGTCTCTGACACACTACTCGAAGGACCTCTGGACAACCTCTGGCGCACAATAAAAACTATGTGCCGAACCCACAGTGGACACAAACATGAAGGAATGAACTCGGAAAAAAATCTGACAGGGCTTGCCGGCGCCCGCAAACTGTGCTCGCCACGTCCTTGTATCGCACCAACGGTCGGTCAGCCACCAAGATCATTGACAGGATCGAGCAAAGCTGGTTCGACTCCAGGCGAGGAAATATTTTCAACACGTAGGAGTTTTTCTCCCGCACCACCGAGTGCCCCATCCCACCAGCCCCGTCGCGCGTCGCAGCAGACACACCGCCGCGGACGCGTCACGACTGTGCGTTCTCGAACTCTTCCTTACTTGGGCGGCAGCTCAATCCGCGTGCATCGGGGTACCCCGTCTCTCCTCCCACAATACACTCCCAAAAGCTCAAAGGACCTCTGGAGCACACATAATCCTAGGTGCGGAATCCACTGCAACGATGGTTCGATTCCATCGTGGGGTATAACAGCGGCATATAAAAATTTGTTTTTACCTATCTCCTGCAGAGCCAGCCGCGTGCGTCTTGTTTGTGTCCCTTCCTTTCAGTATCAGCATGTCCAGTTCCGTCCCAGACCGTGAAGGGCAGGCAGCGCACTCACAGAAGGGCCAAGGCTCTGGAGCACAATTAATTACTCCGATGTGCGGGTACGGAATCCATTCCAGCGATGGTTCGATTCCATGGTAGGTTATGAGATATAAGTGAAGTCGTTTTTATCTTCGGAGAGCCCCATTCGACTGCATGCCCATTCTCCACGCGTATAGGTTCAAGGACCTCTCAACATGGATCCTCATTAGACTCGGTACGGAATCCCCTCCACCCTAATATGAACGGTCCGGCGATGGTTCGATTCCATCGTCCGTTATGTATGAGCCGCGGGGCACTTTGTTTTTGTCTTCAAGGAGACACGCATTCGACTGCGTGCTTGTTCTCTGTGCGGATGGGTTCAAGGACCTCTGGAGCACATAACCGGATGTGCGGGGACGGAAGCTACTCCGGTATATGGTTCGATTCCATCGCGGGGTATAAACCAGCTACTAGATGACGCATTTTTTTTAGAAAGATGGGCAGGGTCAGCTGCTTGCTGGTCTTATGCGCACAGAACTAGGCTTTCAACGTCCTCGTATCCCACAAACGGTCGGTGTTCACCAAGATCATTGACAGCGGGCACGCAGTGCTGGTTCGAATCCAGGCGAGGAACATGAAGGCGGGGGAAATGTTTTTCTTTTCCCTCTCGGTCCCAGAACCAGCCCCGTCGCGGGTGGTGTACTCCAGTGCGTTTTCGAACTCTTCCTCCCTTGATATGATATAAAGTGCCTTGGTGATTAGTACCCCCAAGGTACTAATTTGAAGTGTCCTCAAAAGCACTTTTTCCCGAAGCACTAGATATTAGTGCTGAAACCGGAAAATTAGTACCCAGGTACTAATATACAGTGCTTTCACTCTTTACAGTGTTGGATGACAGCCTCAATCCTTCTGCACTGGGATACCTCGCCTCCCCTCCCACTGTACAACCTTTCTCGAGGACGTCCACGCTACTTGAAGAACCTCTGGAGCACGATTGAAACTATGTGCGGAATTCGTTCTAACATGAATGGATGAACGGTCGGTCGATGGTTCGATTCCATCGGGAGCTATATCGCGGCTGTTGAATGTTGTTTTTACAATCTGCTGGAGAGCTCGGCTTGACTGCGTGCTTGGATGGGTTCCCTTCCTTTCAGAGTCAGACCAACTTCTGGCAAACCAGTAAAGCTCAAAGGCCCTCTGGACGTAATCCACTCCAGCGATGGTTCGATTCGATCGGGGATTATGAAAGGGCTGTCTCATTGTTTTTCCATATCTTCTCGAGAGTTTTGCAGGCTCGCCTGCGTGCTTATTCTGTACGCGGTTCAAGGACCTCTGGAGCACGCTTGGATGCACAGAATCCCACTCCAACGATGGTTCGATTACATCCTGGGGTATTTGAGCACATAGCCTAATTATAAGTTTTTCATGTTATCTTTGGAGAGCCCTGCTCACCTACGTGCTTGTCCTCTGCAGGTCCTCTGTGCGTATGAGTTCAAGGACCTCTCAATCTAAATTCCAATCAGACTCTGCGGAATCCCTCCACCCCAATACGAATGGTCGGTCGATGGTTCAATCCCATCGTGGGTTATAGTTGGAGGATAGAGATTGTTTTTATATCTATTCAGGCTGGAGAGCCCGATGCGACTGCATGCTTGGTCTCGATAAAGAAAGTCAAAGCCAGAACTGCGCGTGAAGGGCAGGCAGGACCGCTCAATGGACCTCTAGACCTCCAGAACACAATTAATTAATCGGATGTGGGTGCGGAATCCACTCCAACGATGGTTCGATTCCATCGTGGGTTATAATCCTGGCGAGATATGTTTTTACATATTTTCTGGAGAGCCCGGCAGGCTCTACTGCATGCCCATTCTCTCTGCGTAAAGGTTCAAAGACCTCTGGAGCACACATAATCGGAGGTGCAGAATCAGTCAACTTCAACGATGGTTCGATTCCATCGCGGGTTATAATCCTGGCGAGATATATTTTCACATATTTTCTCGAGAGTCCCGCAGGCTCGACTGTGTCCTTGTTCCCGATGCCCAAGCCAGAACCGCCCGTGGCGGGCAGGCCGTTCCGGTGCGTGGTTCGTTCGATTGTCTGTCTCTGCTTCCCCTCCCCCTTGTAAATTCCCATCTGCCGGCGAAGTATGTCCATACGTTCTCATCGCTCATCGTATTGCGACCAATCACTGACAGGGCTTGAGCTTGCACGTCCTCGTATCGCACCGTCCACCAAGGTGGATTCACAAATATTCAACACCTTCTGGCTCCACCCCACCTCTGAATCCCAATCAGACTCTGTGCCGAACCCACTCCAATATGAATGATCGATGGTTCGATTCCATCCTGGGGTATATATGGACCCTTAACAACTTCTGGAGGCTGCGTGCTTTAAACCGTGTAGCACAGGCGGTTCCTTCAGGGCGATGCGCGCGTGGAGCAGTTCATTCCACACGCACTATCGACTTGTCGCGTTGATCGCGCGAGCCACAAGAAATTTCATCCAAGCAACCAATCAAGCGATCCAACACACCACACCGGCTCGGTTCACGAATCGCGCTTGAACGAGGGATCCAGGCGATGTGTTCCAAGTGCTCATGTACATATGCATAAGCCCAACGTCACTTCACGGAATTGCCCTTCTGAACCCACTCAAAGCTTTGACGATGTGCTAACCAGCTTCGTCTTCATTCATTAATTCTCTCTCCCTCTTGTAAGTAAATACGTATCAGCCCGAACCCAGACCACCTTCGTGTATACGTCGCAAACCAAAACCTAATACTTTTAGATTAAAGCGCCCCCCACGCCTCCCCCCTCTCCTCCTCCCCCCGCCTCGCATTCCGCGCCGTATACCTCCCCTGCTCCCCATGCTGCGCACCAGTATCCCAGCCCGCACCTGCCAGCGTACGGCGGAGGGCTTTCGGGAGCGCGAGCGGAAGCGCCGGGGTGTGGTTCTGGTTGTGGTTGGTGTGATTGTGGTGATTTTGGGTGTGGGAGTTGGAATTGGGGTGGCGGGTGTTAAGCGTATCCCCGCGTTGTGGGTGTACTGGCGGGCCCGACGCGCGCCTCGATACCGCCGCGCCGGGTGGTGGCGCAGCATCGAACGGCGACCCCGACGCAGGCTGCGTCCTCGCCCGCCCGTGCACGTTAAAGCCCCCCTCCCTCTCCCCATCGCGCTCTCCACTCCGATTCAAATACGGATTCGCGCTCGGCGGCGGCACCGGCGGCGGCACAGGCGAAGGCGGGAAGAACGCCCCCCTCGTCGGCGGCGCCGTGCGCGCATGCTCATACTCCCGCCCAGCGCCAGCAAAAACCGCAAATTGCGCATTAGGACTCGAGGTGGTGGGCGAGACGGGCGTCGACGTCGACGCGCGGCGGGGCGGGAGCGCCGGTGGTGGGGGGCGGCGGAATGGGTTGGCGTTGCGCGCCACGCTGGTCGCGTCATTACTCGAGGGCGGGGTTGGGTTTTGGTTTTGGGTTTGAATCGGCCGCGGATAATGTGAGGAATGGGAAGACGAGGCGGGCGAGGAGTGTGTAGAGTGCGTTGAAGCACGGCGGAGGGGGTGTGTCGGTGGCGGTGGCGCAGGGGCGAGGGAGAGTGAGAGCGAGAGGGAGGACGAGTAGGCGTGCCTCCGAGGCGATGAGGGTTCGGATGCGCTCGAAGACGACGCATTGGAGGAGGGCGCGCTGCGCGGGGGCGGCGCGAGCGCGACAGGCTTGCGGGGGCGGTATTCGGGCGAGGGCGCGGGCGTGGGGAGGAATGGGTTGTACGCTGTGTTCGACGTCGGTGGGGACGGCGCGGTGGGGACGGGCGCTGCGATGATAAGGATAGCAGGTTAGATGAGTAACTAGAATAAATAGAATAGAAGAGCGGGAGGGGAGGGGTAAAGATAGGTGTAAGGTAAGGCACTAGAAGCACCGATAGAGGCGGGGATAGCACGTATGAGAAGAACGCACCTTGCACGAACGCAAGACTGCGGTCCACGCCGCGCCCCGCCTGCGCATGCAGCACGAGCCGCAGCGCTGCGAAGAAGGCGCCGCCACCTAGCGTCGGGGCGGGGAAGAGGCGCAGGATCTATGATTCGCCATTACATGCATTGTTAGCTGGCGAAGAAGGATGTATGCTTGCACAGACGCACCTCATCCACAACCCCCGACCCCAACCCCGCATACCGTCCGCAAAGCCACGCACGCGCCTCGCGCACGCTCACACTCAGTCGCTCCCAATCGATTGCCCCGTTCGTACTCGTCGCATCGACATCCAAGAGCTCCCCGAGGCTGGCGGTGAACAGCGTGTATTCCGCGTCGCTGAGGGCGGAGGGGTGCAGGGATAGACGGCGGTTCGAGGACATGGCAGGAAGAAGGAAGCAAGGCGGGCGTGGAGCGCGATTTGACAACTTGAAGGCGGTGCACAAGGTGTCGTAACCGGTGAGTAAGCGTGAACACGCGGCGGGCGCGTGGTGGTTGCGGTTCTTGGCGGCGCTCGGGATAGTCGCCGCCGGTCGGATGCAGCGAGCGCGAGAGAGGTCGGAATTTTCGGGGAAGAATTTGGGTTGAATTTTGGGGAATATTTGTGGGATTTATTACTATCCCCTTGCAGTTGGCGGGTCGGCACCGCATCCGACGGCGGTATTCAACCCGAGGTATGTTCGTTCCTGCGTTCTCACTGTGGGCCTCATGTGCTTAGAAAAGAACAGATTCGGGCTCGACAGCACCCAACTCACCCGCACCCAAACATCGCCGGACAGCCGGTATCCCACAATTGTCGGCGAGAAGGAGGTCAAGCGAGTCACTGTTGGCACTGGCAGCCACAGATCGCAAATCTTCCTGGAAGCGGAGTGCGTGAAGTAAGTAGCTTGAACTCGTTACCCCACGGGCCACCGCACCGTGTCGTTGAACCTTGGTTGAACCCACATCACTTGGGCACCGCCACATCTTTGTACCAGTCGAATGATATGTGCTTCTTCCCACGCCTCGTCTCGTTGAAACTTGATTCTGGGCCGCCCAAGCCAGAAAATTTCCTGGGATCTGACTGACTTCCTGGCTTTGGAAAACTAGACCCGCAGCGGGACGGCTGCACCCATATCCAATAGCACATTTCCGGGATTAGGGTGGGAACCTCGTTCGATTCGAGGGCAGGTCATACCGATTGAACAGCTTGCTTTTTTTATTAGAGGTCTGTCTGGATTCTTTTTGCTGTACACTCTGGTCCGAGGGTTAACGGGGTACAAGGGTTCCATTATCCATGGAAGATGTCCAAGTTGTGCACACTGGCAGGCTTGGCACAGGTGGATTCTGGATCCTATTCATCCTCACAAAAAGATTCTCTGAATTCTGGCTGAATTCCTGGGTTCAGAAAATTAGACCTGCAGCGGGACGGCCGCACCCACACACAATAGCACAATTTATTTCCGGGATTACGGTGGGAACCTCGTTCGATTCGAGGGCAGGTCATACGCCACAAGCTTGGTTTCCTTTTTGCCCTCATTATTGGAAGTAGGTTCTGTGTGCAATAATGTATTTCATCTATCCTCCTGCTTTTGTACACAGTCCAACACTCAGTTCAGATAAGGGGAGAGAATAATCCCTGAGCCTGGTTTTTAGTGTTCATAACTACAATTCAGAGAGCTTTCCCTGCGAGATTTGACTGAGTCTCAGGGCCAAACCAGACCCGCAGCGGGACGGCCGCGCCCAAACGTCATGCGCCGGTTGGTCCTCTGATCATGGTGGGAACCTTGTTTGATTCGTGGGTGGGTCCTGAGTTGATAGCATGTTTTTTAGTTAGACTATTGACTCTTGCGAGGCTAGTTGCAGTGGATCAGTAACCAGTTTAAGAAGATAAAGCAAGACCTGCAGCAGGTAGGCCATGCCCACATCCAATAGCTTGTGTGAATACGGTGGGACCCTCGTTCCATTCGAGGGCAGGTCATGGCCTGGTAACTACATACAAGAGTTCCATAGAAGATGTTCAAGTTGCGCACAGGTGGATTCTGGATTCTCAATCCTATTCAGTCACATTTCACACAAAATCGTCTGAAATCTGGCTGAGCTTTGGTGATCAGCAAAACTAAGACCTGCAGCGGGATGGCTGCGCCCACGTACATTGCATCTTGAGCTTTCAATTGCGGTGGGAACCTCGTTCGATTCGAGGGCAGGTCATGGCTTGGTACAGGATCATCCCTTTTTTTGTTAGAGGTCTGTCTGGATTCTTTTTGCTGCACTCTCCGAGCGGTCCGAGGGCTCCATAGAAGATGTCCAAGTTGCGCACAGGACCACAGGTGGATTCTGGATTCTGGATTCTATTGCCAGTGATTCACACAACATTCCCTGAGACCTAGGCTCAAAACTAGCCTGTCTTCAAGCGTAAACCTGTCGAAGACAGGCTGGTCGATCTGAGTTTCAAATGGCGGATCAAATTTCTTACCAAAAAAGGTTATTGAGGTTCGTACCTGGAACATTGGAATTTTCAGATAAAAACTGTATGGTCGATGTTGTATCGCAGCGATTAGCGCGTGCCAAGTTTCCTAGTCAATTTTGGTTGAGCCTTGCGAGTGCTGAAGGCAATTGATGTGTGTTGGTCATGTTTATCAATAGCCTCCACCCGCACGGAAAGCCGGTCCGGGATAACCTTTTTGGGCAATAATTTTGACCCGTGATTTTAAACTCAGATCGACTGGTCTGTCTATCGACAGGCTTGCCTCATAGACAGACCAGTCTCTGGTCTACCTGAGACCTGGCTGAGCTTTGTTGATTAGAGAAACTAGACCTGCAGCGGGACGGCCGCGCCTACATATGATGGGATGACGGGCCGAACAGTTACAGTGGGAACCTCGTTCGATTCGAGGGCAGGTCATGCGGTCCGGCGAATTTTCTTTCCTTTCTTTCTGCTGAATTATTTAGTCTTGCAGGGCCAATTCCAGTGAGTAAGTAACCACTGCCAGTTCAAGAATATGAAGGAAGACCTGCAGCAGATGGGCTGCCTCCACGTACAATGCAGCTGTTGCAATCAAATTTGGTGGGAACCTCGTTGGATTCGAGGGCAGGTCATGCCCAATTTTATAGAGTCCTTTTTTCTGTATTCTATTCATCATTGACACAAAATTCTCTAAGATCTGGCTGAGCTTTGGTGGTTAGAAAATGAGACCTGCAGCGGGACGGCCGTGCCCACATCCAATACTAGTTTGTGGTTGTTAAGAGTACGGTGGGAGCCTCGTTCGATTCGAGGGCAGGTCATACATACCCGGTTGGATTTGTCATCAGCTGGGTGATCCAGCTCGGCATCCCGAATTTGCGGCCCACTTGCAGATTTTCGCCTCGAAGGCGGGTGATTCTGACTCAAGCACCATCTATCCCCTGTATCACAGGGACGATACACGTCTCGGCATCCAGTTAGGAATTCAGAAAATTTTCCATGCGAGGTACCCATCAGTGATGCCGGGTAAATGACAGACTACAACAAACGAGGTACGAGGTTACTGTTGTAGCGTCTGTTTAGAAGAGACTAACCCCAACAGATTTTTCTTGGCCCGGGCGCAACTTGAGAGAAGTCGCCGAAAACCTTCGGGCCTGATCCATCCAAATCAATTCAAACCAGGCTCATGTACAAGCACCTAATATACCGTCGGAGCATTCTGTCAACCAGTCGCCGAACAACCGGTATCCCACAATACTATCGACATGCGTAATTATAAACAACCTGAAAAGGAGTGAGTGAGTGCTGGTTTACTAAGGCCAATTTTAGCAGGGAAGGTCAGGTAAACAGCTCCCAGGGGACTTTTCTTTTGAGCGCTTGAACACCACGATGTTCGAGAAAATCACGTTGTTGTTGACCCCGGAATTGAACCACATCAAATCCAGCACCGCCACATCTTTTTACCACGTGCTTCTTCCCACGCCTCGCCTCATCTCAACTCGTTGATTCTGGAGCCAGCATTCACAAAATTCTGAGCTGACTGAGCTTTAGTGGTGAGCAAAACTACATAAGACCTGCAGCGGGACGGCCGCGCCTACGTCCAATCATTTATTTCTGGGGTTACGGTGGGAACCTCATTCGATTCGAGGGCGCGGTCATCGCCTGGTATAAGACCATCCCTTTTTTAGAGGTCTGTCTTCCTTACTTGCTTCCTCCGATCCGAGGCCTCCATAGAAGATGTCCAAGTTGTGCACAGGTGGATTCTATTCATTCACACAAAATTCTGGCTTCCAGGTTTTAGAAGTCTAGACATGCAGCGGGACAGCCGCGCCTACATGCAATGAGTATATACGAGAACTATGGGACTGGGACTCGGCTAATACGATCATTTATGGGACTCAGCTCGGCTAAACCATCGTTAGTGGGACTCGGTTGCCATCGGGAGTGGGACGGGGGAGGACGGGGGATCTCAACAATCACGCACTGGGTAGAGTCATCACGGTGCAGCACTGCCGGCCATTGTGCCGAGAAATAGTCAATTTAATGCGGAGTCAGCGAGCGCAACGCCGAAATGACCGAGTACCTTCCCACGGTTCAAATCGCAACCCACGTGTTCGTTTTTACTATACTTGGCCAATCTCAGCACCGACGGACTCGGGCCCGATGCCGCGGGATCCCAAGCATTTTTCTTTAATTTAAACTACCATGCATGGCCTCTGGCATCCTCGTCGCGCAGTTAATTTCCACAATCGCCCACACAACAAGATACGCTTCGCCCCGGTAGACGAGACACTGTGGAAGGGAACTGGAGAATGCCTAAGACCAGAATGTTGAGTTTGGAATCAGACGGATACTGAGTTGATACGCGGTGGAACGAAGCAAAGTTTGGCCAATCACAGGTGATAGGCTACGGACACGGAAATGACATTGAGCCAAACACAGACACTGAGCTTTAAACTGAAAGGGTAAGTTGAGCAGAGTAGCACCTTGAATCTTTGAGATTCTGACAAGGAATATGGTGCATTGCTCCCCTTGCACCCTTCAAAACGCGATGTGGACTCCTGAAGGAAGTTTACAATCATCGGGTGCGGCGTTGACAATTGTGTGGACCTATTAGAGAGACACTTATCTCCAAGAGTCCAAGTTGTCTCGATTTAGGTGCTGGGCATCTTTTAATCACTGAACGCGCCGAAATCTTCCATCCTCTCCTCAGAAGATGGCTCAGAAATCCGAGGGACTGTCTCTCCTTCGAACTAAACATCCAGTTACCTTTATCGGAGCGTTGTCTCCCGTCGCTTCCACCAGTTCTGTACAGGGTTTCTAGTATTCAACATCGCCGAGATGCCCGACGCGCTTCCCACGGCCCCGTTCAACTTCCAACTATCGTGAATGGCCTGACCTCAATATAATTTTGGTTCATTCGGGCTCTGCATTGCTTCTTGCTGCCATCTATCACCCAACATTCCCTTATTGCATCGATTATCCCTGGCACTCATCCTCCGATCCCAACCACTTAGTTGTCTGTTTTCTTGAATCCGTATTCAACTCGGTGGGTTATTCTGGACGGCGGGCCCAGTGTTCATGTCTGAGTACAATGCAATTCCAGTTAGTTGAAAGTGGATAGACTCTAACGTGCGTCGATAATCCGTATTCCTCGGTGTACCGAGACAAGCCTCAAAGAATTCCAAGGTGGGCCTTTTTGTACCCAATGCACTCATTGCAATGAGAAACATTGCCTTCAATTGCTTTGGGAACCTAGGAGGTGTTTTTCAACAAAGGAGGGTGGCGCACCAATGCCGCGTCAATTTACCCATGACGCCGCGTCAGTGCGCGCCGCCCCGTGTCACTTCTACCATACCCAATATTTTCTTTGCTGTCCATCCCGTACTTTCAAGGCCAGTCAAGGCTGCTGCTGATTGCCTTGATCGCCGTCTGCCCTCGGCATTCGCGGGGGGGGCAGCGCTAAGCGAGTCCCATTCTTTGATGAACCTTCGGCACCCAGCGAGTCCCATTTATGATGCATTAGCCGCGCTGAGCCCCACTATTGATGGATTAGGCGAGTCCCACTCCCATAATTCTCGTCGTTACTCACACGCAATCGTCGGAATTGAACCCCATCAAATCCGCACCGCCACATCTTTTTACCAGTCGAATGATATACGTGCTTCTTCCCACCCCTCGCATCATTTGAACTCGTTGATTCTGGAGCCAGCATTCACGGAAAATTATCTGGGACCTCAGACCTGAGTGAGCTTTAGTGGTGAGCAAAACTAAGGCCTGCAGCGGGACGGCCGCGCCCACATAGAGTAGATCGGCGGAGGTAAGGATTACGGTGGGAACCTCGGTCGATTCGAGGGCAGGCCATGCCCAGTTTTAAGAGTCCTTTTTTCTGTATTCTATTCATCCACACAACTTGAAAATTCTTTGAGACCTCACCGAGTTGTTGGCTTTGGAAGGCTTGACCTGAAGCGGGACGGCTGCACCCACACACAATAGTGCAATTTATTTCCGGGATTACGGTGGGAGCCTCGTTCGATTCGGGGGCAGGTCATACCCCATGCCTGTTATTGTTTTTCTGTTGCAGAAGTTATAACGGCAGGGCCAGTTGCGGCGGATAGGTAACAGAACACGGAACCTGAGACCTACACTAGATAGGCTGCCCCTAGATTATGACATAGAATAACTTTGCATCTAGTTTCATGGTAGGGACCTTGTTCGATTCAAGGGTGGGTCATCACAGTCAACCATCAGTCTTTTGTTATAATTTTGTTCAAAGTCAAAGAAGATTCTCTGAGACCTGACTGAGTTGTTGGATTTCAGCAAAACCAGACCTGCAGCGGGATGGCCGCGCCCACATACAATGGCATGTGTGACCGGTGATTACGGTGAGGGCCTCGTTCGATTCGAGGGCGGGTCATATACGATTGAGCAGCTGCCTTTTTTAATCAGAGGTCTGTGTTTAAACTTTCTGCTGTGCTCTCTGGTCCGAGGGCTAACTACGAATGGTTCTTTAGAAGATGTCCAGGTTGCACACAGGTGTATTCTGATTTCTGGATTCTATTCTATTCACACAACATTCCCTGAGACCTGGCTGAGCTTTGGTCGTTTGAGATACTAGACCTGCAGCGGGATGGTCGCGCCTACATACAATGCAGTTTTCGAAATAGTGTCTAGGGTGGGAACCTCGTTCGATTCGGGGGCGGGTCACTCCCCAATGTCAGCCCTGCCTTTTTTTTATCGGAGGTTGATTAAACTTTTGCTGTGCTCTCTGGTCCGAACAGGGTACAAGGTTTCATTATCCATAGAAGATGACCAAGTTGCCCCAGGTGGATGCTATTCACACAAAGTTTTCTGGGATCTGGCTGAGCTTTGGTGGTTAGAGACACTAGACCTGCAGCAGGACGGCTGCGCCCACATCCAATATAGTTTGTGGTTGTAGAGAAGTACGGTGGGAACCTCGTTCAATTCGAGGGCAGGTCATACCCCGGTTTCGATCTCGATTTTTTTTCTGCCGCCGCTGTAGATAAGCTTCTCTTGTTATCTTCTCTACTCTTGAAGCATAAGTAAGAGTTTGAGAAATGAAGACCTGCAGTAGGCAGGCTGCACCTACACACAGTAGATTTGCATGCCGGGAACCTCGTTCGACTCGAGGGCAGGTCATCAACCATGCTTTGAGCCGCCTTTTTTTGCCCTCGAAGAAGTTGTGCGCACGCTACTCTATTTGCTGATGATATAGCTCATCTCTCATCCATGTATCCTCCAGGGCAGGGATGAGGATTCAGAGAGAATAATATTCTCGCCGAGTGACAGGCACGTCCGTCCTCACGAACTGAAAAACAACCTGGCTGAGTTTTAGGATTCTACAGTGGGAACCTTGTTCAATTCGAGGCTGGGTCATTGCCAAATTGAGTTGCAATATTTTTTGCCGCCACCGACATTAGCACAGATTTACTAGTGCGTTCATTCAAAGGGATTTTCTAAGACCTGCCTGAGTTATTGGTGTGATAAAACTAGACCTGCAGCAGATAGGCTGCTCCCACATACAATGTGTTTGAACCGTCTGGTCACCGTGGGAACCTCGTTCAATTCGAGGGCGGGTCATCAGCAGCTGCAATTCTGGCGAATTATTTTCTTTTGCTGTTTTTTTTTTCGTACTGCCTACTCCTCAAGCCTACTCTCACAGGGCTAGTAAACAGTTCAATGAAATAAACCAAAGACCTGCAGCAGGGTGGCCGCGCCCACACAGAATAGGATTTTCTTGTGATTACAGTGGCAACCTCATTCGATTCGAGGGCAGGTCATTATCTGGACCTGAGCCTCTTATTTTACCTTTCAATGGATACAAATCCATAGCAGCATCAGTTTCTTGGTGTTCCTTCGGGCACGGTGGATTCCCAGAGGTTCAGGGTTTAGCCAAGGCAGACCTGCAGCGGGACGGCCGCGCCCACATTCAATCACAGTTCACTGCGTTCATCACGGTGGGAACCTCGTTCAATTCGAGGGCAGGTCATCCACGCTGAACTTTGCGGAATTCTTTTCTTTTTGCTATAATATATCATACAATTGTATCATCTAGATTCTACTCTTGAAGGGCTAACCAGTCGGCAAGCCACCAGTTCAATACGACAAACCAAAGACCTGCTGCGGGACGGCTGCGCCCACATCCAATAATTCGTGCGTATAGAGAAGTACGGTGGGAACCTCGTTCGATTCGGGGGCAGGTCATCCATAAATTCATCCCAGTTTTTTTCTGTCGCCATCATTGTACGTACATAAAGGTCTTTCTTTTTCCGATATTCTCTGCTCCTGCCTGCCTACTCCTGCCGGCCTACTCCTCAGGCCTTTTGCAGGTGAGTAACCAGCTCAAGAAAACGACCCAAAGACCTGCTGCGGGATGGCCGCCCCCACATACAATACCTTCGTTGTAATCCTCTGCGGTGGGAAGGAACCTCGTTCGATTCGAGGGCGGGTCGTGGTTGCGAGTCGCCTGCGTTTTTGCCATTGAGTTCGCACTCCGTAGCTGGACAGCGGAAAAAGTGGGCGCGGTGAGGGGAGCTTGATATTACTAGGACTGTGAATGAATTCCTGGCGCTGTTCAACCCTGTTCAACCACGGCGCAGCGGAAAAGTCAAGATCCCAAAGCTGTTGATTCATTCCAAGGGTGCCCGCGTCTCAAGGCAATACTTGAACGGATTCGGTGGTTGACGAATATTCCGCGACGATGTCTGAGATGTGAGATCTTTTGAGCTGACTAGAAGCTGCCCCTTCCCGCGGGACGCCAGAAGGCGGCTGTCAGTCGATTCTAGAAAGGATACGATGGATTTAAGTACTAAGTATTCACGCAGTTAGGGCGGGTGTACCGGCCAAACAGCGTCAAGGAAATAAATTGACGAGCGCTGCACGGGTGCCGGCCGGGGGTGAAGTCTCTAAGGAAGCAGTAGAGGAACTCAACACCGTCAGCAGAAGATAAATACTTTATCGCGTAACTTCGGGGAGCACCGCGGTGCGACGCGCACAATTGAATGATGCGCCGCAACCCCCGAGCTTCCCACGCCTCGAGTCTTTGGGGCGGCAGTTTAGACTCGCAAGCCAAGAGTGCGAAATAGTCGTCAACGTAAAATCTCACTAACCCACTATGCAATAGAAGGATCCTGGAGCCAACGGGAAAGGTCCGATTTGGAGCGGCGCGAATGCGGGCGAAGTGCATTGAAAGAAATTCAACTGAAACGCCACGTACCTCAATCGCAATCCCAACGTCCGTCGCGCACGATGCAATAGATACAGCAAATGGCCCCCCAATTCATAAACCCGAGAGATGGATAGAAATACAATTTGGGCGCGGTAGACACGCCAAGTCCGCCGAGACGGGTAAGCTTCGCTGTTGGCACATCGTCGTCAGCGGACGAAGTATAAGGCTGAGGATAAGGACTCACTCATAACGCCTTCGCATCCACCGGTCCAATACCGCTACCACTTCCCCCGACGCCCGCTTCGAGATCCGCGGACGAACGTGCGTTGCCGTTGTCCGAGTCGAGAGGGGAGAGAGGGGACCACGCGGGGCGGCGCAGCGCGCGCGCTGCGAGCTCCATGGCGAGGAATACGAGCAGCGCGCACACGGTTGTGATCTTGAGCACGGCGAGCGGGGAGAGGGAGGCTAGGTGCAGGGATACCGCGCTACTCCCGTCTTCTGGATCCGCACTTTGTGAACTTTGAGGCGGACACGATGTGGATGCCAAGGAGCGCTCGGAGGCGACGAAGAGGCGAACGTGGTACTGGATGGTGTGGAGGAGCGCGAGGAGGCAGAGGAACGCGAGGAGGACAGTGATGGCGAATTCGCGCAGGAAGGTGATCGTGATGGTGAGGCATGCGACCGCCGTCGTTGTCGTCGCAGTGTCATCTGGGGGCGCGGACGCGCAAGACGACGACTTTGGGGCCGGGGCGTCGATGGGCATGGTGGGCAGAGGGAAGAGCAAACGGCGTGTCGCCAGATCAGTCCGTTATATACGCCGTCGGGAGGAAGACCGGAGAATACATGGGCTTGGCATTGGCGGCGTGATGCAGCTGAATCTTTACGGGCGTTTGGGCACACACCTATAATTACGCCGCGACGGCGATTGGGTCGGAGGATCGCCTCATTAGCGGGTCATTCGGGCGGAAGAAGGGGTTTGCTTGGGGTCGAGCAGGAGGATGCCAGCTGGCCGGAGAGAGTTTTTGCCAAGGACAGGGGAGAGAGCACGGGGTCTTGTAGCGACAGGAGGGAGGTGAGCAGGTGAGCAGGCTGAAAACGAGCATCTCTTGAATCGACGAAGAGGCGTACAGTGCTGAGAAAGTGAAGCAATCCTCGTTTTCTTGCGATTGACCGAGAAACTTCAAGACAGCTCGGAGAAATTCAACGACGCCAGGTCGGGCACAGAAAAGGAGGAGTTTGTGAAGACGCGGAAGCTCTCCAGATTTCCCGCTGCATCGTCCGGTGGCAATCCCGTGGATTGAATCGGGAGTTGTCGTGGTGGGAGTCAAGAAGAGGGCCTCGGTCACAGTGATCGTCACGGCGCCAAACTTGTTTCCGACCACCACCATCACTCCGACGTGCGCGTTTGCCCACCTTGCGTCGCCTTTCTGAATTTACTGCAAGCAATCTATGGAGATTCAAGACCTCTGTTCTCGGCAGTGGCGTGGCTCTTCTGGTTCTTGGTCAGTCCTCGCGCACTCTCTTGCGGCGCCGGCGATGATTTTCTCCAAATACTCTCGACCTGGCCGCACAATGTCTACGCTCGCTCTCCGAATCTGAAAACCCCGCAACTCGGGGATGATTTTCAAAAGGCCGAACTTCTGCTCAGCTAGCTATGTACAGCAGCAAGCCGACGAGGATCAATCCCTATTCTCCTGGACCCACACAAAGCTAAGTAAGCGGTGGCGTCCAATAAAAGGGACAAGGCCGCTGAGGTACGCGCACACGATATCATTACTCTTTCTTTCTTTCACACCCTCCTACTTACCACTTATAATGCCCGCCCCTTCTTTTTCCCCGACGTTGACGTCGGTGCCGTCCCCAAACCTAAACCCGACACAGTTCAACGTCACGGTCTCCACCACGAGTACTGGGAGCCTGAGCGTCATTCAAAGCCTCGACGCCACATGTACAGGTGCGCAATACTAACGAGACCGTGCTCCGCATCCACCTACTTATCTAACTGTACATTTAATTCTGTTCCAGCCACGACCACGAACGGCGTGTCGTCCTCTCAATCCGCCCGCGGAGCCCCCGTATTCGAGATCGTATTCCTTTGCCTAATGGTGGCCTTCGTCCTATGTCTGGTGGCGCGTTGGGAGTACGAAGAGAGAAGAGATAGGGTTGCGAGGGAGGGCAATCCTACTGAGTTCGTTCTATTGCCCGAGCTTTCCGCGCCAGTGCCACCCCGTAGCAGCAGGACCTGAACTGTTCTTGAACCATCTTGTGGGCAGCGTAGTATTATTGGACAAGGGAGCGACAATCACTCGGTAGTCAGTAAGTACCGGTACTGCTCGACTATTCACAACGAATTAACCCAGTGCTGGGGGATCCTCGGGGGCCGAAGTGCGAATTCAATTTGACATCGTCTCTCCCCGCTCTCTCTCTTCCTCGTGCCTGGAAAGACTCGCACCCAATCCGTTCCGCGCAACGCAAATTGTCAAGCGTGCAAGCACAGCAACTTGAAGAGGATTAACCTTGTTCTTTTGGACCCACATAAAGCTAAGCGGTGGCGCGCAATAAAAGGGGACAAGGCCGCTAAGGTACGCGTACACAACATCATTACACTTTTCCTTCAAATCCCCACTTACACCACTTATAATGCCCTTCCCTTCATTTTCCCCGACGTTGACGTCGGCGCAGTCCCCAAACCCGACACAGTTCAATGTACCCACCACTAGCCTGAGCGTCATTCAAACCCTCGACGCCACACTCGCAGTAGCAGGTGCATGAAGCCGCATTCCGTATCCATCCGTCCCAACACTGACCATGACTCGTTCATTCCAGCCAGGACCCACCGCGATGACGATGATCGCTCGACTTACGCCGACCCTTTCGCCGCTTTCGCCACAATATTCTTCCTCCTTGCCTTGGGGGTCGTGGCGCTGTTTGCGGTGGGGGTCGTGCTGCGGTGCTGCTGGCGTGCGCTTGTCGCCAAATACACTGCTTGGGTTACGAGGGGGAACTTGAATCCAAATGAGCCTGTTCCCGTGCCGGAGCAACTCTCGGCGCCACCCCGTGGCGGCAGGCTCTGAGTCTGAGCTGTTCCAGAGTGGCACGGCAACTTCCATGGGCAGTTTGATTAGGATTAGGAGAGAGGATCGATGGGTAGTCAGTAAGCAACGTACCTGGTATTTGTCGATCGCCTCCGAGAAATCCAACCACGAAGCTTAACTTCGAGAATCCTCGGGCTCAGGTTCAACGACGGCTTGTCTTTCTCCCCATCGTGCTTGCATTCAATGAATGAGTGCGGTGTAGTTTTCAGAGTTACTGATATTGATGCTGCCCGATTGAGGGCGGAATGTTCAAACAGCGCACTGTTCATTTATTTATCCCTGTTCAATACTAGCATTTCAACCGCCACGAAGGTAACTCGGAGTCCCTCGCGTCCTCCGGCGCGCGATATCTCCCAACTGCCAAATCTCGCGTCTCGAGCAAAAACACAAAGTGCTGACGTATGACCCGAGCCCGAGTCGAACGGGCGCCCTCCATGAATGTTTGATCTCTGCGTCAGGCAATGCAGGTGCAGACCCCCTGCCATGGGTCGTCTCTAGTCCTGTATTTTTCATGGATGACTATGGGCGCTTGATCTCACCCAGGCGGCTAGGCATGTAAGTTTTGTTTTCTTCTAACCAGTTGAGTCCCCCGCATTGATATTCCCTCACATATATTTCTGCGAGCTTCATAGCACAGATAGTGTGGTTCCCGTCCATGCAAAAAAGGTGTTCATGGGGTCGAAGAATGACCCAACCCCGAGTCGAACGGGTTTTGGCAACGCTGCAGTGAACGTAGGTGCAGACCGCCATCGGGTCGGTTTTTGGCTTGTGGTCCCATGCATGGCTATGGAACACATTTCCCTCTCCATCTGGCTTGCATTCAATCTGTATTTCCAGCTCGATATACGAGTCCTGGAGCAGATCACACACAAATCCCCGCGTTCCTGAGCAGCCTGGGACTCAACCGCACACAGAATTCAGACCGGGCTCGCGTCCCTTAGCCAAAAATACACAAGAGCATTCGAGTACATATGACCCGATCCCGAGTCGAACGGGTGCGTGCCCTCCATGAAGTTTGTGGAGATTCAGTGCAAGAAATGCAGGTGCAGACCAACTGCTATCGGGTCATTTTTCAGCCTCTATTTGGATGCATGGCTATGGGTGCTTGATCTCACCTAGGCGGCTAGGCCTGCATTCAAGTTTTTGCTTTCGTCTGACCAGTTGAGTCCCCCGCATTAATATTTCCTCGCGTCCATCTTTCTCACTCGAGTCTCGCTGGCACAGAAGGTGTGGTTGGCGTCCGCGCAAAAATTTGTTCCTCGTGAGGAATGACCCAACCCCGAGTCGAACGGGTGCCCTCCATAGATAAAGTGTTTTGGCAACGCTGCAGTGAACGTAGGCGCAGACCTCCTGCTATCAGGTCATTCTGTAGCCTGTATTTTAACGCACATTTCCTCCATCTCACTTGCACTTCATGTTTCACATGTTTATTTCCCGCTCGATATCAGCAGGGTTTATTTCCTTGAACATATCACGCGCATCCTGAGTGTCCTGGGTATCAACCGCACACAGGATTCAGACCGGGCTCGCATCTCCTGACAAAAAAAAACCATAGAGCACCGCAATGACCCGATCCCGAGTTGAACGGGTGCGTGCCCTCCATGAAATTTGGATCCAGCGCAAGAAATGTAGGTGCAGAGCGCCTGCCATCGGGTCGTCTCTAGCCTGTATTTCAACGCCTAGCTACGGGACATATTTCCCGCTTGGTCTCACCTAGGCTCACGAACTTTAAGAGTTCGGCCAGTGGAGCCTGGAGTTTGGAGAAATTCAACGACGCCAAGCTTAAGGTCGGGCAGGGGAAGGATTTCATGAGCTATGTCGAGGCTCTATGGCAGATTTTCCGCTGCATCCAGAATCCCCCGGCGACAATTGGGAGTCAAGAAGAGGTCCTCGGTCACTGTGACTGTGACGGCGCCAAACTTGCTCTTGACCACCATCATCATCATTCTGACGTTTGCTCTCGCCCACCTTGCCTCGGCGTATCGAAGCTGTTGTTAAATGGAAGCTATTATAATTCTCCACAGTGACACGACTCTTCTGGTTCTTGGTCAACGACCCACGGGCTCTCCTGCCGCTGCGGCGGCGAGCAATTTCCTCCAAAATTCACATATTCTCGACCTGGACGCGCAATATCTACGCTCGCTGTCCAAACCTGCAACCCCCGCGACTCGAGAATGATCCCAAACAAGCCGAACTTGTGATCAGCTATGGACGGGAACAAGCCGACGAGGATCAATCCTTATTCTCCTGGACCCACATCATGATAGAAGCTAAGCGGTGGCGCCCAATAAAAGGGACAAGGCCGCTGCGGTACGCGCACACGATATCACTACTCTTTTGCTTTACACCCTCACACGACCACTCATAATAATGCCCAACTCTTCATCGACCTCGACCTCGACGTCGGCGCAGTCCGCTACCCCGCGTCACTTACTGTCTCCGATATTGCGAGCATCATGCAGACACTCGACGCCACAGGTATGTGATACCGCGCTCCCCTTCGTTTGAGGTGTCCTAACCGTAATTCCTCATTTGCAGCCACCAGCGGCGCCGCCGCCGATCGCCTGAACTACGAGCCCAACCACCCCCACCCGTCCCCACTTTGGAAATACTTCTTTTGGGGACTAGCGGTGCTAGCTCTTGGGATATTCCTGGGTTGGCGCTGTAGACGCTGCGAAGAAAGGGGTAGGGTCCCGAGGAAGAGGAATCCGAATGACGATGTTCCGTTGCTCGCGGCTTCCGCGCCACCCCGTGGCAGCAGGACCTGAGCTGTTTTTGAATCAGCTTGTGGGCGGTGTAGGTCGACAGGGGAGCGAGAATCACTAGGTAATCAGTAAGTACCGGTACTGCTGGATTATTCACAAGAAATTCAACCAACGCTAGGGATCCTCGAGGACTAAAGTGCCAATTGAAATATTTGACATCGTCTCGTCCCGCTTTCTTCATCGTGTCTGGCAAGAATCACAGCCAGTCCGTTCCGCGCACCGGAAATCTTCAGGCCGAGCGTGCACAGCAAGAGGATCAACGTAGTTATTCTGGACCCACATAGTGGCGTGCAATAATAAGGGACAAGACCGCTGCGGTACGTGTACACAACATCATTACTCTTTCTTTCAAACCCTCACACCCCCGATAATGCTCGCCCCCTCATCCCCCTCGACCTCGACGTCGGTGCAGCCCCCCAACCCGACCCTGTTCAACGTCTCCACCACTAGTACTGGGAGCCTGAGCGTCATTCAAACCCTCGACGCCACACTAGCAGGTGCGAGTGAGACTGGGCTCCGCAGCCTTCAACCGATCTAACTGTGCATTTCTGTTCCAGCCACGCACTGCGCCGTCGTCGATTCCTTGCACCACCACCATTACGCCCCATCCGAGTCGTCGCCGTCCGACTGGCAGAGTCCCCACATTCTGGATCATCCTCATTGGCCTGCTAGTGGTGGCGATTATGTGGAGGCTGACGATTGAGGACTGAGGACCAGTAGGACCTGAGCTCCTCCTGAGTGGTGCAACCCTCGAATGCACTACTTCCGCGGGCGGCGGTTCGGTTGGGCGAGGAGTATCGATGCATAGTCAGTAATTATAACTCCCTGATATTTGTCGATCGCCTCCGAGAAATTCAACCACAAAGTTTGAGAATCCTCGGGGGATAAAATGGGACTCGGATGTAGCACAGGCTCGACGCTTCCTTCATCGTGCTTGAACTCGATGAGTACGGCTTCGCTCTCAGAATTTAATCTGCCCGACCTTGAGCGCGTAACGTTAGCAGCGTACTACCGTTCATTTACTCAAGTAGTATTATAGTTCAATATCAGCAGTACCTCTATACATCTGTTATGTATATGTCCCGAACCAAGGCTCCAATTTCTTCCACATCTCACAACTGGTGTTCCCGAGCAAAAGGCTTATCACGAGTTCAAATGACCCAACCCCGAGTCGAACGGGCACCCTCCCTGAATGGCTCTGTCTAGATCGTAATGAATGTAGGTGCAGACCGCCTGCCATCGGGTCGTCTCTAGCCCTGTATTCACAATGCCATGGGAGACATTTCTGGACTTACGACTCGGATTGCGATAACCAGTGCGCTTCCGAACTGATCTTGAGTGGTAAGACGTCATCGATGTTGAACGTTGAACTTCGGCCTTGTCGGCTCGTGTTGTCTGCCTGAACTACTCAACGGAATCAACGAAGTTATGCACAGGCTCCATCCCAACTACCCAACATACGGAGGCGGTACCCGTTCCATCGCGAGGGCGTCCATTCGCGCTACCAATGCCCGCAGAACTCCGACGGTCGTTGACTCCTCCTGTGTCACCGATCCATTCGGACGATTCAAGTGAACAACGGAAGGTGGTGCGGAGGCAATTGCTCTTTTACTAGAAACTGCCCAAGTTCCTGATAGAGAATGGTCAGTTGAGCTCGATACGCACTTGGGGAGCCGCAAACGCACCTGGTTGTGATTCAGAGGCAGTAGTGGTTCCTTGCGCTGCTATATACATGTGGTTGAAATGCAAGTCGTAGGACATGTTTCGAATATATACGCACCTTGCTGGAAGGGTGTGATAGGTCCCAGGGATGACCGTTTCTGTCTCCGTCTCCGCATCCAAAAAAGAAGGAGGACAACCATCAGAGTCGCACCAACGACGCCGCCCGCCACGGGGGCAGCAATGCTCCGATGTGAGTGCCCGTTCAGGCCGGATGAAGGGCCGAGAGTACTGGACGACGAGGACCTTGTTGAGGGAACCGAGATGCCCGCCGTCGTCGAGGAGGGCTTGGTGATGTTCGATGCGATGGCATCTCCGAGTGTGTTTCCGGACGAATGGTACAGCATCCCCTGAAAATCGAAAAACTGCTGCCCCGTCACCACGGCCACCGTGATTTCCACGTGGTGTTGCGCAGGGGCGAGCGAGTTGTCGGTATAATAAATGTAAAACGAAGTCAAGTTGGCGGGGGTCTGTTGATCGCTAGTGAAACCATGGAAGGATGGTGGGCCGTCATCCACGCTAACATTGAGGGAGACGCTGCCGGGGAATGAGGGGTCCGCGCGTCCTATGACCGCTATCGAGTCTCCTATCCCACCGTTCAGAACGTAGTACATTTGCCGTGAATGGATGGATGGACGCACCAATGAAATCGAATCTCAACGAGTCCCCGACCGTGTTGCTCTGCATGCTCTCACCACCCACTTTCGCGTTGTAGAACTTATGCCATGCACCAGAATACACGACCGCCGTGTTGTTGAGGTCGGCCCACAGCTGTCCGGCGCTCATCCCTTGGAGTGGGGTTTCCAGCGGTGCGTCGACGAGGGCATAGTCGATCCTAACACGGCTACTGTTTGATATTGTCAGCGTATGGTTCCGGCTCTGGCTCCCGAGCGTGTCTGCCCCGAGCTGAAGGATGTTTTCCAACGAGGCCTCTGGCCGCTCGAGCGTGACTGGCCCCCCGTCCACCTGAAGGTCGAACCTGCATGGGGGATTATCACAGTCGATGAGACCAAAGACTTTGATCGCAGTACCTGCCCGTGCCCATGAGCCTCCGCGGTCACTCAGAAAAAACAAGAAAAACTCACCGGAGAACCTCACCGACCAGTTATTTATGACTGACGAATTGGCGGTGGCGGCATGGAGGATATGCACGGTCCGCTCGAGGGCCATAGGATCCGTGCTCCCGGTCCATCGCGTGCCGGTATACGTGAAGCAATTGTTGGAGGATGAGTCGCTACAGAGGAAGTTATCGTCGATGAGGATCTGGGGTGGGGTTGAAAGAGACATGGAAAGGGGGCGGAGCGCGTCGCCACGTCTCTCTTGGGCTATAAGAGGAGGCACCTTCTCACTTCCGTGACACGGACTTTGTGCCCGCGAGTCTCCGAGTCTAAGTTTGCGTTCCGTCGTTGCGACATCCTAGGCCGAAGCTTGCGTTGCACTCGGCAGCTGCAATAAGGGCAGAAAGCCCTCAGCAGCCACCAACCCGTCTGCTACGGATACCAGTATTGGGTGGCGAACTGTTCGGAGGCTGATGGTAGCGGCAGAAGCGCGCTGTGAGACGAAAACAGTGTATGGGACTCACGAGATACCTGCGGATCTACCACCTCGCACTGGATGTGAAACAGTTGAAGTGGCGGTGATAAACGACGAAAGATGAACGTGAGTTTGCAAGCAGTGTCTGATCAACCAACTTAGAGAACGAGGTGTATAAAATCATGAGGCGCAAACCATGGGGAGATTGTCACAGCGACGGGGCTAGAGGAGGAGCTGAGCCGGCCTCGACGAGGGATCGACGGTCGGAGACACCATTGAGGCCAGTTTTCATGACTAAGCGCCCCTTGCGGTGTCCGGGCTGAGACGGCGAGAAGGTCGCCGTGTATAGCACTTGATGTGGTTGGAAGGTTGGGATTGTCCACCGCAGCGCGGTGGGTTATGTGTTTCGGGGGTCCACGTATTTGGAACGGGAGCCCAAGTCGCATTCTGCATGCCTGCGTCGTGGGAGAGGACAAGAGAGTGGCGATGTTTGATTGCCGATCAAATCCAGGCTTGCTTTCTGCCACCATGCCCGCCTCCTCGCCGTTCACGCAATCCTCAGTCTCCTGGATCGGCGTGGGTGGAAACATCTCCTCAGACCTTGCTGGCTCCTCTATGTAACAAACTGGGTAACAGCGAGGGCGGTTGGTGCGCGGGATCCAGCCTTAATCCAGCGGCGGTGTCTTTCTGGCTTGTTGCTAGTCTCTCCAAGACAGACGCTATAAACACTTGCGCTCGTTCCTCGCTAGTTTATAGCTTGTTGCGGGGCAGTCCGTCATACAACATCGTATCAAACACTCCTAGAGGTCTTCCTGCTCTTTTGCTTTATACTGATTGTCACTCGCTGGTTCGGATTCGGAGCAACTCTATATCTGACGTATTCTTGGGCCTTGTTCCTCGCCAAGCTCGTCAGACGCCCTATCGACAATATTGCTTATGAAGGCACTAGTAGCCCCCTCGGTCCTTCAAGTTGGAAAACCCCCCACGAACTTTTGAAGCAAGGCGGCGCACGGTGCGCTAAAACTACTCTTGAAAAATTCTCAGCATGTGCGGGAGGCAGCGAGACAGACTTCTCGTCCGACTCGGACCTTCTTCTGCTTCTATGGTGCAAGCACTCGCTACAAATATGGCGAGGAGGCGCACGGTGCGCACGGACTACCTTCAAATTGTTACGAGGCGTTCATTAATCTTGTCCGAGGCGTCTCGTTCGACTCGAGAACTCGTCATCGAACACTTGACTCATATTTTACTCGGTTCCCGCCTGAGGTTCCCCGTTCGATACGAGGTGCTTGCGATTCGATCGAAGTAAAGACCTTTTTGCCATCTCCGTGCTCTCTCTGATCCTTTCTAGTTCATCCCGACGTCGCCCTCAAGTGTTCGATTACAATGCCGACTCGTGAGAGGGTCGGTTTCTGCCAGTAAGTATCTCACATTGTCGCCAATCCGTCGGCGCTTCGTCCTGAGACGACCACGGGTGAAGTTGTTATATAACAATTAGCCCGCCGCACGATGCGAGCCCGGAATCATTCTGGGGAGGCGGGGAAGCGCAGGGCGCGCCCAGGCTCTTAGTGAAAGGTATTTTCCGTTGACTGCCTGAGATTTCTCGTTCGACTCGAGGCTCCGCCGTTGCCAGGTTTCCGATCCCTTTTTCCATCCATTAACCAACACCAGCCTTCCCGAGCTCGGTTGAGCTACCTCGCGGTACATGACTTCATTCGGATACCGTCGAACACGACTGCCTGGGCGCTGACGGGACCGCATTTTAAACTCGGCCGAATTAAAACTCTCTACTTTTTCTTTTTGCATACGACCGCCACCCACCTCGGCGCGCGCAGAGTACAACGGAGGTCAAAGACATCCGAACCGACCACTTAGACGGAGGCCCACGCAGCAGTTCGAGTGGCGCAGGCAGGAAGCTGGTGCGTGCCGCTCGCTCACGTTCTCCTCTCCCCTCCCGCCTTTTCCAATCGCCTTACATAGATTCCGGTGGCCACTGGCCAGTGCGACCGCTGGGTCTCAATAGAACCAGCCCGGGACAAGACAATACATGGTATAGAATATATTTCATTCAGGACGCATGACGCTCCACCTCATCATCAAGCACAATTCTGCCCAGATATCTTCCTCAACTGCATGTAACCTTCTTCCCACCCGCGATCTCAACTCTGTGGTTTCGGAAGATTCTTGTTACAGGGGAAGACAAGGAGGCGTGCGGTGCGTACGGGCTGCGGCTCTGGTCATCTTTGCGGTATGTTCGGTTTCATTACAGCTGTTTGCAAAATGGATGACAGTCGGCCGAAAACAAACAAATCAAAGGTCGTTGATCCGTCGCTTTGCCGTGCTTGTTTCGAACCCAAATCTCAACCGATTTCTGTCATTCGACTTGTGCTAGAAACAGCAGAAGCACGCCTACAATTTAGTGTAGCTCTGGTTTTCTAATTGAGAGTTTCAAGGAAGCTAAAAATTGCTCCCCGTGTTACTCCCTCGATGTTGAATTGATCAATAATCACTCAATTCTGATCCGATTGTGATGAGTCCAGATGCATCCAGAAGGTGGAGAATGGGAGAATGCAGATATGTGCAGACATAATGCTTCTCGCATGAGGCAACCGTGCGCAACCTTGTTCTCAGAATATCTTCTCAATCAGGGGTTGCCGCCAATGCCGAATTGTGCCGACGGAATTTGAGATGTCCTACGTGATTGCCACCATGCTAGCGTCACAACTGTCCAAAATCGCGGGGATTGGTTGAAAATTGAGTGAGCTGTGAATGAAAGAATGCGTAGGGTGAACCACCTGGTGTGATTTTTGGCCTCAGTAAGTGATTTGAATTAGCTCAACAATAGTATACAGTTTGACAGCCTGGTTTACGTTCTTGGTAGTGCAAAAACAATCAACAAGATCGAGAGAGAAACAATCGAGAAATGCACGCCGCAAGTGAGTGCATTGAAAGTTTTCTTTTCATTTTATTTTTGGTGACTGTCATCAATTCTGCAAACAGCTGTAAACAGGGACACAGGAAGGAGTCGTTCGCGTCTCCCAGGAAAAAATTTAAACCGCAGTTAATGACCCAATCCCGAGTCGAACGGGCACCCTGCATGGAATTTCGCAAATTAAACGGCGCAAGGAATGCAGGTGCAGACCGCCTGCCATCGGGTCGTCTCCAACCCTGTATTTGCACTGCTGTAGAGCACATTTCCGCACCCCTTCTGTTCAAGCGAGGTGGGCTTGTTCGATAGCACAGTGGTAACATTTCGTCCTTCCAACCACCACCCTTCATAATTGGACATCCCATATCATAACCATACAGATTTTTACAAGGCCAGAGACATCATCATATACACCGTCTGAACGTGCAAAAGTCATGGGCTGATAAAACCGCAAATATCAGCCACGGCGCAAAACACAAAAAATCGCACTCACTCACTCACTCCTCCACCGGCGACGCCTCCAACACCGTCCTCAACGGCGAGCCAACCCTCGCTGCTTGGGGGGCCTTACCCCGCGCATACCGCCGCCCGTCCGTGACCGTAATCGCCAGCACCGGCCGCCACCCCGCCTCCCGCTCCGGCAAGTTCAACTTCAACTTTGACTTCGGCCCCGACCCAGCCTGAGCGCGCAGTGCGCCGTCCGTAATCGCGAGGACCGGGCCCCAATCGCACCCCGGCGCCGCCTCCTCGAGCGCGCGCATGTGCTCATCATCGTACGAGCAGCTGCCGTAGTTGGATGAGTGGTGTTGGTGTTGGGGTTGCCGCTCGCGCGCTGGCCGAAGGGAATTCGCCAATAGCAACAGCAGCTCCCAGACGCCGTAGAGGAGGAGCGTGCTTAGCAGGGAAGCGGCCAGGAGCGCAGCGAGCTCGTGTGCCGATGCGAGTTCGCCGAACCAGGGGGTGCTGAGCAGGAGGAGGGATAGGGAGATCCAGAGTCCGCATAGGAGGAGGAGGGTGGGGCCGGACCTCGGCCTAGCTTGAACTACCCCAGGTTCGTCCTCTTGTGCAGTGCCTGCGATGCTGGCCATTGTTGGTATGGGGCAGGGGGCGGGCGGAGAGGAGGGCGTGCCTCGCTGCCTTTTAACTTGGCGCGGGATGATGATCGATCTCAATTCGGTTTGGCTGTCACCGTCAAATAAAAGTTAGGGTCAGATGTCGCGTTCAATAAGGATCATGTGAGTCCGAGGCGGTGAGATCCGAAGACTGCCCAGGGCAACCTGTTGGACGTTGTTGGAATGGTAATGAAATCGCCCCATGGTGTGGATGGTTGGCAAATTCAAGACCTGGGGAAGTGTTCAAGTCCTTTTTCGGCGCCGGCAGTGTTCAAGTTCATTTTCTTCGCGCCTGGAAGAAAAAGGTTGTAGTTTCAGAAACTAAAAGGTCAGACTCGAGTGCTACTGAGGATTCTGAGTGGCTGGTCAAGTTCAGGGAGTCGGTCAAGCAGCCCTCGGCAGCGAGTGATCCAATCACGGCATTCTCTGCCGATTGGAAACACGGTCACGTTTTTCAACCGCGTCTCAGATAGACGCGCCAAATCGCGCGCAGAAAGACAAGACAAACCCTTCGATTCTGGCAGACGGACATGAAGGGCAACCCTTCTCGTGCGGTGGAAGAAAAGTGAAATCGAATGTGAGTCAAATGACATTGTGGATATGAGAGGGCAGAGGCCTGCAGCGCGCAGGACCACAAATATACAACTGGAAGTTCGAAGCCGAAGTTTGCGCCGCAGACTGCGTTGGAGGCAAGAGAAGTGAATTTTTTCTTCGAACCATGCCCGGACCACTTGTGATGCAGGTCTTGAGGCATTGATTCAGGCGGCGAACGGATCTTGATTTGAGGAAGCAAGGACAGTGACGGGCAGCAAGGACCGGAAAGGGCGTAGGTTAATCCAAGATTCAAAAAAATCCCATTAGGTACGTGAAACAACGCTAATAAACTGGTAGATGAAGCTGAAGCCGAAACGCCATCCTCTCGTGATTGTTTGATCAAGGGCAGAACCTGTCGGATCCGTCAGTACCTCCACTCCTCTACACGAACGAACGAAGGAAAAAGAGCGGGGCACGTACACGACGGTATACCCCGAACTCCCACACGCGCGCGTCGCCTGGTCCTTGGGGCCCGTGCCGCCGCAGGTGCCGGAGGTGTCGCCTGGGCGGTAGGCCTGTGTGCGCGCGTTAATGCGTTAGTCGTCGTCATGTAGTGAAATCGAATGCAAGGGAGGGAGAGGAGGAAAGGGAAGAAAGGAATAGGAGGGGAGGAAAGAGGAAGGAAGGCAAAGGAAGGGAGGAGAGGAACGCACCTGGTTACACGGACAGGTCGCGCTCGTGCAGGTGACGACGGAGCAGCCGCTGTCGGGGACGATTTGCTGCGGGACGGAGTAGCCCTGGATGTTGCTGATGTCGTAGTCGCTGTGGGTTCAACGTGAAAATAATCAATAACCCTGAGCGGCGCTGCGAGAGGGCGCGAGGCGAGGGGGAAGGGGGCGCGAAGGGTGGGGAGGGGCGAAGGGGAGGGCGGGAGACGCACGTGAGCCCGTTGAGGTCCGGGGCGTCAAAGTTCCACTCGGTCATGGAGCACGCGGCTTCGCCGAAGGCAACTACAAAGCAGAACGCATGCATCAACATACGGGGTAGGGGTAGGGGATGAGGGAACGAAGACGTACTGCCGCCGAAGCAGTCATTTTGGCAGCCTGAAGAAAATATAGTATTTAGCAAGAACTCGAGGGAAAGGAGGCGGGGAGGAGGAGGGGGAGCGCGTACCGGAGTTGGGGGGGTGGTCGCAGATGCGACCGTTCCACCTTGAAGAAGGCCGGCGCGTCAGTAAGTAAGCAGTAAGTTGGAATTGAACGCAACGGGGGACGCTTACCGGACGGGGACCGTAATATCGTGCGACGTCCCAGCCGGGATGTCCGGGATGGCGGGACCAGTGTAATCCACGCCTACACCGGATATAAATAAGCATTCACTAACGTCGGGGACAGAAGAAGATGGATGAATGAGCTATGAGCGTACCGTTATGCGGGAAGTTGGACAGCGTGAGGCCGACGCCCCAGGGGCAGTTGTTCTACACAACGCAACGCGCAGTCAGTCCTTCGTACTTCGACTTATGAGGGAAGGTTGAGGGAAGCGTACACGCAGGGTAATACGATGCGTGGCGTTGGCGACGCCGGCGAGGACGGCCGCGAAGAGAATTGAAGTGCGCATTGTCAAGTGAAGAAAGGAAGAGTGCGGCGAACAAGAGGAGAGGTTGGGCAGCACTGATTTATGTATGTGCGCGAATCGGAAGCGGACGATGAAGTCGTCGGACCAGGAAGTAGGGAGATCCCATCAACCCACGCGGAGGGATGATGAGGGATGCATATGTCGGGACTCGGCAGTGTTGCTAAGGGAAGTAAGTTCAAGAGAACATACGGGGTTGAAATGCACACCGGCGCGCTCGGGCGTCAGCGCTGCTTTGTCTGCATCGGCCTCGGCCTGGGGTAGCCTATGTGGCGTCTCGAGCGAGGTACATGTAAATAGCGGGAAGACGGCGGACCCAGAACAGAAAAGATCTGCGACGATCGGCAGCGGGGTCAGCACGCGGAGGTAAATGTGGCGAATGCTGTACATGCGAGGTTCACGTAAGTTGTAACTGAAAGCTGTTGTAAACCCGAGATCGAGGAGGACTGCGCAGTGTCTCGGTACATCCGGTTCAGTGCGTTTCACTAATTCAAACGTGGGGAAAGAAGCATAGAGCGGCCGACACTCAATTCAAACGCGCGCGTCGGGGAGAGACCGTGCTAGACCGTGCATGTCATCGAACCACGCGGAGGCGGGATGACGATGGCCAGGCTGTTGACTCGTTGAGATGGCGGGAAGGTTGAATTCTCGGGAGGTGAACAGCCGTCCCGTCTCGGGAGATGAACAAATCCTCCGCGGCTGCTTGCAAGTCATCCCGCGTTTTATTCCCTTCCCTGTGAGCATTCAGGAATTGCGTCCCGACTCCCAAATGGTATTCAGCCCCTGTCAATGGCAACGCGGCGCGCGCCACGAGTTCTAAGCGAGATTACTGTGGGACGTGGGAATTGCGGAAGTTCTCGGACCTGTCAAGGGGAATGATCTGCGGTTTGATCTGCACCTTACGGCGAGTTGCGAAGATCGGCGAGTTGCGAAGATGTGGGAATGTTGAGGTTGAGGATTGAATTGTACAGAGAACCAACCGCATGGATTGGGGAATCTGGGAAAGAGCTCGACTCGGGTTCGAGATCCCGTGGCCGAGGAGAAAAATTAACATGTCTCGCCCAGTCTCGAATTGAATAAAGTAGCGAGGCCCGCAGCCGGGGTTGACCTGGTTGAAACAGTGAAACGCTGTTCGGAATAAGGACTTAGAAGAAGGGAACATGATACATCCCTGCACCGCTTCGGCTAAGTCAGACGGTGAAGAACCCCCGTCGGAATCCGGATGCCTGGGAATCATTCTCCCATCGCCCGTCGGATGGGTGGCCCGGAAGGATCGAGGTGGGTCACCCACCAACCAGAACTTAGAGCAGGCCAGGCTAGGTCGGTCTAAGTTTACTTACCGTGTCAATATTCCTACCCAAACGTGAACACGAGCTGAAACAGCAAGATTCGAGGATTTGGAACGTGCGCCGTTTCTTCGCGCAGCAGGGACCAGGGTAATTATTTCCGCCGTCCGCTTGCATCCTACGCGTCCGTGTACGTTACGAAATAGGCGCCGGTAACCAACCCACACCCTTACACACCCTTTGATTGAAGATCCCAGCCCACATGCATGCCCGTTGCCATCTGTTCCCCTGCCTCGATCATCGCCGTTCTCGAGATACAAGCGAGATAGAATCGTTGAAGGGAAGTCATATAAAACTCGAACGCATCCGAATGAAGAGACATTCGCCCTTCCCTTCTCCTTCACGAATTCGAACCAACCCCCTCCCCCCTTGTCCTTGTCTTGTCATTATTGTCATCATGTTCTCCGTCAAAACCGCCTTTGCCCTCCTCGCGGTCGCTGTCGCCACCGGGGTCTCCGCTGAGACGTTAGTCCCTCCTTCCCACTTCCCCCAATATTATATTTTGGAGAATGTTTACTGACGGAAAGCCCGCAGCCACACCGTCACGTTCAACAACAAGTACGCTTCTTTCTTCCTCGTCCTCTTGCAGGCGTATCATCTAACGACCTTCCCTGCAGCTGCGGCCACGGAACTGTTCGTCCGCTCTGTACCCAATCCGCGAGATGCGCCACTGACTGAGGTGGTTTGATTACAGCCCCAACTGATCCTGGGCACGAAGGTCCTCTCCAGCGGTGGTGCGTCTCTCCCTCCCCTTGCCCCTTCCCCTCCTCCTCCGCCTCCTCCTCCTCCCCCTTCAACCCCTCCAACTCTTCCCAACTGCCCTTCCAACTCTTCCTAACTCTTTTTAACTTGAATGGCACTAACTTGAATCGCAATTACACAGCCCCGTTCACGACGAACGGCCCCCTCTCGGGCGCGATCGCCTACCTCCAAACGGGCTCGTGCGGCTTCAACGGCGACGGCTGCACCATGGTCGAGACGACCCTGCGGAACCCGCCCTCGCCCGGGGCTGGCTCGAGCACGGATTTGACGCTTATCCCGCCGTGCGTCCCCCTTGCCTCTCCCTCCCTACTCATTGCTTTGTTTCTTTTTTTTTTGGATATTAATTTTGTGATGTTTTCGCAGCCACGCCTTCTCAGTAACCACCGGCTTCGGGTACTACAACGGCTGCGACGGCACCGGCGCGGACTGCACCTCCGGCTCCTGCTCCACCGCGTTCCACGTCTTCAACGATAACCAGGTGCAGGTGCAGTGTGAGGTTAATAATGTTAATTTGGCTGTGAGTTTGTTTCCTTTCCTTTCTTCCCGCCTTTCCCTCCTCTTCGTCGATCACTCACACCTCGGGGTATGCATAGATCACCTTCTGCCTTTAAACTTTGGATTTCTGCGGGAGCCGCGAGGCAATACACCCTACACACTTAGTCGGCCGAATTAGTTATTGGGCGACGATACGTTCTTTGGATGGATGAAATATACTTAATTTGGATCTCTGCATTGCTTTGAGGATGCTGGATTGACCGTTCGCCTTCGTAGTACTAGTAGCGTCTCAACCTCTGGGTTTGGACTATCGTCGATATTTCGAAATAGTTCCCTTGGGCGTTAGATTCAGACAGAGATCGCAGCGCCGAGACGGGCGCATCTCGAAGTCGAGACATAATTTGAATGCACGGGGGGCGGGCATCCGAGCACGGCCAAGCGGGTGCGAGTGCGGATGGTGCATTGGTGGCGCGTCCACGGAAGACATCGTATATCTGAGACGAGGTTAAACAATCGATCCAGGCCGACCACCTTGAATGCCGCGTCGATCGGGTTGGGTTCACGGTCCAGCTTCGTCGTACTTTCTTGCCCAGTTGCGTCTCCTGACCTCTGGGCGTGCACTATCGTCGATATCTTAAGATAGCTCCTCCATTCAACGACAGAAATCGCCGCTGAGCATGGGCCGAGACGTTCGCGTCCCGTGGTAGCCAACGTCCCGCGGTAGTAGCCCGTGGTCGATGTGTACTTTGAATAGGCGGCGCCGCGGCGGGGATCTGAACGCTGTCCCGGACAATCTTGTTCAGACGTCGGATACAATAACTTACTTTGAGACGAGATTGAACCAGGCCAAGGAATGACAACCCGTGTTGGATCAAGAATGTTGGCGAGCGCGGCGGTTGGGTTGACTGCCGCGTCTCAGCTTCGTCGGATTTGCGTCTTTCTTGACCAGTAACCTGTGGGTTTGCAATATCGTCAATATTTTGAAATACTTCCCTTGGGCGTTCAATTCAGACGGAAATCGCCGCTAACCATGGGTCGAGGCGTTCCCGTCCCGCGGTTAATGTGTACCTTGTATCAACGGCGGGCGGGCGCCTGAACGCGGCCCCGCGAGCGCGGGTGGTGGGTCTGGTTCACGGAAGACTTCGAATATGATTTGAGACGAGATTGAGGCTTGAGCCATTTATTCAGGCCGACGGATGCCGCGTCGAACGGATTTCGAATCCTGTCCTGCCCCGGCCGGCGGCGGCTAATTGAAGCCTCTCCAACCAGATCCCCCGCGCCCTCAGCCGCCCTCAACACGGTGTATCAAGCGTGGTTGATTCTCGTGCCGCGATCAACCGCTTCGGCATCGGCTGTCAATCACTCGGACACTGCCTTCCTTGACTCCGACGTCGACGTGTTCTGCCTTGGGCTTTGCGACTTGTGTCCTCTGAAGCCTTTTCTAGCCTGGCTTCCTACGGCTGCTCCATAAAGTTGGAACTCCCGCTCCCGTCTCCGAATCCGCGCATCTGATGCAGCCATGCAGTTCTAAGTTGATCTCCCTTGGCAACGCGGCTGCGTCAAGATTTTTTTCTTGTCTTACAGGCGGAGGCGCGCGCACATTCCGAGTCGGTTTAATTCAAGGGAGAAGATTGGACCCGCGGAACAAGATTACTCGTCCCCAGCGCTGGGGCGGGCCCGCCATCTTGTGAATCAGGTTGTAAATCCCGCTTGTTTCAAGTCTCTGATCTACGTTTCACGCGACACGCGAAAAAGTATAAAAGGGGCCTGATGGTATCCAGTACTTCATCTATTTCCTTCCTTTCCCGCTTGCCTTTGCTTCTCGCTCGACTCTTTTCAAGACTTTTCTACTACCTAACCCTACGATGCTCACCTCCTTCATCTTCGCCGCCGCCGCGCTCGCGGGCGTCGCTACTGCCGACCACCGTATCACGCTCCGGGTGCGTCTTGCCTTCACTTCCCCCGAGGCACGACACCGAGCTGATTTTCCGTGCGCGGCAGAACAACTGCGGCTTCGCCGTCGGCATGACCCTCAGCAACTTCCCCGGGAACGTCGTCTACAACGGTCCGTCTTCCCTCCCTCCTCCCCGAATCCGTCCTCGAGTGTCAAGGTATACTGACATACGAGGTGTCCCCCACTGCCAGGTCCCGCGATCCCCGCTATCCAGGCCGGCGCGTCGTTCGACGTTAACGTGCCTAACGGGTACGCAATCCCAATTGTTTTTTTCTCCCCAAAGCCGTTTCTAACTCGTTACCCTCCCGTCGTCATCAGGTGGAACGGCAAGTGACAATTTAATTTATCTCCCGCGGACGACGCGTGGATGCGTGGATGCGGGATAGGACTGACTCATTCTGACTGTCTGACTGACTAGGGCGTATCTGCGATCACCCGCCCAACTCTGGTGCGCCGCGCTCCTCTATTTCTTCCTTCCCGGATATATTGCTTGCTCACGCGGGACGTATTCTAGCGTGCGAGAACGACTGCTTCGGCGGCAGTGAGTCGTCCACACAACCGTGCCTGGAAATGTGTTGATGAGGATTGGATGAACAGTCGCGTTCGGCAAGGCCGCGTGCTCTATGACCGAGGTGCGTTCCGTTCCACCCCCTCCATTCCTTCCGTTCGCTCACCCACCGCCGTAGTGGAACTTCAACGCAGCCTCCATCGGCGGCGTCAACGACTACGATATCAGCAACATCCAGGGCTTCAGCGTCGTACGTCTCCCCTCCCCCCTTCTTCCCCACCCTCTTCCTTCCTTCCTCCCTCCTACCTGCCTGCCTTCCCCTCCTCCTATGTACCCAATTTGCGACTTGTGCTAACCGCGCGGGTGCAGCCCCAACAAATCGTGCCCGACAACGGCGGCGGCGCCGTCGTCACCTGCAAGGACGTCAACTGCCCGTGTAACGAGGCCTACCGCCCGGGCGACATCTCCGGCACCTGTGGCGGCACGGGCCCGCTCGACCAGGCGACGCGGACGAGTGGGGTGGCGGGGTATACTGTTGTGTGCGTGCTTTGCTTCCCCTTCTTTTTCTTCCCTTGTTTGCTGCGCGGAGACTGATTTTGGCGGGACAGGTACTGCCCTTGATTCCCTTTTGCTTGGGCTTGGAATGCGCGCACTTTCAGTTTCCTGCGAGGCAGGGGACGTCCGCTCTCTTTCTTTATACCACCACACGCTCGTTCAGTAGTTGAAATTAATGATGTTCAACCAACCCCGATTCAAGGTCCGATTTAAGGTCCGAATTGATGATGTGACTGTGTTCGAGGTCACAGCTTTTCTCGTTCTACCACGTTCTTCTCGCTAGCTGCGCAGAATGCTTGGCTTTCCCCGATCATTCCCCCTATCGCAGCTAATTTATTCGTTCACAGTGACAGATCTCCAACTCAATCCCCAGAGTCGCTGTGTTGAGCTCCACTAGGTTACCAGGTATTGCACAATGCAAACCGACTCGTCGCGGTCCCGCACATCCACTCACAATTTGTGGCTGGGCCAATTTCAGCCAGCTGCGCTCAACTAGTACTAAGTACTTATGCGAATATTAATAACGACTCGTTGCGGGAGGTTCGCGTATAGTTTACGTTTAAGTACTAGTCTTCAGGCAGAGTTCAGGCACTGGTTTTGGATTTTATTTTCCTTTTTTGTCCTCCGGAGGGAGGACAGATGCATCATGCTCATGCCGTTCATAAATAAATCGCGCTGCCAGCTCAACCATTAATCTGCATTCGTTTCGTTTCCGGGTTTGTTCCGGGTTCAACGCTCACTGCAGCTAGCTATCCTCTTCATCAAGTAAGTATCCCACAAATTTCAAGCAACGAAACAAAAGGACTGAGCTCGACCGACTCGTTGGGGACGGTTCACGGTCTCGAAGCCTGCAGAGTTTGAGTTTGCCCGTTCGATTCAGGCGCGGGCGCGAGTAATTCATCAAAACTCGAGGACGTACTTTTCCCCTTGTATCACCCTCGTAGATTCCTTCCTTCCTTCCCCGGGACTCATACTTGAGTGATTGAGCCAGTGCTACTACTAAACCATTGACGTTTTGTTCCCGTTTGGGTGGGTTCAGATCGAAGGTTGGGACCCTTTTTCGCTGCAGCACTCACCCCCTCTGCCCAGAAATTTCTGAACCAGTTTCAGGCAAATTCACTGAGTTTAGCTTATGCAGCAGTGAATTGAAGTACTAGAGACTGACTCGTTGCGGAAGGTCCACCTCTGCTTCCCGTGCATATCCTCGCAACTCTGGGCAGAGTTCGCCTGTTCGATTCAGGCGCGAGTCCTGACCCGGCGATCACGACTATTTTTCTTCGCGAGCGGTGAGATTCGTGCGGGAGCGAGCTCCTACTAGTACCGACGCCAAAGCCGGGTACCAAACGAGTCGGAGTCAACGAACCGAGCTCAATGATGCAAAACCCGGGAATGGTCGGCATCTCTTTACTTTGCCCGTAAATTTGCAAGTTCCAACTTCCAACTCAATTTCAGCCAACAAAGTGGCCATGGATGCACTGAGGTCCGTGTCTGCTTCTTGTGTAATTTCAGAAGCGATGGTAGGCACCGTCGTGTGCGTTCCTCCTTCTTTCCTTCCTTCCTCTCCTTTTTCCCCTACTTCCTCCGTCCTTTTTCTGCGTTGAGACTGATTTTCGGTGGTGAGAAAATATTGATTTACTGGGCACTTAGTCTTAGTTTCCTGCGGCCTCCTTGATGCGAGGCGGGGGACGCCCGCTCACTCTCTTTATACCGCCACCGCACACTCGTTCCCTAGTTGTTGTTGGACTGGGATATTTTAATTGATGCATGTTCAACGACAACTCCAATTCAAGGTCCGATTCAAGGTCCGATTGATTGATGTGACTGTGTTCGAGGTCACAGCTTTTCTCGTTCTACCACGTTCTGCCGAGGCAGATTCTTCTCGCTAGCGGCGTGCGTTGAATCCTCGATCTGATGGTAGCTGATGGTTCCCCTCACTTCTCTCAACATCTGCGAGCGCATCGAGCCGCTTCTTTCTTGCCAGGATCCACAGCGAAAATGAGGCGAGTTAGGAAGACCTGACGCGAGGCCGCCTTCTTTACTGCCTTTTCGCACGCCGAACTCATAGTATACGTGGCGTTACCTTTTGCCTCTTACTCTCATCTACACACCAACTCAAAACAATGCTTATCTCCCTCTTGCTGGGCTTGGTGGTCATCTCTGTCTTCCTCCTCCGCATCCGGCGCCGCTCCCGTCGCACGCAACCCCCCGGCCCCCCGAAGGATCCATTCATCGGACACGTCAGGTATATGCCCAGCGCGCAGTCGTCGGTTGTGTTTCACGAGTGGGCCCAAAAATATGGTGTGTTGTCCCCAATCCCAATAAACCACTTTAAGTTGGTGTGGTGGTAGGCTCCGTGATGCAGCTGGAGGTCCTGGGGCAGCGTCTCATTATCCTTGACACGTATCAGGCCGCGAGCGACCTGCTCGAAAAGAGGGGCGCGATTTATAGTGATAGACCCGCGTTCCCACTGTACGATCTGTGCGTTGTCACCCCCCTCTCTACCTCCCGCCGCTCCTACATACCTTATCTACATATACTCTGCGTAGACTCGGATGGACGTACACCCTCGGCTTCCTCCGATCCGGGCCCACATTCACGCGCCATCGCCAAGTCCACCAATCCTACTTCAGTCGCCAGAATTGCGTCCAGTTCTTGGGGATGCAGACTGAGGAGGCGCGCGCGCTCGCGAGTAACCTCCTGCGCTCGCCGCCAGACAAATACCCCACCCTCTTGAACCGGTATGTACTACGCATCCAGGAAGATTATGGATTATTATATTGTATATCGCGCGTCTAATGGACCTACCTCAGATTCACGACGAGCGTTATCACGCGCGTAACGGCGGGGCACCGAATCGTGTCGGATGAGGATCCGTACGTGGCGTTGTCGAAGGGGGTGTACGAGGCGCTTTCGCGGACGGGGCCGCCTGGTGGGAGTCCTGTGGATTTGTTCCCGTTCCGTACGTCCTCGACTCTCATCTCGTTACCAATCGTTCTTCGTTCCTCCGTTCACGCTTGAATACGAACGTGCAGTGCAACATTTCCCGAGCTGGTTCCCCGGGACGTATTACGCCGGCGTCGCGCGGGCTTGGAGACCCACTGTGCGCAAGCTGTACGATTATCCGCTCGAGTCGGTGGAGGCGGAATGGGTACGTCTGCTTCAACAACGACAACGACTGCTTTTCACACCCCCGGTAGAAGGCCGGGAAAGCGTCCCCCTCGTTCCTGCTTTCCTGGCTCGAGGAGTCGGAGGAGGACAATGCCACTGGAACCATCGACCGGGAGGAGGTCAAGGGCGTCGTCGCTACGATGTTCGCGGCCGGGGAAGCAACGGTCAGTCTCATTCTCCCCCCTCTGTTCTTCTTTCCCTCTTCCCTTCCGTGGGTATTCAAACCTTTTTTAGACCTGGAGCGTGCTAACGCTGTTCATCCTCGCGATGGTGCTGCACCCCGAATGCCAGATCAAAGCCCAGCTGGAACTCGACGGCGTCCTCGGCGGCGCCGTGGCGCGGCTCCCCGCATTCGAGGATCGTAAGGATCTTTCGTATGTTGAGTGTATCTTGCAGGAGACGCTGCGGTATCGTGTCATTCCTCCTCCTTGTTGGAGGGTAAATGATTAACGGAATGAATATGTTCAGCTGGCAGCCCTCGACCCCGCTAGGTACGTGCGACCGCACCAGGCCTAGGCGTGGATCCACCTTCTCATACTAAATAAATATCCAGGTATCCCGCACCGATGCACGCAGGACGACGAATACAAGGGAATGCACATCGCCAAGGGGAGTATCGTGTTTTCCAACATCTAGTAAGCCTTGCACTCTCTCTCACTCTCGCTTCCTCTACGGCCGCGTCTGAGTCTCAATCAACAGCGGGATGTCCCGAGACGAAAGCGTGTACAAGGATGCAGCGATGTTCCACCCCGAGCGGTTCCTCCCCCCGCCGCTCGGAAACGGCGAGCCCCCGTTCGCGTCTGTGTTTGGGTTTGGGCGCAGGTACGCTGTTGCGCCGAGAAACAACACCTCTTCAACATGCAATGCTAATATTAATAAATAACAGGATCTGCACGGGCCTGCACCTCGCGGACAACAGCCTCTGGATCGCAATGGCCACCATCCTCGCGACGTGCTCCATATCCAACGCGCTTGATGCAAAGGGCAAGAAAGTTATTCCTGAGGTGGGGATGAGTGATGGTTTGGCCAGGTGCGTTCCAGTTCGATTTGCTGCTCGGGGAAGGCTGACATGGGTTTCGTGCAGCCATCCGAACCATTTTTCGTGTGTTATTTCGGCGCGCTCGCCTGGCGCTGAAGCACTTCTTGTTGAGGGTTCTAACTTGCCCGAGGTTTCTGTGTAATTTCTTGCGGGTGATAAATATAAATGTCTCAGTACCAGCTATATACTGGTCGGGGAGACACTGAGAGAATAACGACTGAGCTCGAGCTTTGCGAGTCGAGGGCTGTCGAGGGTTCAAATGATCGGGCACTATTGGACCCGCCCCGCCGACGTTTCCCCGCACCATCATGCCGTCGGTTACGCTTGCGGCTTGATTCTCGCGCTCCCGCGACTTGCCTCTTGACTCCAACGTCCTCAATCTCAAATGGCTTCCCCCTCGCCGACCTACACCCGCCTCGGTGACACCGGGCTACACGTTTCTGTGCCGATCGTAAGCCGATCGGTAGAGATTTCCTGATCGAGAAGAATTGAATCGTACAGGTCGGATGCATGGGTCTGGGGTACTCCAAGCTGTTGGTGGGTGTCTCCTTCCGCCGTTGCTTACTCCCTGTTGGACTGACCGCACTCTAAAGAGCTGGTTTGTCGATGAAGAGCCTGCAATCGAGGTTCTGAAGGCAGCATGGGACCACGGTCTCACGACGTTCGACACGGCCAACATCTACTCGAACGGGGAGTCAGAGAGGATTATTGGCAAGTTTTTGAAGAAGGCACGTCCTCTGCATCCCCTCCGGCGTAGAGCCATCGCTTACTCCGAGGAACCAGTACAACATCCCCCGCCACAAGGTCATCATCGCCAGCAAAGTGCACCACCTCGTCGTCGAGCACGACACGACCATCCTGGGCTTCCAGCACCCCGAACTGCGCGAAACGCGCGACTACGTCAACCAATCGGGCCTCTCGCGCGCGGCGATCTTCAACGCCGTCGACGCCTCCCTCGCGCGCCTCGACACGCCGTACATCGACCTGCTGCAGATCCACCGCTTCGACCCGCGCACGCCCGTCAAGGAGACGATGCGCGCGCTGCACGATTTGGTGCAGAGCGGGAAGGTGCGGTACATTGGCGCGAGCTCGATGCGCACGTGGCGGTTTGCGGAGATGAATCATGTTGCGGAGATGAATGGGTGGACGCAGTTTGTGAGCATGCAGGGGGAGTATAGTTTGCTTCAGCGCGAGGAGGTGCGTGGCTTCTTTTCCCTTTTCTCCCCCTGGTTCCGCGCTTGGTTGTTCAACTCATTCCCCCAGGAGCGCGAGATGATCCCGTACTGCAAGGCGCACGGTATCGGGCTGATTCCGTACGCGGCGCTGGGCGGGGGCGCGCTCACGCGCCCGGTAGGTGAGGAATCCGACCGCACCACGGCCTCCGCCGAGCGCGGCTTCAAGACCAAGTTCTCCGACGCCGACAAGGCGATCATCAACCGCGTGCAAGAGCTTGCGGAGAAGCGGGGGTGCACCATGACGCAGATTGCGCTCGCGGTAAGTCTTCCTGCTTGCCTTCCCCTCCCCCGGGCGAGTGTTGAATGTATAATGCATCTTTGCGCAGTGGGTCAAGCGTAAGGTCAACTCGCCCATCATTGGGATTACGTCCGTTGCACGGGTGGAGCAGAGTGCGGAGAAGGGGGTTGAGTTGAGTGATGAGGAGGCCAAGTATTTGGAGGAGCCGTGAGTCGTTGCATTGTTTTTCGTTACCGGCGCGCTGTCATTGACTGGGCGATAGGTACGTTCCGAAGGCGGATCGCGGGTATGCGTAGGGACTCGAAGATTAACATTCCCCTACGATATGGCTGTCCGAGAAAAACCTTGTAGCGGGCAAGACGGAATGGCAAAAGGATTCGAACCTTGACCCAACTGAATACAAATGGTTGAGTGGGTAAATTGATTCTTGAATGCAGGGAAGGAAGCCTCGCACATCTAGCCACACGAACAGAAAAATCAGAGCTCAAAGGAATGTTAATGACTCGTGCCTGAATCGAACAGGCGAACTCTGCCCAATAGGCTCCTAAGGAGGTTCACGGGAAGCAGAGGCGGACCTTCCGCAACGAGCCGCTTTCGAGTACTTGGTTGAGCTCAGTGTGGGTTCAAAATTTCTGGGCCAGCAGAGATACCTCCGATGAAATGCCAATCTCACCTTCATTGTCATTCTCGGCTTCAATCTTGAGCCAAACCGGAGGAATATAGGGATTTGAATGGCTCCATTCACTGGTATCAGGCCACATGCAGAAAAATAAAACAAGGCGGGCAAGCCATCCATGACTCGTGCCCGAATCGAACAGGCCAGCTCTGCTCGAGGAACGGGAAGTAGAGGCGGACCTTCCGCGACCAGTCGGGTTCTGATTACTGCGTTGAGCCCGGTGCATTCGCTCGAAATTAGGTGGGGAATTTCTGGGCCACCAGAATACTTAGCTCCGATGAAATCCCAACTCACCTTCATTTTCATCCACAAGTTTGAATCTTGGGCAAACCGGAGGAAAATAGGTACTTGATTCACTGATGAGCGTCAGGCCACATGCAGAAGAAGAAAAAAAGACTGACCACCGCATGACTCGTGCCTGAATCGAACAGGCGAACACTGCCTAGTATCAGGGAATTGGGGTACAGGAAACAGAGGCGGACCTTCCGCGACGAGTCGGGTTCTCAGTGCCGAGTTGAACTCGGTGCATTCACAGGAACCTGGGTTCGGAATTTTGGGCAGTTAGGATAACGCGTTGAGCGCTCGACCAACCTCACCGCACACGCTTTGATCGTGGCCTAGAGGGCAGCAGAATAGAGGGGCTCCAGTCATTCACTTGTGAATCCCGGGGAAAGAAGGGCCACAGTTTGTAAATGCACACCTGGAGCAGATCGGAAGAGGGGGAAAAACCAGATAAGGAAGAATGGTTCGTGCCCGAATCGAACGAGTAAACTCTGCACTGAGCTTCGAAGCTAGGAGGAAGTGAACCTTCCCCAACGAGTCGGTTTTTGAATGGCTGAGGTCAGTTCACCTTGCTTCGTTGCTCGAAGGTGGTTTGAAATTTGTGGGATAGCTGCAGTGAGCGTTGCGCTGAACCCAAATGAGACCCCACAAACGGAATGGTGATGTATTATGAGTCCGGAGGAAAAAACCAACTGTATTATGAGTCCGGAGGAAAAAACCAACCTTCCGAAACCCGAGAATGACTCGTGCCTGAATCGAACAGGCAAACTCTGCGTAGCACGCCTCTGAAATTACACAAGAAGCAGACACGGACCTTCCGCGACGAGTCGCTGTTTCAAGACTTTGTTGAGCGCAGTGCCTCTGCATTTTTGGCCAAGATTGGGTTGGAAATTTACGGACAAAGAGTTGCGGACCGTCCCCCGGGTTCTAAATAATTGAGCTCGGTTTGTTGACTCCCGGTAGGAGCTCGGTCCTGCACGAATCTCAACTCTCCCGAAGAAAAAATGGTCTTGATTCTCGTACGTAGGAGTCGTGCCTGAATAGAACAGGCGAGGTCTGCTCAGGTACACAGATAGGGAAGATTCACGGGAAGCAGAGGCCTTCCGTGACGAGTCAGGTTTTGTGTGCAAAGTTGAACTCGGTGCATTTGCATGAAACTGATTTGGGAATTTCTGGGCACAGAGAATACCTGTGCTGCACCAACCGCATTACCCCAACGGGAACAAGATACTTAGTTGGGTGGGGAAGGGACCCAGTTTATAAATCTACGACTGGAGCATCGGATCAGAAGAAGAAAAAGCGCGGGAAACGAGGAAGAATGGCTCATGCCCGAATCGAACGGGCAAGCTCTGCACTGAGCTTCGGGCAAGCTCTGCACTGAGCTTCGAGGGATGTGAACCTTCGCAACGAGTCAGTTCTTGAGTGGTTGAGTTCAGTTCGAGTCACTTTGCTTCGTTACTCGAAGGTGGTTTGAAATTTGGTGGGATAGCTGATGCAGCTGCAGTGAGCGAGTCGGGCGGGATTGAACCCAAATTGAAGCCTGGAAACGGAATGTCGAATTATTTAATGAACGGCATGAGTGTCCTCCGGGAGGAAAAAACTAAATGAACCTCATATGACTCGTGCCTGAATCGAACAGGGGAAGACTGCCAAACTTGCAGCTGCAACAGCTGATATACAGGAAGCAGACGCGGACCTTCCGCGACGAGTCGGTGTTGCATTACTTCGTTAAGGGCAGTACTGCAGTGCATTTGCTTTGTTGGCTGAAACTGGGTTGGAAATTTATGCACAAAGAGATGCGGACCGCCCCGAGTTACAAATAATCGAGCTCAGGTCGTTGACTCATTGGCGAAAAAAGTACCCTACTCTGCCGCCCGTAGGATCTCACTCCTCCCTCACGAATCTCGACTCTCCCCAAGAAAAATAGCCTTACTCGCCGAACTCAGGACTCGTACCCGAATCGAACAGGTGAACTCCACTCCAGCCTGACTGGAGCACAGGTAGGCAGACGCGGAGCTTCCGCAACGAGTCGGTCTTTGATTGGTGAGCTGGGGCCATTCGCCTTGTTGTAGAGTGGCATGGAAAATGAGATACGGTAGATATTTTGGTTCTCGAGTGAATTCAATCAAAGTACGGTTCAATCCGTTTTCAATGTTCGTACCATCGAGATTGAGGAGGCTGCCCATAATACACTTACTGCTCATCAGTATATTCGGTTCTTCCTAGGACTTGCGCATACCATCGTGGTATACTGATGCAACATTGAGATTTGACCTTGTTTGCACGGTTTCGAGACGCGTTCCGGTCACGTGAGCCTCGGGACTTTCAAAGTCGGACGGTCTTGACTCTTCAAGTTTTGGTAAGTAGCCCAACGTCAAATCTGGTGGTAGAATCTGGGCAACTTGAGTTCGGAACTTCAAGTTCTTGTAAATTGTGTTCAACAAGTCACCGTTGAACTGGGTTGGACTTTGGTTCAACTTGGCATCCGAGTCACGACGGATTTTTAGAACTTTCCCGAGCTCACTGTGCCAGGCCTGGGCATTTCCAAATCCTCTTCTGTGTTTTTTGTCCGTCGCGAATCACCACCCGTTTTAACCAGACTTGGTTGAAAGCTGTACCTGCGTGCAGATTCGGCCGGATCAAAGAATTTAACACTGCCAAACACCGCCTGGTCCGTGCGCGCGCGTCAAGTATAAAACCCTCTCCTTCTCACCTTTGCAACTCATACTTACCTTGATGGCATAGACCCCTTCATCTCCCGTGGTCTGTGGGGCGTAGGAACACTCCATTACACGGCGACCCTGTCCTTACAGAGTGCGCTTGCGCCTTGTATGTGCTTAGGTGCATGCACCGTCTCAATATTTCCCAGTCCCACCACGGCCACTCGGCTGGGTGGGCCATTTTTTTTCGCCGGTTTGCGGCGCTAACCCTAACCCTAGTTGCACTTGAAATAAATTGCTTTGACCTTCTGTGTATGAGAGTTGGCTTCAAGAACAACATTGGTATGAGTTCGAAATCATACCAATGTTAATCTTCGCAGGATTGCACTGTGCTTGAATCGAACTGCGGTGACTCAGCTGGCTGGACTACCCTCGGACGGTGTCGCGATTTTCCTTTCCTTTTGTGCTCCGATTCGTTCAAAGTTCAAAACTTCTGCCTACGTTAGCTCATCCGACGCATGCTTTTCATCTGGCACATGTTGTTCTTACCCCGCACTGCGCGCAACCAACGCCCAAGTCTTAGTCTTTCTTAGTCCTCCACTACTTAATGCTCATCGAAGCTTTAGGGCAAGCAATGGCGCCATTCCGATTACTTAGCGAGGGCGGGTAAGTGCGGGACAGGCACACATAAATGTTCGGGCGAAGCAGCGGGGATAGATAAGCCCGCCCCACTTTACGGCCGCTCGTCGCGTGCCGAGTGCAACCGTGTTGATCATCTTTTTTAGCGGCGTGCGCGTGTCTAAAAACTGCCGACCCCTCTCATCCGCCCACCACAACAATGCATCTCCTGCTCGTGGGCTCGAGCTTCGCGGTCCTCGCCTCCGTGGCCACCCAGGTCCTCGCCAGCACCACCCCCGTCCCTCCCTTGTCAGGCAAGCACGGCGGCGTCGCGACCGAGGTCGCAGAATGCAGCGCGATCGGGGTGGACACGATGAAGGCCGGTGGGAACGCCGCCGACGCGATTCTCGCCAGCGCGCTCTGCGTGGGCACCATCTCGGCGTATCATTCGGGGATTGGAGGCGGTGGGTTCATGTTGGTGCGGTTCCCGACCTCGCATGGGAAGCACGCGTATGAGATGGTGAGTCTTGACGAGCATACTATTTATTCCGAGCTAATTGTCCGCAGATTGACTTCCGCGAGACAAGTTTGTGCTCTCGTTGACTCGGTGGACTGCAGCTGACGCGCTATTCCAGTGCCCGCGGCCGGCAACGAAACCATGTACGTGACCAACGGCACCTCGCAGACGCTGTCGACCGTGGGTGGACTCGCGATCGGCGTCCCCGGGGAACTGCGTGGATGGGAGATGCTCCACCAACGTCACGGAAAACTTCCCTGGAAGGCGTTATTCCAACCCGCAATCAAGGTGGCGAGGAACGGCTTCCCGATGAACGTCGATTTGGCTGCGGCTGTCGTCTCGGGTACGTCTGCATGCACCTCTGATTCATCCGCCATCCGTTCAATCTCCTCTCAGGCCAGAAGTTCATCCTAGCGGACCCACTGTGGGCCGAGGTTTACGCTCCTAACGGGACGCTGCTGAAGCTGGGAGATACTGTTTACCGGAAGGTCATAATTCTTCTCTCCCAACGCCGCTGTACTCAATATTCCTCAGCGATACGCGGACACCCTCGAGACGTGAGTTGACTCCGGTTCGTATAACGATTCATTCATTCACTCATTACGGTCTACAGGATCGCGAACAACGGCGCAGACGCGTTCTACAAAGGTAAAATTGCCGTCAACACCGCGGAAGCTGCGTTTGCGCGTGGAGGCATCCTCACCATCCACGACCTCGCAAACTACACCGCACTTATCCGCGAGCCCGTTAACATCAGTGAGCATTAATTACTTTCGCCTTCACCGCTCCTTTACAAGTACTTACGACTACTCCCAGCGTATCGCAACAACCGTATCTTCTCGACTGTCGCGCCGTCCAGCGGAGCAGTCGTCCTTTCGGCGCTCAAGATCTTCGAGGGCTACCGCGGAAATTACACGGATTCCGATCCTGAGATTAATGTCACGACGCACAGGCTAATCGAAGCCACCCAATTCGCGTACGGCCAGCGCACTCAGTGTACGTCAAGCTCTTCTCTTCTCTTCCCCTCCAATTCCAATTCGGTTCACCCCCAATTCGATTTACGCTTCGACTAACGGGCGCAATTCGTAGATGGAGACCCGGCCTTTACCTCCAACGTCACCGATCTGCAGAAGTTCTACCTCACGCCGGAGGCGATCGCGGACGTGCGGAGCAGGATTTTGGATAACGCGACGTTCCCCGTGGCGTACTACAACCCGAGCAACTACACCCCGCTCGATGACCATGGTACGAGCCATATGGCCGCGCTCGACCAGTCGGGGATGGCGGTGTCTCTCACGACGACGGTAAGCCAACTGCACGTTCGTTTTTCTTTTTGTGTGGGAGACTTATTACATTGTTCGACGCAGGTTAACCTCTTCTGGGGATCGCAGGTGATGACCACGGACGGTATCATCCTCAACGACGAGATGGACGATTTCTCGGTTCGTTCCCTCCCCTCTCCTACCCTCTCTTCCCCTCCCTTCCTTCCACCCGCGCTGACCGCCGGGCACAAAAATGACAGAGCCCCGGCCAAATCAACGCCTTCGGCTTCGCGCCCTCGCCCATCAACTTCATCCGCCCCGGCAAACGGCCGCAGTCCTCCATCAGCAGCAGCATCGCGGAGGACCTCGTCACGGGGGAGGTGACCATCGCGACGGGGTCCGCGGGCGGGAGTCGTATTATCACGGCGACGCTGCAGGAGCTGCATCATTATATTGACCAGGGGATGACGCCGGCGGAGTGTACGGGCCATCCGCGGTGGCATGACCAGTTGAGTGGGGTTACGTATTTTGAGGTGCGTTCCTCCTCTACCTCATACTTTCTTGGACGGGGTGAATCTGATGATGTGTATTCGTTCAAGGTTGGGAGCGACGCGCTCGGCGTGAAAGGGTTCGATAATGGTACGGTGGCGTATATGAAGGGGCTTGGGTACAACGTTACGTACGAGGACCTGAGTGGTAGCACGTCTCATGGTGAGATTGCTTTCCTTTACATCTCTTCTTCTTTCGCATTGACTGACACGGAATTTGTACAGTGGTTGGGCGTGCAAAAAATGGGACGATCACCGCTGCGTCGGACCCGCGAAAATCTGCCGGACGAGGGGCAACGTACTGATGTTTTGTTCTATAGCCTAATAATGGTTCTGTTCCCTTGCTCTCATATTGAACTCAACCTCCAGAAAATTACGCTACATTAGCTCAAGGTGGTATGGTATCGAGGATCACTACTCCTCAGACTTGCTTATTTCGTCACCCGAAGGATCGGTGGCCGCCCCGGCAGCGCCTCCAAAAACACATTAACCCCCTCCGCCACCCGAATATCGCGGTCCTCCGTGCCCTTGAACACGTTGCTCAATCCCCCGGCAGCGGAGGCCGCGACCAGATGACGTGCATCCAAAGGGTCGAATGGCTGCCCCACAGCGTCCTCCGCGTGGTGCGCCACGGCGACGACGACGACGTAGATCGTGAGCAGGGCGACGAGGGTGCCGGGGAGGAGGCCGAGGAGGGTGGAGGTGTCGGCATGTTTCCAGCCCATGGTTTGGGTGAAGCGGTGGCCGTGAACCGGGGTGGTGAAGTCCATGGGCGGTCCGTTGAGGAAGGTGGAGTTCGTTCCTGAGATGCAGGCGCGGAAGACCTGGCGGCGAGAATCACTCAGTAAGCATGCAAGGTGCAGGTGAGGAGGATTTCTCACGGATCCACTGTACTCTACGACTCCCTGGATGTATAGCTCCTGCGTAGCCATGAGAACTTGAAGGACGCGCGGGGATGCATTCAAGGTTCAAGTTGGACGTACCATCATCCTCAACGACCCATTAACGTCGGAATAATTCCCCCCCGTTTGTCCTTCCACCAACGCGCTAAGCTGGTCAGCGACGATGTTGGCCATGGTCGCTTGGGAAAGCGCCATTAGGTTATACATCGTCGTCACCGCGGAAATACCCGCCGGTCCTTTTTCTGGGACGGCGTCCTCGTAGTATGGCGTGACGGTGGTGAGTGTGTTGTACACCACGGTTGCGTTGATTATTTGTGGGGTGACGGTGCAGACGGCGGACATCGGGTGATACAGCCCATCGCCCAGGAAGATCAGGTCTGCAGATCCAGCGTCAAGTATTAACCTCCTGGGCCTGATATGAACGAGCAGTGCTCACCGTAACTGCCCTCCGAAGATGGGCAGGCAAACATGAGCAAGTAGTTCAATTCATTCGCGCCCGTGTCACTGTAAGCTGCCGTGGTATTCAGTCGCCCATAGACTGTATGCCCAACAATGTTAACCACGACGCTTGAGGAGAGTTTAAACGAGCCTACATGGATCGGCGCTGCAAGTTGAACTTATCCTGGTCCATTTGAGATTCCAGTCCTGGACGGCGTCGTTTCGGAAGAGCATAGACGGTGTTGTCGCGTTGGTGAGGTTGTTGGGGTGGCAGCTCACGGCTGCGGTGAAACCTGCCATCACGATGGTTCAACTTTTATTCATCTCAGATACGGCAATTGAAACTCACCTTGCTGGTAGACCGTTGAGTTGTACGAGAGCCCACGCGGTAGGTCTTGCGTCGCGTTAAGGGTGGAGGGAATGATTGGGATGTCGGGGAACCAGGTCCGCGCGGGGAGGTCCACCATCCTCATCGGCAGGACGCCGCCTAGATTAAAAAAAAGCGTCATTGGAAGCCGCAGTAGGTATGCCAGGAGTCGAACCTGTGGCGCCGTTGGAAACGAAGAACGATGTATCCATCAGGCTGATCGTGGCGGGGCGTCCTAGATACGCATTGGCGCTGGCGTATCCGCTTTCTGACTGTCCCACACCAAAGGACCGAAGGAGGGCTGTGAATTGAAGGCAAGTTGAGACTCGAGCAGCAATGAGAGTAATACGATATTAAATTTGGGTACGTACTACTCTCGACCACGCAGGCGCGAAGATCTTGAGTATCCAGCGCTGCGAGCTTCGGATTGGTGAGGTCGAGCTCGTAGCCGGTCAAGGGGGTGTCGATTGAGATGGATAGAGGTGTGAGCAACGAGGCCCAGCTGGAAATATTTAATTATTTTGTCAACAAGCGCAGAACTCCAACCGAAGTGCGAACGACGCACCCGGACGTCTGTAAACCGGTGAGGAAAACGACGACGATCGACATGGTGCTCCACCGCCGTTTTCGGGGGTCCAGAAGCAGCCCGCGGGACGCGATCTTGATGGTTGAAACAAAACTTCCCAGCGTCATGCCGTCCCCGTGCATATGAAGCGCGATGGACTGGCGCACGCCGAATGAAAATAAGCTACGGTACGTGGGGGGTGAAACTGGGATTAATTGCCGTGGTTCAACGCAATTGCACAACTCACAAGGACGAGGTCGCGGCTAGAATTGTGGATATCTGTGTGAAAATAATAGTAATCTGGGTTGGCAGGTTCAGTAGATAGGTCGGCGCTCTCGATCCCATGGAGAGGGGGGGGCTCACCGTGTGAGCGTGCGCCTGCACCCACGCGGCGGCATCGTACTCAAGCGGAATAGAGCCTCTCCTCCGCACGATGATGAAGAAAGTCCACGCCGCGAGCTGTAACGCGGCCTGGCCAGCGATCACCAGGGCGGGCCACCCAACCAGTTTCTGGAGGAACGCCGCCAAATTGAACCTTCCCAGATTTGAGAACGGCGCTCGGCGCTGAGCAAAATCGTCCTCACCTTCGTGGGGGACGCCAACGTGCTTCGGCCCCCCTGCTTGAATCGAGCAATTTTTCATCGTCGTTGAAAGTGGTCTGCTCAGAGAGTGAGGTCGTTGAGCGGTGGAGGAAAGGGACAGAATGGTCGTCGTCGGAAGGCTTTACGAGCATGGAGGGCGGGTGAGGGGAGAAGGTAAGGAGACGAGTATACGTACTGGCGCGCAGAAAATAACCGCGTCCCTTGGCGCTGATTTTGATGCAACAGTGAAGATAGGCGCCAGGGGGATTGAGACAGCAGTGAGAAAGATGACAATCGGTTTGGCGCCGAACCCAAATTACCAATTCACGCGACGGATAAGTAATTGTTGTCTCCGTGTTCGTTGCGCCTTTGGTTGGGTCTAAGTACCCGTCGTTTTTGGGTCCTTGCTAGGAGTGGCTTGAAGGAGAGTCCTACCGGGACGCTACCTGTCAGCGACGGAATGGAAGAATGTCATGAGAGGCAATCATGGTTCCCAGGTAGAATTTGTTCGGAAGTCGCATAGCACATAAACCTAATAGCCTAGCGCCACTCCGGCCGAGTCCGGCGTGTGCGGTCTCTGTGGAATCACACAGGGATTGTCGTTTCCGTAACAGCGAGGGATTCTATTCGGACGCACCTAGCCGCGGGTGTTGTCACTTGTAACTTGTCAAAGTGCAACCATCTGACTTTCAATTGAAGAAACACAGTCTCCACGAAGACAGACAGTTGAATAACTACACGAAGACAGTTAAATCACTAAATGAGTAATGGCGTTCCCGTCCTTACCAAACGCCCTTGAGTACTCTCCTCCGCGTCTTGTCCGCGTCAAAGAATATTTAGCCTGCAAGATGACCCGGAAGTATCTCGTGGTTTAACACTGAAAGCTCGCAAATTTGGAAAACAGAACTGATGAAGCCACCCGAAACACCATAGAGGACGAGTATTCCGATTTTCGAGGAGAAACCGAACACGCCGGTGCTCGGCTGACTGCCGACTCGATACTAGCCGGCGGTGATAATCAAGCATGTCTCAGCACGGGTTGAGTTGTACACGCCGACCTTGACCTATCAAAATACCGTGAATACACAGTGCCCTTTGTAAACGCACATTCAACTTGGGTTCAAAGCTCGAAAGCGAACAAAGTAATAGTTGCACCGGCCACAAAGGCTTTTTTGCTTTGGTGTTCGGCCTTTTTGGTGGGTTGACTTTTATCCATTCTGCCCTCCTTCAAGTTGTTTCTCCTCAGAAGCCTTACCTAGTCTCAACTAGACTGCGATTGAACCCACCGATTCAAACTGGGCCAACGGAGGTAAGTTTGGCATTATGATGCGCGGTCTCGGCTGATGCGCGATCATTGATCCAACGACAACGTTGCTCCCGACACCCACCACGAATTCGCCTGGCCTCGGATGGTGGCTCCTTCCTTTCTTCAATCCGGCCAATTCTCACGACAATACCGCGTCAATCACTGGTGAGGAACATGACTCGTTTGTCTCCCATTGTTCTTTTTGTTACCGCCTCGCGAGCTTTGTGGGCGCCATATAATAACCAGCCGCCACCGCAAGATCTGCTTCTCTCCTCCCCCCATGTCGACGAAGTCTGAGTCTTCCGTCCTCACGAACCCCACCGGCCCCTCTGCGAAGCCCATGACCGCTACGTCTGCTCCCCACCCTCTCTTGAAGTCCTCACGCGGCCGCGTTCTCTGGCCGGACCAAGGCGCGCATACGATACGTCGCGCCACGCACGACGACGACCAGGCCACTCCACCATTCAACCGCACTCGCGAGAGAACGAGCTCCATTACGTCTATTGAAACGATCCGACTCAAGGTCAGGGCCAGGGTCGCCGATGCGGTTCTAAAGCCTAAGCCACCCCTTGGCGATGCTCCCACCACCACCAAACGAGGAACGCGGAAGCGTACCCACTCAGCGACGTCCCCGGAAATCGACGCCGATGACTCTGGCGCGCTCCAGACTGGGCCTCGGGTTCGCCAGAGAAGGGACTCCAGTTCCCCCGCCGACGCTGCTCTTACCGCTCTCGACGAGAAACTGAGGACCGTCGCGAGAGCGCAGATGCCGATAGTAGGGGTGTCTTCGGCGTTGAAGAGACTTCGGGAGCGGTTTCCGCCCCCAGCGGTGGAGGTATCTGATGCCCCCCGCGAACGTCGCCCTTCTCTCTCGACCAAGGCCACCTCGCCCCTCGCCCACAGCGCCAAAACGGAGAACCCCACATCGCCCACGTCGCCTGTTGCGTTTCCTTCCAATGCGGCCGATGCCACTGCTGCTGCTGCTCTCGACGCCGAGCCTGCGTTGAAGGGCGAACCACTGCAACCGATATCACCTAACACCAAGTCCAAACACAAGCCCATCCGGCGTTCAATTCCGGGCGCACGCCTCAACAAATTCGACTGCTACGAGCTTGGCGCCGACGAGTATGACCTCGCCGTTATTTTCCCCTCGAGCTCAAGATCAAACTTCGAGGTGTGGGATCAGGAGGACGAGTGCGTTTATCTTACGAGTTTTTCCTTCATGCTCGCATTGAATTCTCACATCAGGCTCTTCCTCGTCGGCCCCCTCTCCCTGCACCTCACGCTGAAGGACTCCGCCAAGTGGGACGGCCTCCCCGTCTCGCACCCGGACGTTTACATCCAGGACCTCGTCTGCACCAGCACCGCCGTCGTCGACTCCCCCTCGTCCTCGTACCCGTACGTCGCCAGCAAGGACAAGTACAGCGTCGAGTACTCCGGCGCCAAGATGCGCGTGAGCGTCTCCGCCACGGGAAATGCGCGCGACGCGCTGCCTATGCCTCCCATCGACATCGACCCTGCGCGCGGGATCGCCGTCGACACACTGTGGGCGCGCACGTACACGCCCACGGGGCGGGGCCCGGGACGTCGGGGGTGGGCGCTGGCGTTCTACGTCCCCGTCGCGACGCGCCTGTTTGAGCGCCGCGAGACGCGCGTGTTCCGCGTCGAGGCGCGGGTGTCTGTGTGGGGGGAGAGCCTTCCGCTGGAGGTCGCGACTATGAGCGTGTCGCATTTGATGCGGGAGCGCGAGATGGTTGTGAGAAGGTGAGGGTGAGGGTGGTTGTGTAAATGGATAATGGACGACTCATGGTTGGACGACGACTTTGCGCCTTACCTATTTCTGTCTGCGCTGGTAGCGGGCTAGTTATGAATATAATGACTTGAGTTGGAGATCTGGCTTGAGGTTTGACAGAATGTAAATAAAGAGTCTGGTGAATCCGATGACCGAGAACGAGGAACACCGAAACTCCAGTCGACTTGAAGGTGCGCCACTGCATTCGTTCACCCCAAAAAGCAGAACCACCGAAGCAAATACGTCGTGGAAGCCATAAGGCTCGAACCTCACAAAACGAATGCGGAAACCACACACACATCGTATACGGCGCTGGCGGTTTAACCAGTGAAGCCGACCAACTCGCGGTCTGCTCATTTCTGGCAGCATTGGGCATGGAGCAGCTGCAGCTCAAAACACGCGAGGACCTTACCTGAGATATATATGTTCTGGACCAGGAAAACGTTCCTCTCCCATTCCGAGAGAATCTCAAATTTACATACAATGGACGTATTATTTTGCAAGTTGATTTTCCTCGCATTTTTGTATCTCCTTTTCAACCTTCACCTTGATTGCTGCGGAGAGGATACCGAGCTGAATTGTGAAGTCGGTTTAACTGGCGTCGAACAAAACCTTCTCTCACCCTGATCAACGCGTTGTTTGGGGCTGTTGTCGCGTTTCGTGACCATCACTGTGACCGTACGCGCTTGCTTTTCACCACGACCATGCCGAAAGCGAAACCCGCTACTCCCAGCGCGACGCAAAAGGACCAGCCGCTCCTGATCCTCAAGAATGGCGTCAAACGTGTCCTCATTCCTCGCCCAAAAACCCACAAGGTCCGTGGTCCTTTGGCTCCGCCCTAAAAGTTGCGCTAATTTGTTTTCCAGGCAGCTATCGTCGCCGCGCGCCGCCATTTCCCCGCAATAAAGGCGGACGATATGGTTTTCCAAACGAAGGAACTCGACATCTGCGAGGGAGAGCTCGTCGATATCGCCCCCGAATCTTGGGAGCTCATGGTCGATTCCATGACTCTATCTTCGTCGTCGAGAGACACGAGTGCGCGCAGGAATATAAGTCACTCGTTCCGTCTAACACTGCCGCCGTCGAACCCGCGTTTAGTGCCTCACCAGGTGCGTTGCTGCCTCGACCCAGTTCACGATCCTCCTCCTGACCGCCTGCCTACCCATCCTCAGACAAATTGACGATCAACTGTGTCTTCTGGGCGGGATACGGTACTGTGACGCTCATCATAAAACCCTCAACCACATTTGCTCGACTCCTCCCGCTTCTCGCTGAGAAACAAGGTTTGAAGATGGACACCTTCTACCTGCTCTACGACGGCAGGCGGCTTGAAGACGAAGATACCCCACAGAGTCTTCATATGGAGAATGGAGATGAAATCGACGTTCTCCAGAGGTTGCTCGGTGGCAAACCTGTCATATACCTGTATTCGCCGACCGACATTGACGCGACGGTCGCGCTGACTCTGACGCGCGAGTGGAGCTTTTCCGTGATATATCCCGTCGTCCCCACCAAAATTCCCTCGTCCAACGGCGGGCAGCGCATCGAGTGGAACGTGCGCACGCACCTGGATGGCAGCCTTACGGAGACGAACACCGGCTTGGACGTGGCTTATCTTTTCTGGGAGGCGCAGTACGTTTTTCACGCCGATCTATCACCGCAATTTATTGACCATTTGCTTCAATCCAGAACCAACCACGGCATTCCCGCGTCTCCACCGGCCTCGCCCGTCCTCGAAAACTTTGGCACCGAGTCCTTCTCCCCTCTCACGAGCGACCTGTCCCCGAAGAACTCCGTCCTCATCGCCGTGGCCAGCATTACCCCCTACCTCGATAAGATCCTCCTCGCATTGGGATTGCACACGGAGGCGCGCACTTCCTTCATCACGTATGTCCATGTGACTTCCTCACTCTTCCGCCGACTAACGATCATCAGGTATTGGCTCCCCTCCTTCCTCAAGCACACGCACGTCGCGCTCCGCTTCGTCCCGCAAGCCGCGTACGAGGCTTCCGCCGCCTTGGACGTCAGCCCCGTTCCCGACGTCGTGACGCGCGTGTTCATGCTGTTCAAAGGCATCGCGGACGACGCACTGGGTGGATGGAGCGACGCGGCCGCGGGGAATGACGGGGAGCGCTGGTGCAACGTCGTGGGCGTCGACCTCGAAAAGGCCGCGGACGCCACTTTGTTCCGCGCGTTGGAGTGGGGCGGGATGGAGGTGTTGACGCGATGAGAGTCTTTCTGCTTTGGGAGTACAATTACATCCATAAGCACTACGCGTTCACTCACTATCAAGTTCATACCCATATTTATTCAAGGGCTCATCGCCTCCCTAGGTCGCTGAACATGAACCATTCAAGTCGGCGACCACCAACTCGTCCAACATGGGACGATATCGTTAAATCCCGTTGATTGCGTCGATGATAAATATACAACCCAAACGAGAGCGAGCTTTCAAGGATAGCGCGGCCTCCAGCTACGATACCGATCCAACGACTGCGGCCCCATCAACCACTCCACCTCAAACCCACTCTCGCGCAAGGTCCGTAGTGTCCCCACCGCCTGCGGGTACAGCTGCGCCCACTTCACGAAATCGAGCACACATAGCACCGGCTCGACACACATCGTGCTCAGCCGGCGAGAGTCCATCATCAGGAGGAGCTGCGAGCAAGCCGACGCATCGCCCACCCCGCTGATAGCTAGTGAGCGGAGCGCAGGCACGAGCGGGCGCGTATACGCCGCTGCCGCGCTCGCCTCGTCCCTAAACGGGACGGTGAGGCCCGTAAGCAGCCCTAGCGTGTCCTGCAGCGCCGACACGCGCAGCTCCACTAGCGCCGGCGCATGTGTCAGCACACCCAGGACCTCCGCCGCGGTGCACTGCCCGTCCGTGGTAAACGCGCGGAGGAGGTGGTGGCAGTTGGAGCGCGCGATGAGGGCGGGGACGGCGGAGACGTCCAGGGCGACGTAGAGGTCTTCGAGCGCGGGGAGGATGAGGGAGCGCAGGAAGGCGCCGTCTTTGATGAGGAGGGTGCGCAGGCGCGGGAGCTCTACCATCTGAGCGGCGGCGGCGGTTGCGGTGCCGCCCACGGTAGGTTGCTCGTACGGACGCCCGGTCACACTGAGCGCGAGGAGGTTGTACGCCTGGCGCAGCTGGCTCAAACCCGCGGCGTCGGACACCTTTATATTGAGCCGCTCGAGCTGCGACCATGGGAGGTGCAACGATGCCTTCCCGGATAGGGAGACGTCGCGCAGCGCCGGCGCGTTCTCGAATGCGCCAAACGAGCGGAAGCCATTGTTGTCGTTGTACCGCAACCGGCGTAGCAGCGGCAGGCGCCCATGCACCCCCGCCAGCGCGGGGCCCATAAACGCGCGCATCTCGACGTCCGCGGCGGCCCAGCGCGCGGAGCATGCAATGAGCAGCTCCACGCTGCCCGTGACCGAGAACCCGAGCTCGACGGTGAGTGGGTGCGGGAGGGAGCGGTCGATGTGCGCTTTGACCATAGCGAGGGGGATCTTGCGGTCGATTGTGGTCCAGAGTTCGGGCAGCGCAAGGCTGAGGGCGCGCCAGCGGCTGCAGACGCGTCCGAGGACCCAGGGACAGCGGTTCGTGGCGTGTTTGCGCGCCACATCGGGGACTGTAAGGTTGAAGATCTCGATGAGGACGTCGGTGGGGATGCGCCGCACTACGGAGAGAATCGTCGTCGCGCGTGCGAGGTGGTGGACTGCCGCTTGGCGCAGACGGCGGTGGTTCTCGAGGCTCGCCTGCAGAGCGGCTATAGTGTTGTCCAAGTGAAGAATTTGAACCTTGGTGTAGTCTAGTGCCTTTTCAACCTCGACGGTGTCCAGATGGGTTGGAGGCTCGTTCGTTTCCAGTAGATGTGGTGGAAAAGACGGGAGAGTCGTGTCCAAGTCCTCGTGGCTGGAGTGTGGCAAGGTAAAGCCACAATTCAAGCAAGCATCGGTTCGATTCATTAGTAACTTGCAGCCCTTGACACAGCAGCTAGTTCAGGTCCTTCGTTCGACGTGGATGGTGGTCGAGGTGAAACTTGAGATTCGCATCAGCGTGGGCGCTGGTTCGGCTTCAGCCGGTGCCGCAAGAATCGGCACTTACCTTAGTGCGGGCGCCAGCTGGGGGTTGCACGAAGGATTTATCCAGGTCTTCAAGCTGGGTTGGAAATCAAAATCCGAATACTTAGAAATACAGTTCTACTGCTCGAGTCGTAAATAAATGGTGCAGATGCAGATGCGAGTTTGATCGAAGCGAAATATTGATACAGTACACGGCCAAACGAGATTATTGTGCAACTGCAAGTCCACCTGTCGCACACTTTCCTGCGAACTGATTGTGAGGTTTCAGCAGAACTTTCGTACAAAAATCGTAGTTGCCGGGGGTGTAAGGAAACTCTAGAGATGCGAATTAAGATTTTGTACGGTTTATGATGTCTTACGATTTCTTGAGTTCCCGGCACCGGCAATGGTGATAACCGCCTTCCGCAAGGGGTATTGACTCGATTAAGATCGCCTCGAGGTAAAGGCGCGTTCAAGCTCCTATCGATGTCTCTGCTTCTTCTCTCCTCCCCCCACTTTCCAGTGCAAACATGGAGCCCAAAGGCTTGCGCTTCATGGCAAAGCTCAAATCCCCGATCCTCCGGCAGGTTGCTATTCGCAAAATGCGCACAGTCAATAAATGGCGGCACCACATGTTGCTCGGTCGGAAACACGCATTTTTGAAGACATCTCGGGCTTGTAATACCTGGCTTTGGGGTCTCAGCCTATCACTCTGCTTTGTTTTGGCTCTCTGGGCTCAGATCTTAGTGACTACAGGCACTTCTGTGGTATCAGTTATTCCAGTGGTATCTATTGGCTTCTACTTTTTGGTGTTTGTTGTGGGGCTGCTTGGTAAGTCAAGTGAACCTGTTTCTGAGACTCACATTCATCGTTTTCCAGTTGCTCGGGACATGCAGATGAAGTCCACAATTGTTTTACCCAACATGACAAAATCCGACACAAAGATTTACCGAATTACTGTTCTTGGCCCATTCAAAAAGGCGATCTCCCTCGGTATGCATATACTGTTCCATGCCTGAGATGACTCTTACATCATCTCATGTGTAGCAATGGCACCCCAGAGCACTGTCCAAGATGTGATGCATGAGCTCAGACGACGACACCTGATTCCGGACTTGCTCCGTGTCAAGCACAATATAATCTATCCTCCTTACGGATGGAGCTCCTTGTCCTTGACGGAGGAACTCAAAGATGTTGGAATCCGCGATCTCTCGGTATTGCATGTGCGCACATCGGTTCCAGGTGGGTCATCGGGGGAAAGATCAACAGGTTTGTTCTACCAGACTTTTTATTTTTCCTGCTACTGACTCTTTTATGAAGAGGACCAGTCCACTCCCGACAAATTTCAATTTTCCTCTGCCACCGGAAACTTCCCCTCGTCCCGGCCAGATGGTATGATAATTAGACAGATCATAAATATTGACTACAACTCAATCCCTAGTCTGGAGGCTTGGCTCGAGTGGGTTGTGGAGTTGTCAAGTTTGTGCCGGCCATAACCCTTGTGCCAGCAAGAGGATTGCCTCGCATGAGGCCACAGGAAAACATCAGATAAATTTACAGCGCCATGATATGCCCAAGTCAACGACTGGTTCAGATTCAGATTCCGAATCATTACCTGTCCTAGGATCCTCGAACAGCAGCCGCTTACCATCTGCTCATGTTGCCGGCCCCCTCGCTCAAACTCTTTTACAGTTGACAAATCCCATTCCAGAAGAGCCTCTCCAAGAATATGCATTCAACCCACTTCATGTTGATTGGGATGGAGCAGATTATGATACACAACTTGAGGACTCTCATGAAGTCCGGATGACTGCGCTTCTGGCACAGAACCTGGTCAACTATCTCCAGGATGGTGATATTGACCACAGCTCAGAGGATGATGCAGATGAGCGGAGTGAAATTGAAACCTCTTCAGATGATGGTGAGTGTCATTGCATCCCTGTGTATCTGCATTTATCACCGGACAGAGGCAGATGCTCCTTATGTTAGTGGTCGGAAGACACGAAAGGTGAATCCAGGTGATGTTGATTCACCTTGGTATCCATGGCCAGATAAAGAGGTATTTCGGCTGGAGTTCTGTTATTTTTCTTTGGTCTGAGTGTGTACACAGACATGTGTGCTTGATATACTCCGCCATATACCTCGATGCTCGTTTTCCAAGAAACAGAATGCTGCAATTCATTGGGCAATGCTGGCATTGGGGTTGAAGGATTTGCCATCTGATCGGGTTATGGATGATATTGACAAAGGCCTTCAAAAGATGTGTGGGATTCAGAGTATTCGTTACTCGGGGAAACTGGGACACATATATTATGCAAATGATTTAGCTGCTATCATTGCACAGGTAAACCATTCTATATTTCTGGATGTAACTGCTGACCTTTGACTCCTCCACCTCCTATCATAGGAAATGGCAAACCCAACCACACGTAAAAATCTTCATTTCTTCCCAGAAGATACAAGTCCTTCCCTCTCTCAGGCTTGGCAGGCTGGCCGTTGGCTTGATGAACTAGAGTCTGACCTCACCACTCCGATGATACGCATTGGGACACAAGACTTTTATATCAAAGAGCCAACTCTTCTCTCAGATGGCTCTGTCTGCATGCCTACCAGATGGTTTAAACGTGGCGGCAAAACTTTTGCCCGAGTCTGGAGAATGTATGAAAGTTCCTCAACAGCTGGATGGGTCATTCAGGGTGACAAGGAATTTGAGGTTCCTGAGTCTGACCTCTTAATCTCCTTTCCCCTCCTGGTTACAAGTCATTTGGCCCGGAGAAAGGCAGATCCCAGAGTCATCAAGGGTATGTTTTACTTTACAAGAACTGGTCACCACTCTCATGATGAATCCAAGGAATTGAACTTGCCGGGATCCTCACCGACTGGAAGGAAACAGACCCAGCACAAGGCAACCAGTGGAGGAAACTGAGTTCCGGACACAGAGTCTTGGCATTTCCGATCTGGCTTTACTGTGATGATACCTCGGGGAATACCTCCAAGAAATGGAACAAACACAACTCCTTTCTCTTCACTGCAGCAGGTCTTCCGCGCGAATTTGTTCACCGTGAATCCAATATTCACTTTCTCTCCACATCAAACACTGCTCCACCACTGGAAATGCTTGACGGCATTGCTGATCAGCTCCAGTATGTGTCCGTATTTCATAGTTGGTTTTACCTAACACTTGAATCCTCAGGGCATGCCAAAAGCATGGGATTTGGGCATGGGATGCCGAGTATCAGGAGCTCGTCTTGGTGATCCCATCTGTCCTTGCGATGCTCGGAGACAATCCTATGCAGAGCGAATTTGCCTGCCATATTGGTTTCAGGGGCAAGTTCTTCTGTCGTGTTTGCTGGGTGAAGGGATCTCCGGAAGCTGAGGGAGAAGATGGGGATGCTGGATGTGATGCATCCTCTGCTTCGAGCCGAAGTGCTTCGCCAGTCTCTGGAGCACCCGCAGCAAAAAAGAAAAAGACCAAGAAGAAAGATGAGTCAGTCGGTGAGATGGTCAGCCGAATCACACAGTTCATGTCGGTCAGTGAGACCGTGGTTTATCCGGAAGCAAATATTGATCATAGCATCCTCTCTTGTCTCTTTAGTTGGCCAAAGCTCGGAATCGTGCTGAGACACAAGCTGAATTGAAAACACAGTTCACAACTGCAATTTTTGTTGGTGGTCAAGCTGGTTTCCAACGACTCAAGACAGCATCAGGTGTCAAGGATACATTCCAAGGTGCATTTCTGGAACGTGTTTTTGCTCTCTCTACCAAGCGAGGACGGGCAAAAGTACAAAAACAAGCTGATGTCAATACATTGCTCAAAACCTTTCCTAAAGACATAACAAGTCCTGTCTGGCGCATCAAAGGTGTGTTCTGTGGGACTATGTATTTGTTTTTGACTGATTCCTTCTCCAAAGACTTGGATCCACACCGTGACACTCCAGTGGAAATCCTTCATGTCATCCTTCTCGGATTTGTCAAGTACTTTTGGCGGGATGCTGTTGCACGCATAAAAAAGAGCGACAAGGAGATCTTGATCTTGCGGCTTTCCTCCTTCAATGTCTCTGGACTCGGAGTTCCTCCACTTGCGGGTCACACTCTTGTGAACTATGCTGGGTCCCTCACTGGGCGTGACTTTCGGATTATTGTTCAAGCAGCACCATTTGTTTTGCAAGGTCTTCTCCCTGGTGAATATATAGAACTCTGGACAGCCTTGAGTGCTGTTGTTACTCTTGTGTGGCAGCCCCACATTAGAGACATCAACCAATATACTGTTTGTCCAGTCCGTTCGCTTTATATTATTCCCGGACTGACATTCATTTCCCATCTGCCAGATAGACTTGGAAGCTGCTATCAAGCATTTCTTAGACTGCACCTGCCACCTGACGTTGCAATGGTTCAACAAACCCAAGTTCCATGTCATTCTGCATCTCCCCGCACATATCAGGTGTTTTGGACCGGCAATGCTCTTTGCCACGGAAGGCTTTGAGTCCTTCAATGCAATCATTCGCTCATGCAGTGTACACAGTAACCGCCATGCACCTTCTCTTGATATTGCCTCAAAAATGGCAAGGGGAAATCGTGTCAGGCACCTACTGAGCAGGGGATTCTTTCCTAGTAACCGGGACTTTCAGCCAGAGGTGTCCAAGGATCGACCATCCACATCCCCCTGGATGGATATCTCGCTGGATGCATTGACACGATGCACGTGGACCCAAGCATCGGACGCACCTCTCCGATTTATGGAACTCAATTCTTTTGGATCTCGCTTACTTGGCTGGGAGCCTTCTCTCGCGGCTAGTAAACCCCTACCAGGGTCATGTGAAGGCACAAGTCAAGCAATACCATGGGCCAGCACCAAATCTGCCGCTGCAGGTCTTACTTCCTCCTTCCCACGGGCCCTCACTTCGAAGTCAGTTCGGTTGATCAACAATGACCTTTGTGCTCTCGGAGACTGGGTGGTCTGGGTCCAAGATTTGACGGGACAGAAAGTGAACCGGGTTGGACAGGTGGTTGAGATTGTTCAACTTGTTGGGTCAGCGGCTCAAAGGGAAGGTTTCGCGGACTTCATCCTAGTATCTCGGACAATTGTTGGCGAGCCGCATGACTTGTACAAAATGCGGCGCTTGCAGCCGATCCCAAATGAACATTTCCGTGTCTTGATCAAAGTGCGTGGTAACTAAGACAGTGTTCAAAACCAAGCTAACAAGCATTCCAGGATGCCGAGTGCACCATAAATATCCAACACAACTGTGCGGACAACAAATGCCGAACTGCCCGAACACGGGTAGTTCTGAGAGAGCGAGAGGCCACTGCTGAACGTGCCTTGGCGATTGAACACTTGGTGCAATCTGACCTGATTGTGAACACTGCGCAGATGAGAGACGCAGCATCACTCGCGGCCTTTCGATGGGTGCCAAATCCACTCAACACGGCAAATATTGTACAAGCAGCAGCCGAGGCAGCACATGCAGATCGCCAAAAGCAGAAGAAAATAGCAGCAGACTTGGCCGCGGCAGGAGAAATCAATATTGCAAGAGAGGGGTCACTTGGAACCTCGGATCCCAGTGAACCCGCTCACAAAAGAGCCAGGACATCGGTACCAGCTGGCTCGCGGGAGCGATCATCTCGGGACTCATCCAGTTCGCTTCGTCGTGTTGTCCCGGCCCAGAATGATACGGAGAATCGGACAATTCCGCAGACCTTTGCATTTAACAACACTTTCCAACAATCATTTCGCTAGTTTATATTTCCAAATATTATTTGCTTCCACTGTTCTGGGCTCCATTTCCGACTCCGGACTTTTGCGCAATGAAATTCGTTAATCCAGATGGGGGTTCGTGAATCTTGCAATCGAGATTGAACCGCTTGAGATCGGCTAACACTTTGAAGCTCAAAAATTGCTTTCCCCTTCTCCAGAAATTCCATGTGGTACACAAGACTATTTAGACTCTTGCCTCCGTATCCAGTTGGTCTGTTTGTATACTTCCAACTGACGTTGAATGTTTCTGGTTTCCGGATGTTCCCGAGTGCGTGACTGTTTGGCGCCGCTTGCAAGCCGTTTGGTGACTGTCACTCTCACAATTTTCAGCTCCCACCCCGACGCCGTCGCCTTTCGCCACCCTCGACCCTGCTCAATTTCGCTGTGCCCGGCAATATCACCGTCTCATCGCACTGGCCAAGATGTTCCACAGGGTTTCCCTGACGCTGTAGCCCCCATTTGGCTCATCCAGCTCCCACCGACCAGAGGCAGCAAACGGCATCCTGCGGAGGCGAGCACGTTAAAAGGGTCAGCCCACTCCCCTCATTCTTCACCCCACCCTCCTTTCCTTCCCTTCCTACCATGTCCGACCTCTCCTACAACCCAGAATTTTCTCAATCCCAGAGCGGTCAACGTTATAACTTTACCACCTCGGGTGCACAGTACGACGCCCATGGTCGACTTCTCCCTTCCTCCGACGACGAGCCATCCCTCCCCCCGACGGAGGAGCTATTGGCCGACCACCTGGCCAACAACTACAGTCTCGACGCCGAGAATCGTGGTGAACTCGAGGCTTTCAGCGAAGTGAGTCCTCTCATGCTCAGTCTCGTCCCCGCCCCTTATTATCTCCGCAGATAGCACGGGCCCTCCCTCGCGCCCACTACAAGGTCGCCCTCATCCTACAGGCAACATCCCTCCAAAATCATCAACTCCTGCGCGAAATGAAGACGGGCTTCGCGGGCCTCGAGGAGACTCTCAGCTTCGTTCGCAAGTCCCTGTCCGATAACGTGACATTATCCAAGGACCAAACGGTGCGCACTTTATTGTCCAACAGGGCTTCTGCTGATGAGCTGCACAGGGCGAGATAGCTGCGGCCTGCAGAGTCTTGTTCTACAGCGGGCGCCGCCAGGTGTTTGATAACGACGCGTTGAAGCCGGAGCTGACGGTGAGTCGTCGTCATACAGCTGGAGTATTGCTAACGTCCGAAGACTTACCTCAAAAAATACAAGGCCACCAACGGCCTTAGCGTTCTCTTTGAGGATCATACTCAAGCTCACAGCAAGCTGCTCGCCATCCATGTCGGGCGTGCGCTCTCCGGGGTCAAATCATTCATCCGTCGCTCTGTTCGTCCCTTATTTCGCTTTTTGTGCTGAGATTTTGACGTCCACTCAAGCTCATCAAGTCCCTTTCCGATGGTAACGCCAACCCCGGCTGCGGGGTCACCGCTATCACCACCCAACTCGCCAAGAAGTGCCTCGGGGGTTCCGAGAACGCGAAGCCGCAGCACGCCATCTGGTGTCTCATAATTGTACGTCCATCCCCTTGTCTCGCAGTTCACGATATCTGAGACCATATACCCAGCGATCCTTTATTCGCAGTGACGCCGACCTCAGAATGTCCCCAGCCGACGCCGCTGATGAAGGCGACGAAGAGTTTCCAGAGGAGCTGGCCCCGCTTACCGTTCCGGCCAAACGGACCCATAGCGGCACAGTCAAGGTGCAGTCCAGCGACGGCAAGATTATTGCTGCGTTCTGGAGCCGAGTGCGTGTCCTGTTCGCTCGCAAGAACAAGGTCTTCGGCGACCAAGACCTCAAGTCAGAGGGGTGGACCAAGTACGTGTTCATCGCCGCTTCTCGGCCAACTGCTAACCCCCCTCTTCACAGTTATATCAACAGCTGTGTCGCGCAGGAGAAAATTGCGTACCCCGGTGATCAGCTCGCGGCCATCGTTGGGACCGACGTTACCCCGACCGCCGCGTCGTCGTCGAGCCGACTCTCCGGCATATCCTCGCCCTTTGCCAACGACACCGTGAACTCCAGGACCCCCATCGCCAGCGGCTCGCGTCCTCACGGTGTACATCTGTCAACACCTTTCGGATTCGGCGGGAATGGTGTGTAATATCTATTCGAAGTCGCCGACATCTGCTCATCATTCATGCAGAACGCCTCCATACACCCACCGGCTTCACTGGTGGCTCTGCTGGATCTGGTACGTCCTTCTGCTGCCTCATGTGCGCCCATCTCTAATGTTTTGTGAAGGTATACGTCTTCCCCCGCTCAACCACCTTGCCTATTACAACGATGGTCCGGGGGCGGCTCGCACTTAGTTAGTTTGTTTGTTTGTTTTTCGGGTTGCGGATACATTAGTTGCACTATAATATAAGCCGTTGCATTCTTTCCTGTCGGTGTGGTACCAGTTTCAATCCCTGGAAGCGTGCATCGGCGGCGGCCTGGTTGCTGGGACATCCCCAATGCGGACAGATCAATCTTAACAAAATCTTGTGAAATGTCGTACGACAAACCTGTGTTCCGGCGCAGTGAGGAAAACTTAGTGGGCCCGAACTCACGTTCCGGTGAGAGTTTCATTGTACATTCTTAATTGCTGGAATCGTAACACGCGACTAAGGGATCAGTGCAGCCGTGTAGCTGCACGAGGAAGGTCCTCGAGTGCATGGGGATGGAGTAGACAGAGATGGGGAGTGGGTGAAGCGGGGGTGGTGGTGTCGCAGACGCGAGGATTTGATTTTGTTCTGATGAATATTCTGGATCGAATAGGGATTAAGCAGCAGAAGAAGAGCGATAGGCAAGCGCATACCATATGCACGAGTACAGCTTACACCCGGGTTCTGGTTCAGGGGTGCGTGCGAGCTCGACTGGTTCCTAAGTGACACACAGGCGAATTAGATGGGAGGACGATGTGGCGGGGAAGGAAGGGACGTACCGGTGAGCGGTCAAGGATGGTTGGTACGATGGTAGACTCGGCGACGGCTACGGGGACAGCGGTCGAGGAGAGCGTCACTGCGAGAACAAATCAGCATTGAACGATTGAAGGGAAATATTTGCGTACGGCAGGAGATGACGAACGCGAGGAGGAATTTGCACTGCATTGTGTCAAGAGAAGAACCGGGAGGACAAGGGATAACGGAGGATAAGCCGAGTATGGGAAAGCGTCAGCTACAGCGAGTCGAAGACAATAGAGAGACAGAGCCGAGAGGGATTGCTTTATACTCAGTAGCGCCATGAGATTCTGGTAACAAACACACAGCCGTTTTGGGACGTTAGCTTGAACGTTGTGGGTGACAGTGTGCACTGAATCTGCCATGTCGTCGGATTGAAGGTGGAAAATCCGTAGAAGGCGCGCAGACCTTCCTGAAAGGGATGGGATTGCTGGATCGGGAAGAAGGGCGGAGATGTGTGTTGGGATAGGTTGGGATGTGGTCTGGAGCGTTCTCCAAGTGGACGTTGGTTTGTGAGCTGGCTGGCGTGGCATAGAGGGGGACCGAGACCGCAGTGTGCGACAGCTGTCTGGTAGCCGGTTCATATTGCCCACAGGGACCTATGGCTCGAGAGGTGACGGAGGAAGGATCTCTGGAGTTTTGAAAAAATTTGCGCCCCAGAGCAAGACTTGGTTGAGGGCGACATGAGGGAGAGAAGCAGAAAAGAAATGTAACTTGCAGAGTAGATGAGCGGAAACGGACCGATTCCATGTCATTCCTCATCGCTATCCTCCTCGTGTCAACCTTCCTGTCCCCCAGTAATGACCCACAGTTCCTCTCTCGCTCCATCAAACGGAATCTCCAAAGTACGCCAATCCTCCTCCGGCGTATCGCTGTGCCTCCTGTACCCCCACTCCTGCTCTATCACACACGGCCCCCGAATCTCGCGCGCGAGACTCAAGATCGCCTCCAACGTAACCGTCCCATTCTCGATTCGGATCTCGCGGACGTTGGATTTCGGGAGCACCGCGGGCCAGGGGAACCCCTCCTCGTGATTCCACCCCGTGCTGAGCGAGCGCAGGCTGGGAAGAGCCATGAGGGGCGCGATCGACTCAAAGTCGACGCCGTACAGGCCGTTGAAGACTTGGCCTTCGTAGTGCTCGAGCTTGCTCAGCGGCAACGGCGCGATCACCCCGTCTTCTGTGAACTCGGAGGTGGTGGCTTTGGCGACGCCGTTCGCATCATCCGCGGCGGCGGCCAGGGCGATGCGCGCGACGATGGGTATGAGGTACTTAAAGTCGAGCCCGCCCCAGCAGTACGTCGGCAGACTGAGCCGCCGTAAATTCGGCGCCCGTAGCACCAGTAGTGTCACCACCGCGTCCTCGTCCCCGTCCTCCAAGATCCGCTCCACGAAGTCCTCCTTTTCCGCCTCGGGAATCCAGACCTCGGCCTCCACCGCACGTCGCACGAGCGCAGCGTCTGCGGGCGCGACTGTCCACGGGGTGTCTGTGTTTACGTTCCGCGCGAGGTCGCGGTCGGTGTGCTCGACCTCGAGGTCTTCGAGGTAGTACGCAGCGGCAGGCTCCCGGAGGACGTCGAGGAGGAGCCGGTACCAGTAGCATGTGTAGTATACATCCGCATCGTGTCCGAGACTGCGATAGCGCGCGCGCAGGGCCTTGTGTGTCTCCAGGGAGGGGAGGGCCAGCGATTGGAATGCGCTGCAGGCGGCGGAGATATTGACGAGGTCGGGGAGGAAGAGCGAGGCCAAGACGGAGAACCAGAGCTCGGGTGGGAGGACTGTGGCGTATTCGTAGGGCATTCTTCTGTGGTCGTTGCGCGGGAACGAGCTTAAGAGCGGAATGAGGCAGTGTAGGGGGAAACGCCGCACAGCCCAGCCAAGACGCGCCGGATCCTTGGGTTAGATGTGCCGTCGAAATCGCAAACCTAGAAAGTAGGCCTTTTTGAGGGTCTCGATGTGTGTCGCCATTCAGAGTTCGCAAACTGAGACTGGAGATTGTTGTGGTCGAGAGCAAGAGACGTCGGCAACCTGCGGGTCCGGACGATTGCCGGTTTTTGATTTCACACGCCGCGAGTCTCCCACGGTTCGATTCCCACGGTTCGAAATCGCGGTACAGTTGTGGACAAACAAACACCGCCAAAGAAAAATCTCAATATTTTAGCCGAGGTGAAGAGGCCAATCGATAGAGCTTGTCAAGGGCTCCCTATCCATCTATAAATTATGAGATTCTGTCGAGCCGTTCCGCGGCAAATCATGATTTAGTGATCCGGGGTGCCGAAAATATTGGCACCCGGCCAAATCTTGACTCTAAAAAACGAAAAAATGCGCAATCGACGCGGCTCGTCGAGGCGCATCTGGCCAGCTATAAATTGGGAGAATCTAACGAGCGGATCATCTCCAAATAAATGATCTTTCCTCAATCACAAAACTGTCAAAACTTTGATAGATTAGGCAGAAGCCTTTCGTTCTTATCTCTCGCTCTTCAGACACTCCTCCCAATGACTGGACGACGTGGGCGACCCTCTAAACGTGCCAAGCGTAACATCACTGGCCTCAGAAACCAATCTAGGCAGCAGAATCCATCTCCCGAGTCGACTGGTAGCCAAACCTCAGACAGTGACTACAGCGACTCGCAGGTTCTTGATATCATGGAACTGGATAGTCTTGCCTACCTAGAGTGCGACACAGACCACGATAGCGATGACAATGAAGCAGACTGGGATGAGGTTGCTCAGGAAGACTTTCAAGAGCACTTGTTTGAACTCATTGCCAAGGTCGAGGAAGATAAGCGGGATGCGGGGGATAATGATTGGATGCCGAGTCGGGAGGCATATGAGGTGAAGCGTGCAAAGGACAGAAAGAAACCCGAAGGTCACTTCAATTATATCATACATCTTGGTGCTTCCTCACAATATTGAACCAGGGTGCCCGACCAAATATATGACCGGGCCTGACACTGCCAGTAAATCAAAGCGCACCCAGCAAAGATATGCCAAGTCAAACGCGCAGCAAACAAAACTAGACTCCTTTCTGTCCTCCACCACCTCTGCCACCGCTCCAGAGGAGGATGCACCGGATATCGATGACCCAGATATTGTGCTTCCCCCACCAAGTGAAACAACAACATCCAGCCCAGTTTCAACTGTCCCTCCATCCCGCGACACTTCCCCAGCTCCCATTGTTCCCCAGCATTGGCACTCTCGGACCAGTCGGAGCAGAGTGAAGGGGAGGGTCCCTCGTCGATTCAGGTGGATAATTCCGACGAAGAAATTGATGACGATGACCCCAATGACTGGGATGCGGTGGTGGACGATATTGTGGATGGAGAAGGGGGCCAGACCTCTCCTTCTTCTCCAGCCCCATCCTCCTCTGCCCCCACAGGTGTCCATATTCGCAGCTGGCATGCCCTCCGCAACAAGATCAAGGGAGAGCTGGGAAAGCAAAATCTGCCCCTCACCCAACGCAACCAACTCCTCATCATCCGTAATTTTGCTACTCTTCGGATCAAGGGTGCTAAACGGATTGTTGCAAGCCTGGAGATTGCATGCCAGTGGCACGAGGGAGATGGGAATTACTTTCATCAGGGAAAATGTACTTGGCTAGGTTGCACTCCGTAGGCCCGGTAGCTGTGAAAGCCCATGAGACAAGTACCCTAATAAGTAGCACTGGTAGCACTCCGCCAATGCTCAGTAGCAGCTCGGTAGCGGCGTGGTAGCTGCTGGGTAGTTGAGGTATCAGGCAGTTGCTTGTGGTTGCGTTCTCAGAATCACACGAAATGATATCAAATATGCGGGCACCGAATGCATGTTGTTAAAGAATAAAAACAAAAACTCGTAGTTTACAAGTACGTATGCCAATACGAAGGGACTGGTGGGAAGCGACATCAGCAGGTAGAACGAGAACAAGCAAGCATATATTACTTACCAAAACGCGGCGGCTCGCGCATGTTGAAGTGCGAAGGGGTCCGGGCTGAAGCGGAGTCGGCAAGGGTCGACAGAAAGGGTGCTGGGTCGACAGAGAGGGTGTTGATGATTTGATAGAGCTTGAGTGTGAGTGTGAACTTGACGACGACGGAGGAGAACGTGAAGGAAATTGAAGTCTTCGGGGAAAGCGGCTGGGATCTTGCGTGTTTGATGGGAAAATTTGCTGCGGCGCTTGCGTCCGGGGCGACGATTGAATATTGAGAGTCATATAGTGCCCTGGTGTAAGAACAGGTGCCTGTTGTGGGTTGGGAGGAGAGCAGACGAGAGGAGGGAGAGGTAGGAGGAGACGAGGCATTGGCCGCATTGCTGTTTCGGAAGCCGAGCAGGTGGAGTTGGGGTCGGTGACACCGGGAAAAGGGGGCAACTGGGGCTTGATGAGTGTCAAGGGTCTTGAGGGAGGGCTGGGGGATCTGGGGACATGGAAGAGGACGAGGGTGGACGATACTGGGTGAAAGGGAAGGGCGGAAGATGGGGGGAAAGGAAGAGAGACGCCGGCGCAACCATCAAAGGTTTGACGTATTATGCAATCGTGCACGGACCTGCGGAGTTTGAATGACTTGTGGTTGTGAAATCTTCCTCGGATTTATTAGGGAAAAGGGTGAAGCATGGTGCTTCAAGGTGTGTAGTCCTCATGTTAGAGTTGAAAGAGTGTTGAATACGCTCTCAACAACTGTCGGCTGTCCTTCGATTTCATCGAGCCGCTACTGATCCGGGTGTGATGACTACCCCGCGCTACAGATCGGCAGCCGTCGGCAACCGGGCGCTACCACCGCTACTGAGTTTATGCATGCACGCTACCGGTGCTACTTAGGCTACTGCAAAGGGGCCATCCTACCAAGCAAAAACATGTTTCCTGATGTTTGCACGGCGGGTTCGAGCCCTGGCTCGTCACTACCAGCTGTTTGAGACTTTGCCGGCAGAGACGCGGGGAGGTCGGGTGAACACAAAATCCCTTCTGAACGATGAGTCCGTTCAGACTTCGTGTTTAGCTTGGTTAACAGCACAAGCAGTTGGAACTGTCACACCCACAAAGTTCCGTGAAGGCTTCAACAAAGAAATTCTGCCCGCCCTCGGGATTTCACCCAAGGCACCTATCAGTGAACGGACCGCACGGCGATGGCTTGTTCGGCTTGGATATCGCAGGACATTGATAAAGAAGGGAGTTTACATGGATGGCCATGAGCGGCCGGATGTGGTGAAGTATCGCACAGATGTCTTCCTCCCGCGAATGGCCAAGTTTGAAGCACGGATGACAAAGTACGAGGGACCTGACCTCAAAGTTGTCGAGCCCAAGGTTGCCCCGGGATTGAAGCGTGTTATTGCATATTTTCACAATGAGTGTTGCTTTCACGCTCTTGACTATATGCGATCAGCTTGGTGAGTCATCTTTACCAGCACATTCTTTACTGAAATTTGCTTTAGGCTCGGTAAAGGGCAGACAGTCCTCCAAAAGAAGAGTAGAGGACGTCTGATCCATGTTTCCGACTTCATTACCGAGGGCACAGGCCAACTTGTTCAACGCGACAAGGATGGTCGCATTATTGCTGATGCCCGAGAAATCATCTATCCGGGGTCCAAGGGGGATGCCTGGTGGGACACCAAACAATTTATTGCACAGGTCAAGTGTGCAATCAAAATCCACAACGATGTCCATCCTGGTGTGACTGCTCTCTTCATTTTTGACCAGTCTTCTGCCCATGCCTCTCTTCCAGATGGTGCACTTCGGGCATTTGACATGAACAAAACCAACAGAGGGAAACAGCGCAAACAAAATGACACAGTCATCCCCGAGTCCAATCCATCTGCTGCCCAGCGGGGGAAAATCCAGAAGATGACCACTGCAGACGGTGATGCAAAGGGCCTCCAAGCCGTGTTGGAGGAGCGGGGATTCAATGTTTCTTCACTTAAAGTGAAGTGCTCCCCTGTTTGTCCTCTGGAGAGCACAGGATGCTGTATGGCACGACTTCTCAGCCAGCAGGCAGATTTCCTCAACCAGCCATCCATGTTGGAGACTGTGATAACTGAGGCAGGCCATGAATGCATGTTTCTTCCGAAATTTCATTGCGAACTCAATCCTATGTAATTACTCCTGCAATAAATTGACATCTAATTTGTTTGCAAGTACTGGGGTTGGTGCAAGTATCGCTATCGACAAGTTCCCAAGAAGAGCTTTGCCGACTCAAAGGCATTGGCTCTGCAATATCTGGATGCATGCCCGGTGGAGGTGATCCGGCGGTTTATCAACAGGTCTTGGCGCTTTATGAGTGCATACCGGATGGGTTTGACTGGGAGAGCAGCTGAGTAGGCGGTGAAGAAGCAGAAACAGCACCGTTCAATCTCAGCAACAGCTTTAGCTGCGATCGAGGCGGTAGCCCTAAACAAGTAATTGATCCGTGATAGGTGGCTGTGCTAAAAAATCCATTTTTTGCCAATCGACATTATTAAATCCATTTTTTGCCCAAAGTCCAAAATTTTGGCGCCGCTAATTTGTCGTAGGAAAAACTTCGGAGCATTTTTTTTGAGCTCTTTGAGCAATTCTGCATCCAATCCCACAAAAATTGGAGCTGAAATAATTCTAGATCGGGCTACAGGCTATTTGCGGGGTTTGTTTGTCCACAACTGTAGTTCAACCCTACTATCTGAGCGCTGGTCCAGCAATCTTTACACTCATAAAATGCTCGCAGTTTACCTCAACGCTGTCTCCTAACCTGTGTACATATCCTGCAATATGTCTACACCGGAATATCCCTCTCTGTGAAATAAATCCGAGTGTCCAATACTTTCTGACTAGTTGCGATTGATCTGGATGAAGGGAGTCAACTCTTGTGCTCAATACAACTTCATCGTAGTCCAGGAATACTCTGACAAAAAGGCTTCATGAAAACTATGCTCGCAACGTCCTCGTATTCACCTCAATCAGTGTCTTGATGTATTGTCTCTCTAGTGGGAACATAGATCCAGTCTGGGTATGCCATACACTTTCCCTCTTGCGTTACGTCGGTCCCGGCGCACTGCCCCGGGTGGTGTACTCCAGTGCGTTTTCGAACTCTTCTTCCCTTTTGGATGACAGCCTCAATTCTTCTGCGCTGGGATGCCCCGCCTCTCCTCCCACTGTACAACCTTTCTCGAGGACGTGTGAGTATCTGCCACGCTACTCGAAGAACCTCTGGATCCCAATTAGACTCTGTGCTGAATCCACACAAACGTGAAGGAATGGTCGATGGTTCGATTCCATCGGGAGTTATATTAGGGGAATTGCCATTCTTTTTGCCTATCTTCCGGCGAGTCTGTGTGCTTGTTGATTGTGCTCCGTGGACCTTCCTTCAACCTCAGCACATATGGCCGGAGTCGTTTTTACCTCTGCAGCAGCAAGGGGTTTCGAACGGCGCTGGGCGGCTTCAGTTTTGCGGTCGAACATGGAGCAGATAGGCTTCAGCGACTTCTCGGTATATCACCCACCGTAAGCCGAACGGACATCCGAAACGGCGCGCAAGGAAGAACTGTGAACCTTATTCAATGAGAACCGGAACAAAAATTACAATAGCCCCATTTTCCCGAGTTGACATGATATCGCGAGAAGGAGAATCTACAGAGGCTCGAGAAGGTGAGGAGCACTCATTGGGCAGGGAAAATCTCAAAGGGAATGCGCCCCACGGGAAGTGTAGCCACCCGACTGTGGCACCTATGCAGGTCGAGCCCGACAAGGAAGGTCAAAGCAATTAATTTCAAGGGTGTCTAGGGTTAGGGTTAGCGCCGCGAAAGGGCGAAAAAAAATGGCCCACCCAGCCGAGTGGCCGTGGTGGGACTGGGAAATATTGAGACGGTGCATGCACCTAAGCACATACAAGGCGCAAGCGCACTCTGTAAGGACAGGGTCGCCGTGTAATGGAGTGTTCCTACGCCCCACAGACCACGGGAGGTGAAGGGGTCTATGCCATCAAGGTAAGTATGAGTTGCAACGGTGAGAAGGAGAGCATTTTATACTTGACGTGTGCGCACGGACCATGTTGAAACTGCCGGTGTTTGCGCGTCAATGATCTTTGATGCGCCGATGGTTCAGGCTCAAAATGGGTTTTAATTTTCAACCTTGAACAAAATTTCTTGAGGTACAGAACAGGAACAGCATCTATCGGGAAGGGCGAGGTTGAAGCGAATCCTGAAAGAAGCCGCAGAACGTCGTGTTGAACTTTGGTCGAATTTTTGGACATCGTGGTTGAAATGTTGTAACATTTCCGGATGAGCCGTTATGCTAGCCCCGAATGCTGTTGTATGAGGCGTATCGCCCGAGACAGTAGGTGGTAACAAGGTCGGACGGGCTTGAGTCACGTTGACGCACCGCCGACCCGTCGGAGGATTATGCCCTGGGGAACTTCCGTCAGATGACTGACTTTGAGCCTATTTGAACCACTCTATGGGTCGGGCGGCTGTAAGGGGACTCACACGGCAACGGCGAATGGGAGGCGAATTATCAAAGTCGGTCCATGAGCCTGAACTACCCCACATTCCTGTTGGAGTAGGCCGGTGGCCGAGCGAGCATCGGAGCTCGGCCAACCGTGGGAATTGGGGTCAGTCAGCACTCGGGCTGACTGATGCGCCCTCCGACGGTGAATAAGCGGTTGAAGAGGTATAAAAGCAAGTAGAATATTGTACCTACCTCAGTGACTTGTAACCCACCTGCCCAGTTCAATATGTGGCAACGCACCCAATTCTTACAATTCCAAGTTCAAGTTTGGTTCAAATTGAAGTTCACGCACTTGGGTTCAGGCACAAATCAGAAATTGCGAAAAACCTGAGCTGACCCGAGCTGAGGAACGTCGAAGCCGACGTACACCCGGGGGTTGAGTAAGTGAGGCCAGCACTCTCCTCAGGAATGATATAACATGGACTCCTTGGAAGGTTCAAATAGTGTAGGTCCGTGGCCGCGCCGTTTACACGGAAGATAGACTTACATTGGAAAGTAAAGCAATCTCGACCTTTTGAATGGAGCGTTTTGGAGCTTCGAGAAGGATGCCGCGAGGGTGTATAAAAACGAGGCCATAGCAGCTCATTGCCCTCGAGCTTCCACTCACCCCGAATTCGAACGTGCTCTCAAGTGAGTTAATGACAGTGCTGAAGAACTGCCAGTGGCTGATTTACCTATCGCAGATAAGCCTCTATGCAATTCTCCATCCTCATCATCGTCTTCGCTATCGCCGTTGCGGCGGCCCACGAGGACACCTACCCCCTCACGGTCACCAAAATCGTCCAGCTTGGACAGTACAACCTCACTTACTGGAGCGACGCCGCCCCCATTGAAGGACGCGCCATCGCCCGTGCCCCAGCCTGCGGCAGCAACATCGTCCAGTGTTCGGCTGGCAGCACCGTCGCCACCGCGAGCATCTGTCAACAACTTGTCAACAACCTCAACGGTAACGGAAACACCATCGGTAACTCGCCGCGCTCGATTTGCTTGGGGCAGGGTGGGAACCAGTGTTGTGTGAGCTGGTCGGCGCCGGCGGGGAATATACAGGAGGGGGTCTTGTTTAACGCGGCGAATGACGTGTTGGGTGCGTGTACGCGCGGGGGTAAGGTGTCGGGTTTGGCGCGGGACGTGGAGTTGAGCGGGACCTGTGTGACACAGTGCTTGTCGAATCGCCCGAACGGATGTACGACGTAAATAAGCAGGAGGGGCGACGGAGCGGGGAAGGAGTACGTAGGGTTCTTCGGTTCGAGAAATCAGCGTTGATAGGCCGTTCTGAAAGGCGTAGTCACTGAAATATAAAATCGTCGCTTTTTACGCAAACTCCCATTCGCCACATATCTTGAATATCTGGGTTCAACCGGCGAATCGAAAAAAAAATCACTGCATGGTCCAGTACTTAATACTCACTGCACATGGATTCCCAGCCTGTCGCCTGGTTGGCGAGTCAATCATGGATTCCCTCATTGACGTCCCGTCGTTCGATGCCAACGAAGTGAGGCAAAGGTAAGCAAGAAATATCAACGCTCGGATTTTTGCATCAGTGCTTGAACGTGCCGATGTCGGATCACTGAGTGACAGCTTGTGACGAGGACGCGTCCCAAACCGCCATGTCTGCCCCCCCACTGCGATTTTCCGTTGCTTCCTCAAAACTGCGGGCTTTGTTGTTACGCTTTCGCTTGTGTTGGGACCCTCTACTAGGCTCCGTTCCAAGAAGATCAGCATTCAGGCTGTCAGCATGCCTGGCCTGGCCGCCGTTTAGCAAGTTACGGTTTACCACGCAGAAACCCGTCCATCGGGGTACTCCTCGGCCGCACATCCTTCCTTCCACTCTACTGCCTTCCCTGTCCATTCCCACTGCCTCCGTAACTCACCCCCTCCGTGCGTCACTCTACGGCGATGTATTCGCTCAAACTCCGAGTCGAATGACAAAGCTCCTTGGTGCATGGAAGCGAGGCGCATCGTGCCTGTTAGGCTCAATTATCATTCGCCTCCATTCGCCAAACCCACAGTTCGCTTTGCCTGCGCTTTTTCCCTGCGGCTTCGGTCCCACTTCAATATTTCGCTGCTTCCTCAAGACTCAGGGACTGACCGTCCTGGTCGGTCCTCTCCATACCGCTTGCCCGCTTGGTGGAGCTCTACCACTTGACGGCACATTCTGGGGTTCAGTCTGATTTACTCTGTGATGACCTTACGGGCCTCTCGCCTTTGCTCAAACTCAAATTAGCTCCGTGCTGCATGGATGCGAGATGTAAATATCGCGTCCATCCTCAATGGCAGTTCACCGTGCAAGACGTCCGTGCACCCGACCCACGGGCCGCTCTCCCTCGCGTCTAACTCTTACTCGTCGCCGTCCTGCTCGTCGCCGTCCTTCGCCCATCACGTCCAATAAGGGCCCTGTCCGCGCTCTTTCCCCAGTCCAATAGATATCTAAGTAAGCTGGAGTTTCTCTCGCATCCCACGTAACTGTGCATGCAGTCTGAACTTGGCACAACCTCCTGCTCGGCCCAAGATCAAACAGCCATCACCATTCATTCCCATCTGTACTAGGATCGACCATACAATACAGATTTCATCCTCCTCTCCCTCTACCCCCGGAACCCAGCAGCGATCCCGTTAACGAACCCGGGGTCCGCCTGACAGCTGATGCTCTTAATGCCCGGCGCGAGGTTGTTAATGTCGTCGTCGTTCGAGAAGTGCTCGGTCGCGAATTCATGATTCACAAAGTCGAGTTTGCAGTCGGCGCCCCTGGTATAAACCGACGTTAGATAATCAAGGAAACACTGGACAAAAGCAGGAAAAACCCACGGGAACGAAACACAATCGTTGTCGACGTTGAGCACGAGCGAGACCGGCGAGTCGACGTTGGTGCACGCAGCGGCGTTGGCTGCGGCGCCGGTCAGGTTGGGTTGAGCGAGGTTGAGGTTAACGCAGGTGCCCGATCCGTTGGGACCAGAGCAGGCCTTGGGGACAAAGTCCGCGCGGGCAGCCTAACGGTCGAAGATGAGCGACTAAATCAATCAAGGCAAACGAATGAACCTACAATTTGGATGGGCGCGCTGTGGACCGCGACGCCAGAGAGGGAGAGGACGAAAGTGAGTGCGATCGACGCAGAGAAGAACATGATGATCAAGTCAAGAAAAGGTTTGTCAAGGTTGAAAAAAAGGTGTGGAGAAGGAGAATGCGGTTTGGCTTCGAGGAGGCTGCTCTTTATAGTGACCCGAAGGAAAAATAAGCGCACATAATTATATGCGGCACGCTGCGGCGCAGTGGTCTCCGCGACCAACAGTTGATTCAACTTGATTATTGTGTCAAGTTCATCACGCCCAGATGCCCTCCCGCCCAATAGGTGAGTAGATAGGTAGCAGAAGCGGGGACTCAGGCTTCATCGGGCTGAACAGAGTCATCGACTCAACTCGTCATACTCAGAGGACATTCCAGGTCGAAGGACTGGGCTGCGTAAAGCGTCGTTTACACAGCGTGCGTCGTTTGGATATCCCGCCAACGCACAAGATCGGAACATTAGAAGTGCTGATCATCTCTCGTCGGCCGTCGGGCGTCGCAAGAAACCACGCCGGCGTGTATTCAAGCGATTCGTAAACCTGCACCGCGGAACTCGTCAAGTTGGCAGTTGCAGTTGAACCGGAGAGTCAGCAATTTTCAGTTCAATTCGGGGACTTTGCCGGAGACCTTGTCGGTTCCCGGCCCACGAGTTTAACACCCAACGGAGAGAGTCTGTCAAATGGTCACGAAACACGACAACATCCCTAAACAACGCGTCCAAACTCAATACTTACTTCGCAGCCAGGCCCAGCACCCTCAACTTCCTTGGAGCGTAAGTGCACCCATGAGACGGCTTACTCGGAGGGGCTCGCGAGGTAACCTCGATGATCAATGAGTTCAAGGAACGGCACTGGTTCACGACGCAGTGAGTACGGACACGCAGGTAAGTACATAAATACAAAACGAGAGAGTTTGAAAAAGGAATGAGTGAGTCCGGAGGAAGAAAAGCCAGTTTTTTTCTGCTTTGAAAAGCGAAGGAAAGATAGGTCACACGCCAGCCAACACGAGCAGCACGGCTCCGCCCAAGAGGAATCCCCCAACATCAACACCGCGCGGCGCACCGGACTTGGTCTCGGGTCTGGCATTCGAGTTCGTACCGACTACCTGGCTGACAGCGGCCTTCAGATCATCTGGCACCGCCGTCGCCTGCACGAGCTGCGTATAGTTCACATTCGTCGGCAGGGCGCCATTCGCGGAATAATACGCCTCAATCTTCTGCAGATCGAAGGTCGGCACGGCAGCCGCCGCCGCGCGCAGCGTCCCCGTTGGTGCCACCTGCCCCGCAGCAGTCGCCGTCGGCGTGTCGTCCGCGACGATGAAACACCCCGGTGCAGAGGGCGCAGGGATGCTCCCAAACGAGATGTTCTGCGTGAAGAGTGGGATGTTGACGTCCGGGACGAAGAGGCCCTTGGTCTGGGCTTGGATGTTTAGGCTAGCGCCGGCGCCGAATGTGAGCGCAGAGGTGAAGGACTCGAAGTCGGTTGGGCCGACGGGTTGGCAGTCGCGGTTTACGTTCGTGAGAAGCGTGGCGCTGGCGGTGACCTCAGGGGTGTTCAGGCCGATTCGCGCCTCGAGTAATGGGGAGCCCACTGGAGGAGGTAAGTGTGAAACCGATAGATGGTCACAGTGTGAGGACTTACGGGCGGTGATTTCGAAATCCACGAAAGGCGACAGGGAAAGCTGGGCGGAGGCATTAAATGAACCATTGTTCAACCGGAATGGGATGATCTCGAAGGTGGGCTCCCTGGACCGAATTAAGCTATCAGTTCAGTTCAATGAATTTAGTCACTGCACAACTGACCACCCAGTGGCCCCGGACTTCTCGTCGCCAAACATCACGAATTGTGCAACGGCCCCTGCCGGTATCTGTCATTTGGAAATTAATTTCCCGTCCCCGGACTCTTGTAAAGAAATCTTGAACGCACCCCTGCCTTGGCGCCGATGGAAAAGTTCAACCCGCCGGTAATATCCATCTCCGCACTGAACGTCCCGCCAAAGAAGAACCCCGCGCTGCCAATGTCTGGGATCTATGTACCCGTCAGTCAAACCTCGCACAGCGAACGGATACGGTCGAAGCCAGTTCAAGCCACGTACCTCGAACCCCAAACCCGGCACGGGCGCGCGCAGGACGTCCATCGCCTGGCGGAACACGGTTGTCTTGTTGAGCGAGAACTCGAGCTGGACTTGATGGGCAAACTCCACGACTGTGAGGTTTATATGCGCGTGCGTGACCTCGAGCCCCTTGAACTCCAGCTCGAGCCCGAGGGAGAAGTTGCTGTGTGAGAAGCAGTCGACACAGAAAACTTGAAGGCCGGTATCTTGAAGGCTGATTAGCTCGGCGTTGTTTGCGTTGATTAGCTCGGTGTTGTTTGCGTTGATTCTGGTGGGTGTGAGATGTCGTCGAGGTGGGGAATGCAGAAAATGAAACACATACGCGGGGTCGAAGGAGCGGCTTTGCAGGAGGGTTTTGTCGGCTGGGAAGAGCCGCTGGCGAGGATTTAAATCAAAGTCGTGGCCAAAGTCGAGGACTTTGTCGAGCCGTTTGTCTAGGCTGCCGGCGGGGGCCCACGATGAGATTGCATCTTCAGCTGGTCAATAAACGTGAAGATGATAATATTGGGTTCCCTCACTGGCTGTGTGCGACAGGTGGAAGGAGGCACCGATGTCCCGTAGTGGAATGGGCGTTGCCTGGAGCGTAATTTGTTGGACGTGCTGGAGTCCACGGACTGCGGTGATCCTGAAGCGCATAAGTAATAAATAGTGGGGAGGAAGTCGGGTCGCAATTACATCCAGGCGCCGCGTTGATCAACGACATTGCAGGTCTCGTGCAGAGTAACGAGTGCGAATACGGAGGGCCTCGACCAGGAGGCCAGTGCCTCATTGAAGGCCTCCGCGGAGATGAAGTTGAGACTGATGTTGTGGTTCACGCTGAATCGAGGCACATGAGTGCGCGAGCCCGACTCGCAACGCACGGCAGTGAGCAGGTGGTCGATTTCTTCGAGCGAGATCATCGGAGTGTTCGGGTGAGCGGAGAACTTCAACGTCGTGGAGGGGTAGGAGACGGCCTCTGAAACGCGGGTTAGTTGATGCTCGAATATATATATATTGCGAATGAACAATACCGTGGCCGTATGCCAGGTGGAGAGTGCTCTTGGGCAGCAAGGCACGCTTCATCGCCCTGGTGTGGTGGGCGTGACTGCGCCGGACATCGGAAAAGGGAACCAGTTGACGCGGGGAAGGCCGGGTCATGCGCGATAAAGGAGCATTCCCAAATTGACGGCGGACGGTCGGAACCGATCGACGGCTGAGCTGGTGCTCGGCCTCCGCTGTCGCAGAACTGGCGGCAAGAAGAAAGAACACAAGGTGGACGGCCGGGAGAAAGTACATCGCAGGCTGAAGGAGTGGCGGGGAAAGGGAAAGGGAACGGGGGATGGGAAGCGAAACGTCCTTCCCGTGGAAAAGCCCGAGGTTATAAGTGTCAGTCAAATTCCAGCGCTAAATCTCGTCAACGGAACAAGGTATCTTGACGATGTGAGAGATTGACGCTCGAGACTAGTTTGTGGACCGCATGCGTCAAGTGCGGGATTACTTGTTCCGGTTGGATGGCAGTGTCCGGATTGACGAAGTGTGGACATCGACTGAGACGAGCAGGTGGCCTCGCGAGGTCGAGGCTCATACGTTGCCGATGGCGATGATTCTGGCGCCAAATAGGAGTCCCGGGAGTGCACACGGGGCTAGGCCTAGGCTCTGCTATGTCCCAAGCGCAAGCTGCGAATCGATTCTCCAGAAAGGGTCCACAAAATGATGATTGCCACAATGCCACCTTGAAGCGGCGTCCAAGTGACTCGGAGAGTTCGGCGTCTTGAATTTCATTAGTGGCCTGTTATCGACACCGGCGGTGTCATTGGCTTGCAACCATTGGGGAATGAGCGCAGCCCGCCGCGGGGGAGTTGACCGAGCATTTGCCGAGCATGGAATTTTTGGCTGCGCCAAGTTGGGCGCCGTCGGGCCGCGTGGCGTCAAGTCTGAAGAGGCTGAATGGTGCTTCTCTTGGGTTTCAATCGGTATATTGCCTTGTGGCCAAGGGGGGCCACCCCGCTGCGGATTGGAAAATGGCATGGTGGTGTCAAGGAGGAGAGTGTTTGTTGAGTATTTGGCTGTGTTTGATGATGGTCTCGATAGCCTTGGGGCACAACCTCTGTCCTTGTCAAGTCCTTGTTCAAGTCGTTGGAGTCAAGTTGAAGTTGGCGAAATTCCGTGACGTTTTCATGATCAGTGCAGATGAGCGATTGAGCTAAGCCTAAGTCCCGCCTAATATTGAGGTGGATTCAGTGAGCGATTGGCGAGTTGAACTCGGAGTTCGTCAGTCGATCATTGCGTAGTAGCGGGACGGACCGAAAACAGCGCGCACGGGAGAAGAAAGTACATAACAGAAGGGTGCTCACATTGTTCAATGCATGAGGACAAGAAATTCCCTCGAGGCGGATCCAAGAAATCAACGGCCCGGGAACGCTGATTCATTCCTGTAACTCCCCGTCCACCGCACCATCCACCGCACCATCACTGCCGCTGCCCTGCTCACCGGCGTCTGTACATCCAGAATCATCCTCCACTGCTGAGGAAACACTGATTTCAATATGCTCGGCGCGCACCGTACGTCCGCTGCAGAGCTGTTTGTGCGCGCGCCAGTCTCGCTGCTGACAATCCCTGAATAATCTGGGGTGTTCAACATTCCATCTTGGCAGCGAGCCAGCGTGATTGGAACCAACTTACGCAGAACAATATGCAACGGAGCGGCACCCGCTGCACTTGAGGAGCGTCACACCGTCGGTCGTCGGGGTCGCGCCACACGAATAACATCCCTCACAGCCGCCACCGCGCTTTTGCGCCTCCCACTCGTCAATCGGCGTCGAACGAACTGCAGGCACACCAGACTGAAGTGTGCGTGTACCGTTAGAGTAAGGTATCGGGGAACCAGCCGGGAAGAGACTCACATATGCGTTGAGAATGCCCATAAGCGCGTGGACTATGTATAGGTTGCGCTGCAGGTTGCGGAGGAGCCCGAACGCGCGCATCTCCGGCGGCAAAACGGCGGTGAGGTCGGTAACATAGTCGTACTCGCCGGCGACCGCCCAATGCGAAAACATATAGACGGAAGTGAGGGGCCCATTGCCGCTCGGGTCGTGTGCGACGAGGGCTTTGAGCTAATAAGTGTTCAGAAGAGTCAGGCCTGGAAAGAGAATGAAGAATTATTGCGCACGAGTTCAATCACATCGTGGGGTTCGGGTACGACCCTTTTGCTGCCCGCCAGGCTGAACAAACACATCTCCGGGCAGTCCAGACGGCTGAGCTCGCGCGCGTGGAATGCTGCGCGAACCAGCCCATCGAGGACGACCTCAATTCGTCTCTGCACGTCCAGCGCCCTCCACGCACTCTCAATGTCTTCGCCATTGCGGTCGAGCATTCGAATACCAAGGGTGATGAGCGCCGCTTCGGCCCTGAGTAGCACTTTGGTCGTAATCGTAATTTCCTGGTGGCAGTCGGGAATGTTCTCAAAGTACGGCAGGAGCCCAAATTCGGGGTTCTCGTGTTTCCATTTCTTGAGATCTGACCCAGGGCCGTATTTTTGGAGGTAGGCGTGCTGGAAGTAGAAGTTCCAGGATTCGGGATAGGCGCGCTTGAGGTGAAGCGGCAGCCCGAGGTCTTTCGGGGGCACCATGCGCTCTTGGATCAAGTCGTGGTAGAGGACGGCTTTTAGAGCATCCTCTGAGAGCTCCCGGGACCCGCGTCCTGGCGTTGCTGGTGAAACGGCGGCGGCCATGGTCAATCTGTGCGGGAGTGAGTGGAGGGTCGGAGAGCGAAAAAAGAAGCACCAGTTTGGTGCTGTCTGGATCTATTTGTTGGCGAAGGCACCAAATATCCGTGTTGTTCTAAGCTTCACGTGGGAAATTTGTAAACCGAGCGACAGGCGGAGAAGGGGTCGTGTCACGAACAGGCTCACCCTGGGAAGGCGAATCCGTCCAAATTTGAGGCAACCTCCGGTTCAACGAGACCCTCCTTTGAAGGGACCGATACCCCGAATTTATTCGACCAGAGAATGCGAGAAACTCTTCTGTGGAAGCTTCCGCCACAACGTGGTTTCCCAGGGTGTTCTGGATCGTCGCGTTGGAGTGTAGATTCAGGAAGTGAGGTTCATCGACGAGCGCTGGAACGAGGGTAGGGCGCAACTTCAGTGTGACCTAGGTCTGGGAGACATGGTCGTTTGGAAGAAGCTGCGCCATCAATTTGTATCCCCACACGGCTGGTCGGAGTTTGAACCTCGGAAATTTCCACATTGATATTGTGTCTTGCTGCTGCTTCCGTGGTACGTTCAGCCATTTTAACCCAGGGAAGTCCGCGGCGTCTAGACATCTCGATCGACCTCAAACTATGCATAGAATATGATACCGCGCTGGGATGTGCATGGATTTGCTTGCTATCCGTCGGTATTCATTAGTAGACCCACCCAAGTGGTATAATTAACAGCTCAATATGGGCCCGACTGACTCTCCTCGCTCTCTAATGGAGGGGGGCTGCTGTATACCCATCGTTCTTGGGTAAAAGCTGACATCGGGCATCTCGGGGATGTTGAATATGTCCGACGATGATGGGCTACCAACACCAATGGTCTCTAATCGACGCAAATTATCGGTCCGTGGAAAAGCACCTAGTACTGAGTGACATTAAAGGAATTCAACCACCCTCCAACGACATCCTTCCTTCGACTAATCGGAGTACCGTTTATCTGTGAACCCGTCCAGCGCCCCCGTCTCTTCCTCCAAAACCCTCACCGGTCGATATTTACCACTCACGCTACCTACCTTCCCGCTACGCTTCACGCAAGCCGCCAACCCCAAGGCCAAGAGGACGAGTCCAACAAGTAGGTTGGCCCCGAGCAGCCCGATGACAATCGGCGCATACTTCTTGATCTGGGAATCAGGCGCAGAGTCAACAGTACCGGCGGCCGCAACCGCACTATGCTGGGTCTGCGCCAGCTGTGCAGATATACGAGGCATACGGACGTTGAGCACGTCTGCGATGGCGGCGGTTGCGTTCGTTTGGGAGAGGAGTTGCATTGATGCGTTTCCGGTTGGTGAGTTGGAGATAGCATCGCCAAAGTTGAAGCTACATAGCGTGAGAGGAGGGGACATTGAGGAAGCGAAACTCACATGGAGTATACGTTGCGCATGAAACTATCCCCGAGAGTGATGTCGTAGTCCTCGTATTGCGCTTTCGACGGGTAAAATGTGCTGGTGCAAATTACAGCGCTGCTGTAGGGGTCTGGCCCCACATTTGAAAGGTCGAGGGGATGAATTGGGAACGGTTGACCGCTAATTCAATGCCCTTAGTTGTTACATCGAGGATTGCACTCCGAAGGGGAACTCTCACCCAATCCAGACGGTAACTATGGACGTGGTGTTGCACGGTATATTCCAGACGCTGTTCAAGACGTCGAGCCCGGACTGTACGCTTCCTGGAATGGCGGAATAGATGCTGTTCCAGAGATCGTTCGGAAAATCGCCGGTCGGAGTCCCCGTATCCATTATGGCGACGAGTTTCCCATCGGGGGCTCCAGCGATGCTAGTCGGCATCGATACATTCACGCCATCGACGTCGATACTGTCCACCAGGATGTTCCATCGAGGCGTGCTTGCGTGGAGGAGCGGAAGCACCGGAGCATTAACCACGTCGGCATAGGCCTGGTCGACCTCATTGATGGTGAAGCTCGCGTCGGCGGACCCTTCCAGATCATCGCTGCGCGAAAGGGAGATGCCGATGAAGTTTTCTTGTTGTGGCGTCTGGGAAAAGATGTTGTACAAGAACGGCTGAACCAAATTGGGGTCTGAGCCATTCTTTTCCATCGTCTCTGCGAGGCTTGAGGCGACGACACCGTTGAAGGACAGGCCAATGATACCATCAAGTCCTACATCTGTGACTCCGGGATTGCCCTAGATCCTATCGTTAGTCGCATGAACACACATACTAAGGAAGGTCGCATACGGTAGTGGCATTGCCAAATACTGGGAAAGATGTTAATATGTAGTCGTTACGACCGTCGTACTGACCCTGGTTATCGGAGGCGTACCCTCCCAACTCCACTGATGCGAACCCGATGGTCGCATAGGTATCGCCGGCGCCGTAGGAGAAGACGACATCGATCCCAGTTTCATTGAAACTCAGATCGCGGGACGGCTTGACCCTAGGATGTTCCTTAATCCGTTGGCACGTCGATTACTCATGGACGTACCACAAATCAGTACTCCCAGTGTCGACAAGGACCTTGAAGACTACGGCCCTGTAAGATAATAGTAACAACGGCAAATGCGAGACTCGCCTTGTCCGTTCAGAGTGATATTCGTTGCATACTTCAGGAGCGCCGGAGATTTCAGTGCAATGAATCGGATGGGAAACATGGGCGCACCCCGCTTTTTTGGACCACGGTGGTGTTGATGCGGTCGAGGCTTCCGTTAGCGTTTGTATAGGTGACATTTGACCACGACTGAAGCGTGGCGCCGGTCTGGCCATCGCGAGCCGCGAGGTTTATCGGCGAACCGCGGATAGTAAGTGCGGACGCCCACGGTACTGCGAGGGTGAAAACGAGGGCGAGGGAATGAAGCATGTGAGCTGCCCACCTTCGATGCGCGCCCTGTATTTATCTTGGCGGACGCCGCTCCCGGCCTCACTTCAGACGCCGTGAAACGCGGAGTTTGTGTCTGCCGGACACCATGGGCGCCTTGAATCTATATAGTATTGCCTTCTAGTCATTTGGAGTGCGCTCCCAACTGCAAACCAGTGCACGGTGTTATAGATGCAGGAGGGAAAATGGAATCCTCCGCAATGCTCCCTACACGAGTGGAACATTGACCCAGTAGCGGAGGAGCGTAGAGGGTAGGCTATAAGTACTTATATCCTGCGGGTAAAAAATGCACCGCAAAACTCTGCCGTGGAGTGGAAGGGCCTGCATCCCGTATTGCTTTGCAAAACGGTGTTTGCGCAACGCGCTTCGAGTTCAAGTTCCGCGTGCCTGAGGCGGGGAATGGGGTGATCGAAAACCCGACATGGCCGTTCGGGAAGAAGCTGCCGTGATCAATTGATGATCAAGTCCGGATCGACGCACGGCTTGTCGGAGTCCGAAATTCAGCACTGCCACTTTGTAAATTTGCTTCCCTTTCCCCGGCGCTATCGGCCTGGCAGCTGGGTAGGAGATTATGGCTCCCAGGTGTTTCATCCGAAACACGGTTGTGTCCCTGAGTCTCGACAGGATGTATGATATTCGCGCGGAAGGGATGTTCAACCCGCTCATGGAGGAACAACGACGAAAGCAAAGCTGGTTCAGAATTCACGGTGACCACTGGCTCTCATACCGGGGGTATTTCGTACCATCTCCCCCCAAAAATTTGAGTGGGCATCCATTGCATATATTCAGAAGCGCCTCCTAAATCGGACTCTCAACGATTGAAGAGAAGATACTCGATATGCGAGGCAAGAACGTCTCGGTCATTTACACCTGCCCATTGTACGCTTTCACGATCAACGGCAACCCCAAATCCTCCTTGGAACTTCCGATATAGCCAGGTCTCTGCAATAGCCCGGACATCAGGGACTTGATGGCGTCTCTCGGAACAGCGGGGGTGAATTCAAAGGCGCGGAGGAGGATGAAGATAAGGGCCTTGAGTCTACCATGGTGATGAGCGGTGAAAAAATGGCGAAGGAATGGACGTACTCCATGATGGAGAAGCGGAAGCCGATACAGTTGTGGGGACCGGCGAAGAAGGTCAGCAAATTCGCCCAGACACCAGGGATAGCGGCGGCGCGCTCAGGAATGTTCTCCCAACGCTCGGGCCTTGGAGGAGTCAACAAGTGGTTTCACGGCATCGACGAGGACCGGCATACGCACTTGAACTCGTGGGCATCCTCGCCCCAGATCTCTGTATCGGTATTGACGGCCAGAATAGGGACATGGATCATTTGGCCTTTCGAGATGCTGCAAATATGGACTGAGATTTTCGAACCAAGGGAGTAATAGGAGAACTTACGCCAAACTGTCGTGCGAGTTCCCATTCCGGTCAATGTATGGTTTGGAGAGCGGCAACACATCATCCTCCATCGCCATACGTTGCGTGAACACAGCAGGGGCATGTACCCGCATCACCTCGCGAACAACGTTCTCAAGATACGCGAGCGAGTTCAAGTCCTCCATCGTCGGGTTGTCCGTTGAGAGTGTGAGCAGCTCCTCCCTCAATTTTTTCTGCACGCGTTGATCATGGGATAGAGCGTGGAGTGCCCAAGAAGCCGCTGTTGCTGTGGTCTCGTGGCCGGCGGCAAAGAACGTAGGTATCTCTGCGGAAGTCCGTTGCGACGGTGAGGGAATTGACTTGCAACGAGCACTCACGAGCGATGACCTCGGCGTCGCCCAAGCGCTGACCGGGCGTCGTCGCCACGTTTGCCTTCACGATGAGAGAGAGCAGGTCTCGCCCGCCTCCAACCGTTTTTTCCCCGCCGGAGTCATTCATATTCGCCTTACTTTCCGACACGATCTGGCTCCCGACCGCGGTCAATTTCTTGCGTGCGGTGGCCGCGAACTTCGACCCAGGTAGAGGCTGCGACTCCTGTATCAGCCCCGGGCGCAGGTGGATGGCAGGGTGGACAAATACCAGGAATTGAAGGATCGGAACCATGGCCTGAGCGATACGGAACCGCGCCATCCGGTTTGCCTCTGGGGAATGGAAAAGCTCGCCGAATATCGTGTTCAGTTCGTTTTGCTTTTGGTCGGGTTCGAGCCCGTGGAATTGATAGTTAAAGCCTGGTTCTTGTCAGCGCATACGGTTGATCAGGTTCCATCTTACCTGCTTGTCCGATTACATCTAGCGTCATCCGTTTTAACCAAAAGGAAACCTCAATGCGAGCACCGTCTTTGTTTTGGACCTGTTGGGCCCAGATATCCCGAAGCTAGTGCATGTCGTCGGTTATGAGTGTGTGCACGCATATACACAATTGGTTCCACGTACCTGAACCGACTTCTCAACAAACACCTCCGTGAGCGCCCTAATCTGCGGGATGCCGAAAGCAGGACTCTACGAAATAAATCCGCCGTTCATAACCAACTTGCGGAACCTACCAGAATTTTCCTCTGTTCATTAAATCAGACTAGAGACAAGGACTTGGGAAACGACACGCACATGGAGCTTGTGTTCGCTTCCTTCAACCCCGAGTAGCCCTGGCCAAAATCAGCAACCCTCGCCAGTGATCCAGAATTTGAACGCCACCTTTTCCGAACAGCAGTTGGGTGTCGACAAGGAAGGAGCGTGGTTTCTGATACAGAGTACCGTGGCTCACGATATGCGCAACAGCCTTCACGTCGGAGGCATGAAGCTCGCCAATCTGCCAAAAAAAGTCAATAACAGCGCAGCCAGAAAGAATCCGCCGGGGGCAACGCACACTGAAAAGGCCCTTGAATCGGAAAATTGAACCGAACTGGTTTCGCCACTGCTCGGTCAGAGAGGCATCTTCAGCCATCTCTTTGAAGTTGCCAACAAGGAGGGAAGGACTTTCAGGGCCATCGAGATGCCGCAGTGGAGAGGCGAGGTTGTGGTATAGGACTTGGCCGGCGTGGTAGAGGAGATAGAAGAGGACTGTTCCTGCGACGGGGAGGAGTACTTCGAATATCATCGTTGTGGAAAGGATAAGTACCTGAATGGGCGCCCAGCACTCTGTTTTATATCTGCGAGAGCACGAGAAGGTCACACGCACCGAATGGTTCTCAGAGAAGTCGTAGTGTCAGCGAAACGTTGCAAAGCATGACAATGCCCACCGAACGCGGGTGTCATACTGCAATGGCAAAAGAATGCCGCCGTGCCGTGGAGGGAGCCGAACTGCCGTCTAACCGTACACGCAGCAGGCTTGTTACCAAAGCTATCAGGCTTCCAGCCCTTCGACGTTGTTAGAAGGTGGTCACTCACCTGCGGATGAGCAAGCCCCCAGATTTGCGTCATTGCTAAGCTTGCATTGGGTTTCCGGGGCGCTATCTCGGATATCTGTATTCATAGTTGCACTGGCGGCGCACCGTACCTTCGCAGCACCAAGATTCGAACGGCGTTGATATCCAGACAGACATGTCGCTAGAAGAACCGGCCTTAGTGTTGCGGCCGAACATGGAGGAGATAGGATTCACCGGCTTTGCCGGGAATCGGAATATTATCGATACATTACTCACTTGGCTTCTGTGGGTGTGAACTAATCGGACAGCCAAAATGGCACGCGCGGGAGAACAATCCAACTCACTCAATTGGAACTGGAACGAATCCGCCGACGGACGTATTGCGAACTGGAATTAGCACCCCGGAAGGACAGTCTGCAAGGGGGAGGATTGAAAGAAGAACGGGTAAGAGGACTGATGGAGAAAAGGTCAAGCCGTGGTACACGCGTGCGGCCGAAAAACAACGAGGAAGGTCCAAGCGCACTCTGCATGGACTGGGTCGGCGCGGGATCCTACGCCCCACAGTCTGCAGGAGATAGCGGGTTCTATGGCAGCAAGGCAGGTATGAGCTTCACAAGATCAAGGATGAGAGAAAGGCTTCACATATGCTGTAACGCCGCCGATCGCGACGTCTGCACTCAGCATGACAATCTGGAGTCTGGGCGAACGGGCCTAAAACGGGCCACAGGTGTCATACCATGTAGCGTACGGTGCTATGCTGATGCTTGAAGATACATGTAAGAGGCCCTGCCGTGGGAGCATACGAGGCCGTCCAGAACCGGCATGGTGGGAAGAAGGAAGTGCTGAGCCATCAATCATTGCGACCCGATTGGGCAATGGGGAATGTCAACTCCGCATCAGATGTGCCGCGATGCTGTTTTTTTGCTCAGCATTTCGACCCACTGGGAGGGTGCATGTTCCACTGCCCAGACACGAAGCCTCACATTCCAATCCAGTTACAACTCCAGCCAGTGGAGATGCTCAAGGCGCGAAGCTCTTGGTGGAAGCAATCTTGAGAAACTAGCTACGCGGCTCGCGCCGGCTATCTACGGGCGCAGCCAAACAGAACCAAACACGCTACCGCCTAACTCTCGCCAACAACGCGTCTGCCAGCTGCGCTCCGCACAGCTGCAGGTTCCCCCCTCCATCTCTGCGCACGCCCTCGCTGCGCCACTCTAAACTCCCCTACTCAAACTCCTCCCCTGACAACCCTGTCTTCTCTACTGGCATCCGCTCCCCAATAATATCCCCCACTCTCGAGTTTGGCGTCACGACGAAGCCCCGCAAGTGATTCCCGTGGAACGAACGCTTAAGCACCGTCCCGTTTAGGTTCGCGAGGGTGTAAGAATTCAATGCCCTTGAGACAACGATTCTCGGGGCCGACCACTTGAGGATGAGCTTCCTCTCAGCGCGGTGAGTGGTGTCGAGCCGTGGATCATAGGCCTGCACCAGATCACCAACCTCGAACTGAATGGGATACGTCGCGTCGTTTGCACTATTTCGGCGGCGCTCGCGGTCTTCGGTGTGCCGCGCGAAGCTCTCCATGCGCAAGACATCGGCGAGGGTCATCCTGTCGTCCAACTCGGCGGCGGTACTCGGCTCTGTCGGCGTCTCAGGTGGGATGTGGATGGGTGCGAGGCACAGTCCGAAGAGGACTTCACGGGGTGTGAACTTCGTACCCGGGAGTATGCGATCGTTAAGCTCGGCAATGCACTCGTCGAAGAAGTCGGGCCAATTGGCGGGGAGCGATTGGGGGTCGATATCGCCTTCGTATTCAGCCTCGTCGAGGTTTGGGCAGCATTTCCGCTTGAGTCGCGATATCAAGAGCTTGTTGACATTCTCGATGAGGCCGTTGACGAATGGTGCGTACGCTGGTGTTGTAATCTTGACGATGTTAAGTTCTTCGCAGGCCCGCCGCAATTCCTCGCCAAGGAAGTGCGAACCCCCGTCAACTTGCCAAACCCTCGGCGTTGCATGTTCCTGAGAGATGCGCCTCAGCAGCTTCTCAGTGCTCTTGGACGTCCCGGCCGCTGCCTGCTTCTGCCCCCACACGAAACCCGACGACGCGTCGACAAACATCAAGACATTCGAGACCTTCCCCTTGCCCTTGGGGAGCTTGAGGTAGTCCGACGCAACGAACTCGAAAGGGCGTCCACGAATAATGGGTTGTAATAGTGCGTTGCGTCGTAAAGGCCCGAAGTTTTTGCAGTGACCGCACATTAAGATTGCGAGGCGCGCGTCCGAGTCGATGTGGGGCCAGAAGTAACGGTCTCGAATATGGAGCTTGACGTGGTCCACATCCCAGTGCCCGTTATCTTGGTGGACCTTGAGGGCGGTATTGAAGCCCTCTCTCGAAGGTATGCACTCGACTCGAGAGGTGCGCGTTGAGTACTTATCTGCAACCTTCCACAGCCGCCCCTCCTCGATCATATAGTCTTTGGCACGCCGTACGACGTGACGCGTCTCGGCGATCGTGCTCCCCATGTTATCACCCAGGAGGCATTCAACGACGGGCTCGAAGAACTTGTCGCCTTTGAACCTCGCGCGTAGTTCAAGCTCGCGAGTCAACGAGTCAGCTACCGCCCAGAGACTATTTGCCATCCCCGAGTTCGCATGCCAGTCCGCTGCCACGGACCAACTGGAACCGTCCCCTTGCACTCGCTCTCCAAACCCTCGACTCAGACCATCCGCAACTGGGTTTTCAACGCCCGGGCGGTGACGCACGTCCACGATACGGTGCGACATGATGAACTGCTGCCAGCGCGAGTGGGTGGCGTTGAGCTTGTCGTTAACGAGTAGGTCGCGGAGGGCCTGGCAATCGGTGACCAAAATTATCGGCGATCCGAAGGTGAGTTTCGCAAAATCATCGAGTGCGAACTTCAAAGCTGCGAACTCGAGCAGGAAGGGTTCGTAGCGTGACTCGCTGCGTGATGTGCGCTTGGAACAGAACGCAACAGGATGCCATACACGTTTAACCTCGCCGTTAGGCTGGACGTCGAGGAACTCCTGCTCTAGCATTCCCCCGAATCCCAGGATGGATCCGTCGGTGGTTACCCGGAATGGACGGCCATCGTAAACGGGCGCACGAAGCACAGGTTCGCTGGTGATGAGGACCTTGAGCGCGAAAAATGCGTCCTCACACTCCTTCGTCCACTTCGGCCCCAGCACGGCGTCGCGTAGGAAGCGTTTGTAATTGCCCTTCCGCGGTGATCTGCCGTTCTTGGATTCTCGCGCGACTGCAACTGCCTCGGCCTCCTTTCGCGCGTCGCGCGTAAGGTCCGTGAGCGGCTGCGCAATTTTTGCGTAGTCGCGAATGAGGTGGCGGAACCAGTTGGTCAGGCCGGTGAAGCGCATCACCTCGTGGATGGTATTCGGACGCGGGAAATCCACGACGGCTGCGACCTTATCCAGGTTCGGTTTAATACCCTCCTTGGACAGCCTCGCCCCAGCGAAGACGAATTCCTTCTGGAACAGTTTCATCTTCGCCGGCGCAATGGATAACTTGGCGAGTCGAACCAAATCCAGGAAGCGCACAAGCGAGTCCAGGTGCTCTTCGAAGGTGTCGTGCGCGAAGCAAATGTTGTCCATCCAGTTCTCGAGGTCAGTGCCGAGCATTGGACCCAGTGCTTGGACTACCATTTCGCAGAACGTCGTCGGCGTTCCCGTCAAGCCCATCGGCATCCGCAGATACACGTAGTACCCCCGCCCAGGAACGTAGAAGGCGGTGTAGGGAACGGATTCATCATCCATGGCCACGGCGTAATATCCGGACGCTAGGTCCACGACCGAGCCCATTGACTTCCCCGCCATCTTCTGCTGTTTGGCATGTAAATCCCCGGGAACGAAGTTGGGGATTTTGGTCGCGTCGTTGAGGCGCTTGTAGGCGTGCACAATCCGCCATTTGGTTTTTGGCGCGGCTGGGCCGTCACTGGCGACCGTCTCGAAGGTCTCACCAACGACATCGACGAGAGGGGAATTGGGAACTTCCTCAAACATCGGTGCTCTGCCTGCGAGGCGTAGCTGCTCATTGCATTTTAGGATGACCTCGGACTTGGTCATCCCAACCTTCCCGGCGTCCTTGGGGACCAGTTTGGTCGGCGAGACACACTTGACGTAGTCGGAGTGGACGCGGGCGAGAATTCCACCGGTCTCCATCTGGTCGAGCATGTCATAGTACCAGACTTTTTGGGGCTCCGTGAGTGGGGGCTGCGCGACGCGTGTGGGTAACTGGACATCGGGATCAACGTGCAACTTGTGAGTGACGAAGTTGACGGGGAGGACTTCTTTGACGTCTTCAGCATAGCAGTCACCGTAACGACGCAGAATTTCGACGACGCGCTTGCGCTGCTCTGCATCGATAGCGTCTCCGATGTCGATTTTGGAGAGGATGCGATCCAACCGCTCGGCGCCGTTGGGATTGGTAATCCGTTCGGACATCAGGAAAAACACTCCGGGACCAAGTTAGGAGAAATTTTGTTCCCCACATAAAAGTTCGAGTAAGATGTGCTAATTAGACCCAATAACCCGAATTCAGACCAAAGCAGGGGGATTAGGCATTCTTCGCAGTTCAATTTTGAACAGACAAGTTGTGTTTGAACACACCGGATATTAGCTCCCCATGATCTACTCATCAGTTCCTCCTTCCATCACGGCTATGTGACTGAATGGTTAATGTTCTTTCTTTCCCTCGACCTCTTCCCACACGGGTTCGAACCTTGACGGAGCACGCCTTTTTGGTCTTCAACGCTGCACTCAAGCGTCTTCGGCCGAAACCCCGACAAGTGCGTTGAAGACCTCGTCGAATTACATAAGGGTTTCGACGAGGTCTTCAACGCACTTAGTGTCAGCTGACACCAACTCAAATGGAATATTCAAACCTAATATTAATTCAACTTTAGTACTGCGACGCGTTTGGTGACCTTCAATCACGAGATTTGTCACACCGTGTAAAGTCGCCCGACTTTACACGGTGTGGACAGAACAGGTGGGCAGAAGTCACATCGGCCAGCAAACAGAAATTCGAATGCCCATTCAACAATATGTAAGTAATTAGAACAATGTCGCGTAAATGTGTCTATCCGTCATGTTGTTCACAAAGAACGTGGGACACTCGTCAAGCACATTACTGGACTTCCATGCCGGCGGAGCTATGGGTCCGAATTTCGGTAGGAGGTGGACGCTGCGCCGAATATTCACCACAGGAATAACACTGGCGATACGGTCACCATCCTTCAGAGACCGTTTGATCTTGTACATCAAGTGGTCGGGCTCCGGCGCTGTGAAGGGAGAAAACCATTCAACATACGCAAGATGGGTTGGAGGGACAAGGCCAGAGGGAAAGAGGTTGGGAATGTGTCGAGGGGGAATGGAAAAGACCACCCGAATTTGAGCGACGCGGTAACCTGCAGAGGGTGCATCAGAAGTGCAGGACAAATAATTGTGAAGAGTCGGTACCATCAACCCCAATCATTCCACCAGTCGAGTCGTTGATCAAGGCCGTATCGAACCGAGCTGGTACGGTTTCACCGTTTTTCAAAAGTTTGTGTGGCTGAACATGGATGGAATCAATGATGGTGTCCAGCGCACGAGCGGAGTAGGGGTCTGGAGTGGTGAATTTGAGGCGATGAAATACGGGGAGGGAGTTGAAGCCAAAGGTGATGTTGGAAGACTCGGTTTCGACTCGCCGCTGCGTAAGATGGGGATTATTGAACTTGGTAATGAAGCGGGAAAGGGCATCACGGAAGATTTGGGCGCCATAATCCGTGATCAAGCGGCTTATCCGTACCGCCTTGTGAGTTGGATGTTTGGTCATCTTCAATCGGCGCTCATACACGATCCCCGGCGGGAGCTGTTCTACAACAGGTGGAGGTGGGCAGCCGTCGAGACGCCACTGGATGTGTTTTTCGTGCCGGTAGATTTTTTCTTTGCGCTCGAGCCACAGCGTCATCTGCGGAAATTCGTCTTTGAAGTTGGTTGCGCGGTACGCATCCTTGGCGAGGTCGATGTGCAGGCGCTCGGTGTACTCTGTATTGTAGTTATCGGTGGTGCCAAGCCCCTTGATGTACAGAATATAATGGCGGCACGAATGGAGTTTCGGCAGGTTGAAGTCGTCGCGCACACCAAGATCAACGAAGATGCTCTTGTTGTCGTGGAACCGTTGAAGGGCGTTCTCCATGTGAGAGAGGGTCTCAGTGGTGTGCATGGGGTACTGGGCCAGGTACACGAAGTCCAGCAGACCACGCACGGCAGCAAGTAACCTCCCCGACGCAAGATTGTGGGGAAGTTTGACGTCGATGATGATGCCGAGGAGGAAACGGGAGATCTGATCGTGTTCCTTCCCAGTGACGCGCGAGAGATTGGAGATCCCGTTCATGAACAAACGGATGTTGTGGTTGGGCGGCAAACGACGGCAACGCGCGTCAATTTCAGCCTCGCCGCAGCATTCCTTCAACCATGAGATGAGGTGCTTGACGATACCCTGATACAGTTGATGCAGTATATCGGGGCTGATTGCCTGGAAGATATTGGTGTATGGAAGCCCCTCCCAGAACGGATGGAAGACGGGCTTTATGCCAGCATCAGCGCAGGCACGCGCATAAATTCCTGGGCCCTCGTCGAGAGTGTCGAGAGCCGCGAGGATACTCTCCAGGTCTCGCAAGGGGAATGTGGTGTCCTCCCCGAGCTCATCGCGCGGGACATCGCAGGTTGGGCACTCCCCGGTCTTGATGGCTGTGACGAGAACCTGTTCGGGATAATCCCCAACGAAGGTCGCGTAGATGGGGTGACCCCGTCGCGTTACGCCATCACCGCTCGTCATCGGAATCCCGTGTGCCCCAGCGCCCTTTAAGGGCGCGAGGATGTGGGTCATGCACGCATGGAAGACGTTCCCCAGTATACGCCGACGGGCTGCCTTGTTTTTTATGTTCTTCATCCGCGACGTAGGCAAGTACCCGAGGAGCACATACCCCCGTCGCGATGGTTTGCGGCGGATTTCTTTCGGAATATTGCCGATGGTCATATAGACGGGGTATGCTGTTTTGTTCCCGAAGACGGTGAGTTGAGTCTTGTCGGACGAGATGATGATAGGGATAATGGTAGCGCCGGGATGCTCCTTCTCGACCAGCTCCTGAAATACGGATTGAATATGTGTTCCAGTCGCACGGAAACTGACTGACCTGTGTGCTCCACCACCACTTCCCCGTGTGCATGTTATGATACATGCGAATCGTTTTATCCTTGTCAATGTAGTGGCGCTCGGGCGCGACGAAAAGGTACGGTGCAAAATCACTGTCTCCCCACAGCGCGCGCACGCACTCGATGATATCACGAGAATAGAGATGGAAGACTTCCCCGTTCACGACGACTGAGGATCGCGTAAATTTCGGGCGGCCAGGGAGTTTATCGTCGATGATTTTATTCAACTGAGCCGATGTCCCATATGAGAGATCAAGGGAGTCGCGAACCTGGAATCAAAGTATCAGCGAGAACAAGATCGGAGACTGAAAGCAGGCGCACCCCGTCGATATGAAGAAGGTCTGTAAAAGCAGTAGAGCCGGACCCCCGAAGCTTTGCCCAGCGCGCAACTTCCCAGTCCACTTTGGAATTAAATGGAGCGTAAGGATTACTCTCGGACGATCCACGCAGGCTGGAGTCGTATGTTTGCTCCGAGTTCATGGTATGGGAGGAAGGGATAGGACGACCAGCACGTCCGCCGGGGAACTTGTCAATGATGGGTTTGTGGTGAAATTTGTCCTCGGCGAGCTTCCGAGCCTCGCGACTGGGCGCAGCAAGCACAGGAAGGAGGCCATCTTGAGCGCGGGTAGGCGCTGGCATTGGCTGGTCACGGTCTTCTCGCTCGGGGAGCGGTGCGCGCTGCGGCTCAAACATGTCTTCGAGATCGGCACGGCTGGCGTCGTCGTGATCCTCCTGAACTGGATCAATATCGCTATCCTCGTCAAGCTCGTTGTCGGACTCGTCGGGAAAATCTCCAGCAGCGTAATCATCCCCAAAGAAGTCTCCGGCGAAGACCGTGTCTCCACTGGGCAGCCCGTGGTCGTGGGGCTGATTCAGGTCCGGACTCGGTAGAGGATTTGCGTCTGGGAGTACGGGTGGAGCGGATCCAATATGACTCTCTGCAGCTCTGAAAATAGCAGCGCAAGGCTCGGCCTTGGTTAGTTTTAAATGAAGGGATAGCCCCTTCCCGCTGGTAAAGGATTTATTGCAGCCCGGACAGACAGCCATTGTTGGAGAGAACGGTGAGGACGGCGGGGGGCAAGAGCAGGCGCAGATAACGATTGATGGAATCATAAATTCGTCATAGTAAAGCTGTTCGTGCGCATGGGTGAGCGTGGCGTCCGCGACTTAGCATCAATTCCAAACACGCACCTCAAATATTTTCGCTCCTTCCTTCCTACTGTCACCACTGCCCTTCCTTTCCCCCCTTTGTTCCCTTCCACTCCTTTACCCATCCCGCTTTCCACTTAACCCTTCCCCATACACCATGCCCACCGAGCCTTCAACTGGTCTCACTCCCGCTGAAAAGCGTAAAATCACCATTGCGGCCAGAGTCGAGCTGGAGAGACAGCAGCAAGCGGCTTTTGAAGCCAAAACCAGTGAGTCTTAGTGCTAGAGGATTGCAAGTCCGACCTAATCACATTCCCAGAAAAACCTGGCGGCGGGCGGGCGGCCAAAGCCAAGGCACAGCACAAGGCTGGTACGTCGATAGTCGTTGTTGTGTCGATCCATAGCACTGATTCTTCCTTCCTCCTTCGGCCAGTGTGGAAAGTAGACCAGCCAGCGACCCGCAAGAGGACCTCGTCGACGACTCAAGCATCTGAAACGGTGAAGAAGGCCCGTGCCGCCAAGGATGCCAGCGGTGAGTGTTGTCTACCCAAAACATCTTCATTCCTTGATCCATAACCCTAGCTTCTGAAGGCGAGGACGCAGAGCCTCCGATTCCAGCCAAGGGCGCCGCCGTGGTCAAAGCAAGAAGTAAGTGTGGTCACACCGTTTGATTGACGTGATGATCTAACACAGCTTCCCTCGTGGCTTCTTCAGAGTTCGCACCCGCCACCATCGACGACTCCGACGAGTCGGCAGCAGAGGGCAAATCTAAGCTCAGTGAGTTCTGATTCCTTCTTTCAGTTCCACTCCTGACCTATCCCGCAGAACGTATTGACTTCGCCAACCTTCCAGCGGCCTCCAAAGCTCGGATTGCCACGCAGGCCAAAGCCATCGCAAGCAAGGTCTTCTCCGGAGGTAATCTCTCGTCAACCTTCAACGTTTACTTGTACTGAAACCGGCACAGGTAAACCCAAGGCAAAGAAGCCTCCAGCTCGCGTCGTCGCGGAGTCAGCTTCTGAGTCGGAGGCCGTCGAGTCCGAAGACAAGTCTGACGACGGTGAATCCGAAGACTGCGCCGCGGATGTTGCGCCCGATGAAACCGAGTTTCGTGCTGAGGTGCGTGCTTAGGGAATTCACCATGATCTTTCTTGCTTATCAGCATCCCAGGTTCCACGCGTGGTCGGCAAGAAGCCCAAGCCCGTCGAGGTTAACTCAGACGACGATGTCATTGAGGTATGTTATTATTTTAGCTGAGCGATGTCGTTGCACTAAGACGGACCAAGGATGTAAACGGTCGAGCCGCCGAGGACCTCTTCTCCGACCACTCGATCGAGGTACGTCATTAATCTTGAACCCCCCAGTGAATCTAACTATATTAGATCGACAAACCTCGCCCCAGGCACCGTCAGTCGCCTGTGGAACTCGACTCCGACGATAGCTTCCCCGACGCCCCCCCGCGCATCGGTAACGACGGCAGCGACATCGACATGCCCGCTGCGGACACCAGCCGCCGCACTCACAGCCGCCGCTCATCGGCGTCCTCCTGGTCCTCCGGCCGTGATCTCCGCGTACCCGACAGCGAAGGCGAGGAGGTCATTGACAACATTAGCAGGCCTGACAAGAAGGTGAGTTTCAATACCCACATCTTGATTTTCATTAACCACTCTGAGAGAAGCGCCAGCCAGCCTACGCGGGAAACGATGACATGCAGTTGCATGAGGCCATCGCCAAAGGCCTCTCGACTGTCTCCCGTTTCGGATCGACTCATAGCCGCCGCTCATCCACTCATAGTCGCCACCCATCCGAGGCCGCCGACAGCGATGCTGATGATTCCGACGACGATGCCGGTCTTAAAAAGGTACGTGCGCACATCAGGACCTTTCAATCACGTCTTCTAACTAACGTTCAAAGCCCCGTAAGGTTTCTGCCGCCCAGAAAAGGAAGGCCGAGATGGAGGTACGTCGCTTGCAAGGCTAACACTGCGTCAACTAATCATAATGCAGAGGCCCGAGGTGCTGCCTGCGCCGACGGGTATGGACACTCAGCTCCACCGCATCGCCGCTGCTGCCGCCGACGCCAAGTCACGGCCCGAGTCTGACTGGCATATCTCGGCGCGCCTACTGTTCCCTGCGCCCGGCAAAGATATCGGTATCACCGGGCAGACCGACGAGGTCAAGGCCATGCTCCATGGTTGCATCGACATCATCAAGTTGTCGTTGTTCTTCGAGGACGCCTATCCCACCATCCTATCCCGCGCCGGATTTGCCCGCACTTACCTTCTGATGGCTGCACAGAGCCACGCCGCAAGACATATCAAGCATCGCTTGCTTAAGGACGAGAGCTTCGCGGCCCGCCTGGCCGCCATCGTACGTGTATTCCATACGGTGTTCGGGATCCTATTGATGAGATGTAGCCCCTGGATCGTATCAACATCGTGCGTGGGGACATCGCCAAGGCTGCTGCTCAAGACGTCGCTGGGCTCTTCGGCTTTGCCCTAGCGTCACCGGAGGAGGTCAAGACCATTGTCAACGCGCGTCTTCAAGATTACAAATATATTTTCCCGGTTGACCCTGTGACGGTGAGCCCATCCCACCCTTGTTGGTAACCCTCCTCATGCTGTGCCGGGTCTCCAGAAGCGCCTCAAAACGGAGCTGCCATTCTTGAACGATGCCATCGTGAGTGCGCTCAAGAAGAGCGTCTTCACCGGCCAGTTTGGGACCAAGAACCTCAACCGCTTTACTTCCACTAACGAGAGACACCCTGAGAGGTTGGAGGCTCCCGACGCCATGGTCTGCATCGGCGCTACTGCGGTAAGTTTTGCGTCGTCTTCTCAACCACAGTTGGTGATGCATCTTTAGGTTCATGCCGCGCTAACCGCGTATCGCGCGACGGGGAAGTACCAGAAAATCCCGTTCACGGCGAGTGCTTACGAAGATGTCTACCGCAACCACATGCGCACGCTCAGCGACACTCGTGCGTACTCACCTAAGGCTCTCAACGTTGTCCTTCATCGTCTCTATGATGCGTTGAAGTGAGTCACCCCGTTACCCGTTCGATATCACACTAACCTCATTATAAAGTGAGAGCACCACTGCGACACCGAACGCCAGCGCCAGCTCCTCGCTCCTCATCAACCTGGTCGAGGTTCCAGATTCCGACTAGATATACACCCCCGCTCCTCGTTCGTTCCGATCCTCTCGCGCACACCTACGAATTATTATTCTTTTTAATTATATTCCACGCCTTTTTTTGGAGATTTACCGTACATTGCTCATCGAAGTCCGAGTCGTTTACAGTCATTGTTAATCTATTGTAGCTATTGTGGAATGGAAAAATTGCTATTATGGCCCAATATTTCCGTGATAATATGTCCCCAAAATGAACCAACGCCAAGAATCTTGACCAAACGTGCCGAGAATCTACGGAAATGTGGGGCTGATTCGTGCAAAGTTATTTGGAGAGTCCAAAATGAGGAAATGAACCTAAGCAACCAAATTCGGTCAGATTTCCCTGAAGCTAGGGCCAATCCCCCCTTATTGCCAAAGGAGCTCTTTCCTGATGGACTGCATGACCCGATCGAATGCAATTCTAGCGGCATCTGCTGGGTGCACCGGCGTGGGCGGTACATCCTTGAGCACGGTTGATTCCCACGCAGCGGCGATCGAGTTCAACTCCGCGCCTTCGCGAACGTCGCGCAGCGCGTCGTCCAGAAGCTGGGCTGCAATGTGCGCATTTTTCAAGCGACGCGCCTGCGTGACCTTGCGCCGCTCTGTGCGTGTCTTCTGGTAACGCGCTGCGTACATCTCCCCGAGCCGCAGTGCCTCCTGAGCTGCTCGCCCCTTCAGTGCCGGCTCCCCCGAAGGGCGCCAGTCCCCAACATCTGGCACTTCATCGTCGTCGGTGGCTTCGACCGCGAGGAACGCCCAGCGTGTGGACGTCCTGCAGCGGTTGTGCCCGAAGATCGGAGACGAGTCTGAGGGCTCAAACGCTGTGGGTGCGTCTGCGGGCTGCAAGTCCTCGCGTGTTCCCGTGTTCTCGTGCTCAACGAAAGGTTCATCAGCGCCGTTCAACAGTGGTGTTTGAACAATGTGCGACGCACATAAACTCGGCGGGGCCGTGCTGCTTGGTATAGCAGCGGTACTTCGGGGCCCCGCCCGGGAAGGATTCGTAACGCGGTGACCTTCATCCGCGCCACCCGTGCAAGTCTCGACGATGGGTTCACCAAGGTCAGCGGACATACACAGGTCTTCGCTGGGGTGTGGCAGCACCCTTGATGCCTGTTCTCCGCTGTCGAGGGTGAGTACGTCGTCGTCGGACTGCAGGTCTATCGCGCCAACAGTTGGCTCCACCTCCGCCATTACCCTACGGTCCTCCTGCGCCGGCTGGAGTCGGAAAGTCTGACCGTCAACTCGCACAACAATCTCGTCTGACGCGTAGTCATGCACCGCGCCAACATCGCGCAACCACGATCGCCCCAAGATCATCTCCACCGCACCTTTCAGGTCAACGATCTCCCAATGAGCCATCCTCCTCGCTCCTCCTGCATCCACAACACCCCGCCACGCACCGAGTGTCGGCAGCCGGTATCCGCCCGCGCTACGCAAATCAGCTCCCTCCAACAACGCTCCTAGTTTCTCCGCGACGCCACGATGAAACGCGGGTATCGATTATATTGCGGCTCGCTCCCCCGTCGATGAGCGCCGTGACGTGTATTATTGCATTATTGGCGGTTATGAGGGTTACTTTTTGAAGTCTGGCGTTCGTGGCGACCGTAAAGGTGTTGCCCGCGTCGATGAGACCCGAGATCTTCATGATTTGCAACAGGTCTCCGAGGTGCGACGGATCGAGGAAGCCGTCAGACGAGCTCAGAATTCGGGTGGGTACGGAACGCACCGTTTTGGGTTGGGACCTCACCAATATTTCAGGTGAATGTACTTCGGGGTCCCGGCCGGAAGAGTTTGTTGACGCAGCAGTATCGGTTTGCACCTCAACCGACCTCAGCTGAGGTTCTCTTATCTGCGGAGTCCGCAGGTCAGGATGAAAGTCCATCTCAGATTGGACTGAAGCATTTTGCGCAGACGAGGAATACGACGAAGGAGCATGCATTGACATAGCTACAACATCCGAAGTAAAATTCCCCGCCGCTAGGGTCTCGCCGCCGAGCGTCCCCAAGGGCTGGATATTACGGGTCAAATGGTTCCCTAGTTTCCACTCGACCCGCTCCCATTTCCCGAGTTGTAATCCCCGGACTCGGCCCAATCCCCTGCCGCCTCGAACTGTTGCGCATCTATCTCGCCATAGACGTTGCCCTCGGCGTCGACGACCATGAGGACGTTGCCGAAATTAGGCTGTGAAATGTGAGGAGGGCCTTGTCGGCGGAACGCCGGGGACGGCGTGCCGGGAGTGCGCGGGGTTGGAAAGTGAACGGGTGCAAACCCGGTTGGATTTGTGCGGGAGCGAATGGTGACAGGCGTGCGCGGAGGCTGCGAAGGGCCCCTCCTAGGCAGGTTCGTCTGGCGCCAGTGAGCCTCCTTCGGTGAGACGTGGTCGCTCTCGGGCGCTGGGCAGTTGTTGCCAAAATGACCCTCGTCGCGCCCACATTTCCAACAACCGGCGCCGCCGATCTCCACCCCGCCGGGCTGCAGGGGGTATGGTCGCGAGGCGATTGGTAGCATATTCGCGCCCCACTTCTCGTCCCAGTCACGCTGCGCCTGTTGAAACTCCTTCCAGCCTTGAATGGTGTTCTCGTGGTTGAGCTTGATCACTTTATTCGTCAGCGGCGCAACCTCGTCGAGCGGATCGACACTGATAGTCGGCGCGGAAAGACGAGCGATAGGGACGGGGGTACGGGGCAGACGAGTGGGCGATAGGAAGGGGTACGCGTTAGGGGTGAAGGGGCGTTGATATGGCGGCGCGGAGGAATTACGACTGGGGCTGTCGATGGACTGCTGGATGACTGCCGCCGGCTCCGGCGTCCTGCCCTCGACCTTGGCCAAGCGCTCCTCGAGCGCCTTCTCCTTCTTTTCGTCCGCCACGACTTGGTCAATCTTCGCGCGCGACACGGCTTCTGTCTTGGTAATGAGTTTGTCCCACGACTGGATGTCGACGCAGGTGTCGCCGATCGCTTTGCACAAGCGGGGAGGAAGGCGGAGAAGCGCCTGAGGGAGCATGAGGTTCTTCGCCGATGTATCGCCCGCGGCGAAAGCCTTTTTACGCAGCTCCTTGACAAACCACGCGTGGCGCGTCGTCTCGGCGCCCAAATTATCGAGGTGCTTCCTGCCGACTTCCTCGTCCGTCAGGGTCAGCGCCATAAACTCCGCCATCTTCTCGTGCTGCTTTTTGGGGGCAGCACTCGGTGCCGGCCACTTCTCCTCGAACGTCTCGACAACGACCTCGATGTCGTTCTTGTCTTTTCCCGCCCAGACGGCGGCGTCCTTCCACCACGCCTTCGCCTCTCCTTCGAAGGTAAGCGCCCATATTTTGATGATTTTGGGGTGGGCGGCGTCGTCGTAGACTATCGCCGCCTTCTGGAGCTCGCGCGCGCAGTGGAAGCCGTTCTCGGCGTCTCGATCGTCGCCATAGAAGGGCGCTGAGAATTCTAGTTTGGACAAATCGACAGCGGCCATAGTAGGGGAATGGGGTGGAGTCGATGGGGTGGGGGATAATGGGGATGGAGGTGAGGGAGGGAGGCGAACGGACGCCGGAGATTCCTGCGCAAGGGGCCGAGTATTGACTGTCTCTGCGTAGAGGGGCTGGTAGCTGGCGGTCCCGGCCCGGATGGAGTTGGTAGATGTACGAGGTATTTTTGGGTTTTTGTGGTTTTTGTACGGCCAGAGATAGAGATAAAGCGGAGAGCGAGATCAAGGAAAATTTTCGGTATTGCCTTTTTGGGACTTTCTGGCGGTGGCGGCGGCTAAGAGACACCAGACTAGGTGGCGGTAGACAGAGGCACGTAGCACTCGAATCCCACTCTGGTCACCACGTTGGAGATGCTCAAGGCGCGAAGCTCTTGGTGGAAGCAATCTTGAGAAACTAGCTACGCGGCTCGCGCCGGCTATCTACGGGCGCAGCCAAACAGAACCAAACACGCTACCGCCTAACTCTCGCCAACAACGCGTCTGCCAGCTGCGCTCCGCACAGCTGCACCAGGAATAATTGAACATTGGATAAAAATACACATCTACTACTCCCGATCGAGGGAGGGAGCCAAAACAGAGCAAGTAAGTAAGTATGCCGGGATAGGGTAGAGTACAGAGAATGCGAAGGATGGGGTACGGATACAGTAGGGCGATGGGTGTACGAGTAGGGATAAGGTCGGACGAGGATGGAAGACAGTCGAGTGGGGAGTGGCGCAGGATGTAATGGGGGCGACGGAGGGTGTAGGTTATATGTGCGGGCGGGTAGCGCGAGGGGTGGTAGTGTAAGCGACGCGGTGCGGAGAGGTAATGAGAGTGATGGGATGAGCAGGAGTGGGTGCCGGAGTCCGATGCGATCTTTGGATTGTGGATTATGAGCCATGATCCAAATCAAGGAGCAGAAGGACGTACCAGATGCAGGAGTACATCTTGCAGCCTGGTTCAGGTTCTGGTGCGCGCGCGACCTCGGGAGACTCCTACAGCAGTTGTAAGAATGTGAAGTGCGAAGAAGGGAGGGGAGGGGAACGCACGGGTACGGGTAATGGTGCGCGAGCGAGGTTTTCAGGGCTCAGTGTGAGGTCGACGGCGATGGCTATAGGCGCAGCCGCGACCGAGAGTGTCACTGAACGAGTAGAATCAGCATCGGACGTCCGCAAAAGGAGGGGAGGAATGAGACGCACGGCAGGAGACGAAGAATGCGAGGAGGAATCTGCACTGCATCACGAGGATTGGAATGAATGGAGGTGAAAAGGATGTTGTGGGCGCGAGAGGGCGAGCGAGTCTGCTTTGGGCGAAGACAATGAAGAGGGAGGGAGCCGGCGTCGGGGTGCTTTAAGAGCAAGCGAAGGACAAGACGCCCTATGTGCCGCTTTTGGACGTTAGCTTGTAAGTGACTTGAAGGCCGCCGGCAAGGGCGATCACGACCTGCCACACGCAGAGATGGATTGCGGTGCGCGCCGGGCGGGGGGTATCGGGACAAAGAGCTGGTTTCCCGAATAAGGTGAGATTTCCGGATTGGGAACAAGGCGCGGGTCCGGAAAATTCGAGAGAGCGGCGGCTGCCAGGAACAACGTCTAGATTGGCCGGGACGAGGGCTTGAAGAGGGTGTTTCTTTGTGAGTGAAGGGCTTTGGACAAGGGAGGGCCCCAGAAAGGCATTGCGTTTGAACTATGCTTGCTGAAGCCTGAGCGTGGCACAAAGTTTGCGTCGTGGCACTTGGATTGAGCTGGCGCTGGCAGCAGCCTCGACTGATGTAGGTTTGAAGTTCAAGGGAAAGATTTTCGGAGTCTTTGTAGCAAGCATTGGGTGAGCCACATTCGAGTCGAGCGACATGAGGGACGGAAGCAAGCCATGCCGATGTTTGTCAATGTTTAAACTTGGCCAGTCACGCGTGACACTTCGCGTCTCCTCCTCCCACCATCACCCCGCCCCGCTGTCTGCCTCGCTCCATTGACCATGTCGCTCAAGTCGATGGAATAACGGCGGACAATTGCAAGTAATAGGACTTCCCCGCGTTCCCGCAAGAGAATTCTGCCACTTCTCCACACGCGGGCGCGTGCTCAGTGGTCATTACTGGCGCCTTGCGCAACTTGGATGTACATACGCACCTCAACACTGACTACCTGACCTACGTCCCTGGTACTCCTACTGGCCCCGCCTGGCGACTCGCCCTCTTTACACCTGCTTCACCGCTCGAACTCATCGGCGAATGAGCTCGCCTCCACATCGGCGCATGCGGCATCTAGCTGTAATGCTGTTGTCTAGGCGCTACTTAGAGTCTTGAGGAGTCTTGGGCTTTCCTACGCGAGGGTATCCGACGGCGACCATTACTTGGCACTTGCTTCGTTGCTGCGTCCTACGTCACGCGTGGTCACTTCAATCCTTTACACGATATTCTATCAGAGGCGATCTACTAGATGACCGTTCAAGTTATATTCCGAGTGCGTCCTGATGCGCCGTTCCCGCTGCCTGGTCGCAGATACGCGTCCGGGAGCGTCTGGGTCTCACAGGTTGGCATCCGTGGGGAATTCGGGGGATGCCGTTCCCTGGCCTCGCGCACACTGCTCAACCTTGCCCGCCTACTGGACGTTTGACATACTTGGCGCACGCGCGCGCCTTGTTCCCAACACCTTCTTTTGCTTGCCGCCATCGCATCCAATCCGCTCCTTTTCTCCCGCGGACTCCGCTATATCGGCATGGGTCAAGTGACCTACCGCGCTCCCTGCAATACATTCGCGTTTAGACTCGACGGCCTCAAGATCCATTCCTCAGGTGAAATATTGGAATTTTGCATCCTCAAAGCCTTGACTGCAGGAAACTTCGTCTGTTTCCTAACGCAAACAGCGGCCTTTTTTCGGTCGACGCCTTCGCCACTCAGACTCCCGCATGCCCCAACCAAAGCTTCGACTTCTCAGCCACCTAACGTCACACGGTTGTCCGCTGACCTTGAATGAATTGAACGGCTCCCCCAGGTTACGGCCCGGTGGTAAAAATGGTGTACATAGGGCTTCCTGACGCGACGCCGGCTCCGTTACGGTGTTACCCCACCCCACCTCCTTCTCCCATCTCACCCAAGATGATGACCCCCACCGAAGAAAAGCCAGTCGAGAAGAAGAAGGGACTCTTCCGCCCGCACTCGCTGCGTGTCGGCGACCGCATCACGAACGCCTCGCAATTGACCCTGCGCGAGACCATATGGCCTCTGTTTCTCGTCACGATCAGCCCGTGGTCGTGGGGCTGATTCAGGTCCGGACTCGGTAGAGGATTTGCGTCTGGGAGTACGGGTGGAGCGGATCCAATATGACTCTCTGCAGCTCTGAAAATAGCAGCGCAAGGCTCGGCCTTGGTTAGTTTTAAATGAAGGGATAGCCCCTTCCCGCTGGTAAAGGATTTATTGCAGCCCGGACAGACAGCCATTGTTGGAGAGAACGGTGAGGACGGCGGGGGGCAAGAGCAGGCGCAGATAACGATTGATGGAATCATAAATTCGTCATAGTAAAGCTGTTCGTGCGCATGGGTGAGCGTGGCGTCCGCGACTTAGCATCAATTCCAAACACGCACCTCAAATATTTTCGCTCCTTCCTTCCTACTGTCACCACTGCCCTTCCTTTCCCCCCTTTGTTCCCTTCCACTCCTTTACCCATCCCGCTTTCCACTTAACCCTTCCCCATACACCATGCCCACCGAGCCTTCAACTGGTCTCACTCCCGCTGAAAAGCGTAAAATCACCATTGCGGCCAGAGTCGAGCTGGAGAGACAGCAGCAAGCGGCTTTTGAAGCCAAAACCAGTGAGTCTTAGTGCTAGAGGATTGCAAGTCCGACCTAATCACATTCCCAGAAAAACCTGGCGGCGGGCGGGCGGCCAAAGCCAAGGCACAGCACAAGGCTGGTACGTCGATAGTCGTTGTTGTGTCGATCCATAGCACTGATTCTTCCTTCCTCCTTCGGCCAGTGTGGAAAGTAGACCAGCCAGCGACCCGCAAGAGGACCTCGTCGACGACTCAAGCATCTGAAACGGTGAAGAAGGCCCGTGCCGCCAAGGATGCCAGCGGTGAGTGTTGTCTACCCAAAACATCTTCATTCCTTGATCCATAACCCTAGCTTCTGAAGGCGAGGACGCAGAGCCTCCGATTCCAGCCAAGGGCGCCGCCGTGGTCAAAGCAAGAAGTAAGTGTGGTCACACCGTTTGATTGACGTGATGATCTAACACAGCTTCCCTCGTGGCTTCTTCAGAGTTCGCACCCCGCCACCATCGACGACTCCGACGAGTCGGCAGCAGAGGGCAAATCTAAGCTCAGTGAGTTCTGATTCCTTCTTTCAGTTCCACTCCTGACCTATCCCGCAGAACGTATTGACTTCGCCAACCTTCCAGCGGCCTCCAAAGCTCGGATTGCCACGCAGGCCAAAGCCATCGCAAGCAAGGTCTTCTCCGGAGGTAATCTCTCGTCAACCTTCAACGTTTACTTGTACTGAAACCGGCACAGGTAAACCAAGGCAAAGAAGCCTCCAGCTCGCGTCGTCGCGGAGTCAGCTTCTGAGTCGGAGGCCGTCGAGTCCGAAGACAAGTCTGACGACGGTGAATCCGAAGACTGCGCCGCGGATGTTGCGCCCGATGAAACCGAGTTTCGTGCTGAGGTGCGTGCTTAGGGAATTCACCATGATCTTTCTTGCTTATCAGCATCCCAGGTTCCACGCGTGGTCGGCAAGAAGCCCAGCCCGTCGAGGTTAACTCAGACGACGATGTCATTGAGGTATGTTATTATTTTAGCTGAGCGATGTCGTTGCACTAAGACGGACCAAGGATGTAAACGGTCGAGCCGCCGAGGACCTCTTCTCCGACCACTCGATCGAGGGTACGTCATTAATCTTGAACCCCCCAGTGAATCTAACTATATTAGATCGACAAACCTCGCCCCAGGCACCGTCAGTCGCCTGTGGAACTCGACTCCGACGATAGCTTCCCCGACGCCCCCCCGCGCATCGGTAACGACGGCAGCGACATCGACATGCCCGCTGCGGACACCAGCCGCCGCACTCACAGCCCGCCGCTCATCGGCGTCCTCCTGGTCCTCCGGCCGTGATCTCTCCGCGTACCCGACAGCGAAGGCGAGGAGGTCATTGACAACATTAGCAGGCCTGACAAGAAGGTGAGTTTCAATACCCACATCTTGATTTTCATTAACCACTCTGAGAGAAGCGCCAGCCAGCCTACGCGGGAAACGATGACATGCAGTTGCATAGAGGCCATCGCCAAAGGCCTCTCGACTGTCTTCCCGTTTCGGATCGACTCATAGCCGCCGCTCATCCACTCATAGTCGCCACCCATCCGAGGGCCGCCGACAGCGGATGCTGATGATTCCGACGACGATGCCGGTCTTAAAAGGTAACGTGCGCACATCAGGACCTTCAATCACGTCTTCTAACTAACGTTCAAGCCCCGTAAGGTTTCTGCCGCCCAGAAAAGGAAGGCCGAGATGGAGGTACGTCGCTTGCAAGGCTAACACTGCGTCAACTAATCATAATGCAGAGGCCCGAGGTGCTGCCTGCGCCGACGGGTATGGACACTCAGCTCCACCGCATCGCCGCTGCTGCCGCCGACGCCAAGTCACGGCCCGAGTCTGACTGGCATATCTCGGCGCGCCTACTGTTCCCTGCGCCCGGCAAAGATATCGGTATCACCGGGCAGACCGACGAGGTCAAGGCCATGCTCCATGGTTGCATCGACATCATCAAGTTGTCGTTGTTCTTCGAGGACGCCTATCCCACCATCCTATCCCGCGCCGGATTTGCCCGCACTTACCTTCTGATGGCTGCACAGAGCCACGCCGCAAGACATATCAAGCATCGCTTGCTTAAGGACGAGAGCTTCGCGGCCCGCCTGGCCGCCATCGTACGTGTATTCCATACGGTGTTCGGGATCCTATTGATGAGATGTAGCCCCTGGATCGTATCAACATCGTGCGTGGGGACATCGCCAAGGCTGCTGCTCAAGACGTCGCTGGGCTCTTCGGCTTTGCCCTAGCGTCACCGGAGGAGGTCAAGACCATTGTCAACGCGCGTCTTCAAGATTACAAATATATTTTCCCGGTTGACCCTGTGACGGTGAGCCCATCCCACCCTTGTTGGTAACCCTCCTCATGCTGTGCCGGGTCTCCAGAAGCGCCTCAAAACGGAGCTGCCATTCTTGAACGATGCCATCGTGAGTGCGCTCAAGAAGAGCGTCTTCACCGGCCAGTTTGGGACCAAGAACCTCAACCGCTTTACTTCCACTAACGAGAGACACCCTGAGAGGTTGGAGGCTCCCGACGCCATGGTCTGCATCGGCGCTACTGCGGTAAGTTTTGCGTCGTCTTCTCAACCACAGTTGGTGATGCATCTTTAGGTTCATGCCGCGCTAACCGCGTATCGCGCGACGGGGAAGTACCAGAAATCCCGTTCACGGCGAGTGCTTACGAAGATGACCGCAACCACATGCGCACGCTCAGCGACACTCGCGTACTCACCTAAGGCCTCTCAACGTTGTCCTTCATCGTCTCTATGATGCGTTGAAGTGAGTCACCCCGTTACCCGTTCGATATCACACTAACCTCATTATAAAGTGAGAGCACCACTGCGACACCGAACGCCAGCGCCAGCTCCTCGCTCCTCATCAACCTGGTCGAGGTTCCAGATTCCGACTAGATATACACCCCCGCTCCTCGTTCGTTCCGATCCTCTCGCGCACACCTACGAATTATTATTCTTTTTAATTATATTCCACGCCTTTTTTTGGAGATTTACCGTACATTGCTCATCGAAGTCCGAGTCGTTTACAGTCATTGTTAATCTATGTAGCTATTGTGGAATGGAAAAATTGCTATTATGGCCCAATATTTCCGTGATAATATGTCCCCAAAATGAACCAACGCCAAGAATCTTGACCAAACGTGCCGAGAATCTACGGAAATGTTGGGGCTGATTCGTGCAAAGTTATTTGGAGAGTCCAAAATGAGGAAATGAACCTAAGCAACCAAATTCGGTCAGATTTCCCTGAAGCTAGGGCCAATCCCCCCTTATTGCCAAAGGAGCTCTTTCCTGATGGACTGCATGACCCGATCGAATGCAATTCTAGCGGCATCTGCTGGGTGCACCGGCGTGGGCGGTACATCCTTGAGCACGGTTGATTCCCACGCAGCGGCGATCGAGTTCAACTCCGCGCCTTCGCGAACGTCGCGCAGCGCGTCGTCCAGAAGCTGGGCTGCAATGTGCGCATTTTTCAAGCGACGCGCCTGCGTGACCTTGCGCCGCTCTGGCGTGTCTTCTGGTAACGCGCTGCGTACATCTCCCCGAGCCGCAGTGCCTCCTGAGCTGCTCGCCCCTTCAGTGCCGGCTCCCCCGAAGGGCGCCAGTCCCCAACATCTGGCACTTCATCGTCGTCGGTGGCTTCGACCGCGAGGAACGCCCAGCGTGTGGACGTCCTGCAGCGGTTGTGCCCGAAGATCGGAGACGAGTCTGAGGGCTCAAACGCTGTGGGTGCGTCTGCGGGCTGCAAGTCCTCGCGTGTTCCCGTGTTCTCGTGCTCAACGAAAGGTTCATCAGCGCCGTTCAACAGTGGTGTTTGAACAATGTGCGACGCACATAAACTCGGCGGGGCCGTGCTGCTTGGTATAGCAGCGGTACTTCGGGGCCCCGCCCGGGAAGGATTCGTAACGCGGTGGACCTTCATCCGCGCCACCCGTGCAAGTCTCGACGATGGGTTCACCAAGGTCAGCGGACATACACAGGTCTTCGCTGGGGTGTGGCAGCACCCTTGATGCCTGTTCTCCGCTGTCGAGGGTGAGTACGTCGTCGTCGGACTGCAGGTCTATCGCGCCAACAGTTGGCTCCACCTCCGCCATTACCCTACGGTCCTCCTGCGCCGGCTGGAGTCGGAAAGTCTGACCGTCAACTCGCACAACAATCTCGTCTGACGCGTAGTCATGCACCGCGCCAACATCGCGCAACCACGATCGCCCCAAGATCATCTCCACCGCACCTTTCAGGTCAACGATCTCCCAATGAGCCATCCTCCTCGCTCCTCCTGCATCCACAACACCCCGCCACGCACCGAGTGTCGGCAGCCGGTATCCGCCCGCGCTACGCAAATCAGCTCCCTCCAACAACGCTCCTAGTTTCTCCGCGACGCCACGATGAAACGCGGTATCGATTATATTGCGGCTCGCTCCCCCGTCGATGAGCGCCGTGACGTGTATTATTGCATTATTGGCGGTTATGAGGGTTACTTTTTGAAGTCTGGCGTTCGTGGCGACCGTAAAGGTGTTTGCCCGCGTCGATGAGACCCGAGATCTTCATGATTTGCAACAGGTCTCCGAGGTGCGACGGATCGAGGAAGCCGTCAGACGAGCTCAGAATTCGGGTGGGTACGGAACGCACCGTTTTGGGTTGGGACCTCACCAATATTTCAGGTGAATGTACTTCGGGGTCCCGGCCGGAAGAGTTTGTTGACGCAGCAGTATCGGTTTGCACCTCAACCGACCTCAGCTGAGGTTCTCTTATCTGCGGAGTCCGCAGGTCAGGATGAAAGTCCATCTCAGATTGGACTGAAGCATTTTGCGCAGACGAGGAATACGACGAAGGAGCATGCATTGACATAGCTACAACATCCGAAGTAAAATTCCCCGCCGCTAGGGTCTCGCCGCCGAGCGTCCCCAAGGGCTGGATATTACGGGTCAAATGGTTCCCTAGTTTCCACTCGACCCGCTCCCATTTCCCGAGTTGTAATCCCCGGACTCGGCCCAATCCCCTGCCGCCTCGAACTGTTGCGCATCTATCTCGCCATAGACGTTGCCCTCGGCGTCGACGACCATGAGGACGTTGCCGAAATTAGGCTGTGAAATGTGAGGAGGGCCTTGTCGGCGGAACGCCGGGGACGGCGTGCCGGGAGTGCGCGGGGTTGGAAAGTGAACGGGTGCAAACCCGGTTGGATTTGTGCGGGAGCGAATGGTGACAGGCGGCGCGGAGGCTGCGAAGGGCCCCTCCTAGGCAGGTTCGTCTGGCGCCAGTGAGCCTCCTTCGGTGAGACGTGGTCGCTCTCGGGCGCTGGGCAGTTGTTGCCAAAATGACCCTCGTCGCGCCCACATTTCCAACAACCGGCGCCGCCGATCTCCACCCCGCCGGGCTGCAGGGGGTATGGTCGCGAGGCGATTGGTAGCATATTCGCGCCCCACTTCTCGTCCCAGTCACGCTGCGCCTGTTGAAAACTCCTTCCAGCCTTGAATGGTGTTCTCGTGGTTGAGCTTGATCACTTTATTCGTCAGCGGCGCAACCTCGTCGAGCGGATCGACACTGATAGTCGGCGCGGAAAGACGAGCGATAGGGACGGGGGTACGGGGCAGACGAGTGGGCGATAGGAAGGGGTACGCGTTAGGGGTGAAGGGGCGTTGATATGGCGGCGCGGAGGAATTACGACTGGGGCTGTCGATGGACTGCTGGATGACTGCCGCCGGCTCCGGCGTCCTGCCCTCGACCTTGGCCAAGCGCTCCTCGAGCGCCTTCTCCTTCTTTTCGTCCGCCACGACTTGGTCAATCTTCGCGCGCGACACGGCTTCTGTCTTGGTAATGAGTTTGTCCCACGACTGGATGTCGACGCAGGTGTCGCCGATCGCTTTGCACAAGCGGGGAGGAAGGCGGAGAAGCGCCTGAGGGAGCATGAGGTTCTTCGCCGATGTATCGCCCGCGGCGAAAGCCTTTTTACGCAGCTCCTTGACAAACCACGCGTGGGCGCGTCGTCTCGGCGCCCAAATTATCGAGGTGCTTCCTGCCGACTTCCTCGTCCGTCAGGGTCAGCGCCATAAACTCCGCCATCTTCTCGTGCTGCTTTTTGGGGGCAGCACTCGGTGCCGGCCACTTCTCCTCGAACGTCTCGACAACGACCTCGATGTCGTTCTTGTCTTTTCCCGCCCAGACGGCGGCGTCCTTCCACCACGGCCTTCGCCTCTCCTTCGAAGGTAAGCGCCCATATTTTGATGATTTTGGGGTGGGCGGCGTCGTCGTAGACTATCGCCGCCTTCTGGAGCTCGCGCGCGCAGTGGAAGCCGTTCTCGGCGTCTCGATCGTCGCCATAGAAGGGCGCTGAGAATTCTAGTTTGGACAAATCGACAGCGGCCATAGTAGGGGAATGGGGTGGAGTCGATGGGGTGGGGGGATAATGGGGATGGAGGTGAGGGAGGGAGGCGAACGGACGCCGGAGATTCCTGCGCAAGGGGCCGAGTATTGACTGTCTCTGCGTAGAGGGGCTGGTAGCTGGCGGGTCCCGGCCCGGATGGAGTTTGGTAGATGTACGAGGTATTTTTGGGTTTTTGTGGTTTTTGTACGGCCAGAGATAGAGATAAAGCGGAGAGCGAGATCAAGGAAAATTTTCGGTATTGCCTTTTTGGGACTTTCTGGCGGTGGCGGCGGCTAAGAGACACCAGACTAGGTGGCGGTAGACAGAGGCACGTAGCACTCGAATCCCACTCTGGTCACCACGTTGGAGATGCTCAAGGCGCGAAGCTCTTGGTGGAAGCAATCTTGAGAAACTAGCTACGCGGCTCGCGCCGGCTATCTACGGGCGCAGCCAAACAGAACCAAACACGCTACGCCTAAACTCTCGCCAACAACGCGTCTGCCAGCTGCGCTCCGCACAGCTGCACCAGGAATAATTGAACATTGGATAAAAATACACATCTACTACTCCCGATCGAGGGAGGGAGCCCAAACAGAGCAAGTAAGTAAGTATGCCGGGATAGGGTAGAGTACAGAGAATGCGAAGGATGGGGTACGGATACAGTAGGGCGATGGGTGTACGAGTAGGGATAAGGTCGGACGAGGATGGAAGACAGTCGAGTGGGGAGTGGCGCAGGATGTAATGGGGGCGACGGAGGGTGTAGGTTATATGTGCGGGCGGGTAGCGCGAGGGGTGGTAGTGTAAGCGACGCGGTGCGGAGAGGTAATGAGAGTGATGGGATGAGCAGGAGTGGGTGCCGGAGTCCGATGCGATCTTTGGATTGTGGATTATGAGCCATGATCCAAATCAAGGAGCAGAAGGACGTACCAGATGCAGGAGTACATCTTGCAGCCTGGTTCAGGTTCTGGTGCGCGCGCGACCTCGGGAGACTCCTACAGCAGTTGTAAGAATGTGAAGTGCGAAGAAGGGAGGGGAGGGGAACGCACGGGTACGGGTAATGGTGCGCGAGCGAGGTTTTCAGGGCTCAGTGTGAGGTCGACGGCGATGGCTATAGGCGCAGCCGCGACCGAGAGTGTCACTGAACGAGTAGAATCAGCATCGGACGTCCGCAAAAGGAGGGGAGGAATGAGACGCACGGCAGGAGACGAAGAATGCGAGGAGGAATCTGCACTGCATCACGAGGATTGGAATGAATGGAGGTGAAAAGGATGTTTGTGGGCGCGAGAGGGCGAGCGAGTCTGCTTTGGGCGAAGACAATGAAGAGGGAGGGAGCCGGCGTCGGGGTGCTTTAAGAGCAGCGAAGGACAAGACGCCCTATGTGCCGCTTTTGGACGTTAGCTTGTAAGTGACTTGAAGGCCGCCGGCAAGGGCGATCACGACCTGCCACACGCAGAGATGGATTGCGGTGCGCGCCGGGCGGGGGGTATCGGGACAAAGAGCTGGTTTCCCGAATAAGGTGAGATTTCCGGATTGGGAACAAGGCGCGGGTCCGGAAAATTCGAGAGAGCGGCGGCTGCCAGGAACAACGTCTAGATTGGCCGGGACGAGGGCTTGAAGAGGGTGTTTCTTTGTGAGTGAAGGGCTTTGGACAAGGGAGGGCCCCAGAAAGGCATTGCGTTTGAACTATGCTTGCTGAAGCCTGAGCGTGGCACAAAGTTTGCGTCGTGGCACTTGGATTGAGCTGGCGCTGGCAGCAGCCTCGACTGATGTAGGTTTGAAGTTCAAGGGAAAGATTTTCGGAGTCTTTGTAGCAAGCATTGGGTGAGCCACATTCGAGTCGAGCGACATGAGGGACGGAAGCAAGCCATGCCGATGTTTGTCAATGTTTAAACTTGGCCAGTCACGCGTGACACTTCGCGTCTCCTCCTCCCACCATCACCCCGCCCCGCTGTCTGCCTCGCTCCATTGACCATGTCGCTCAAGTCGATGGAATAACGGCGGACAATTGCAAGTAATAGGACTTCCCCGCGTTCCCGCAAGAGAATTCTGCCACTTCTCCACACGCGGGCGCGTGCTCAGTGGTCATTACTGGCGCCTTGCGCAACTTGGATGTACATACGCACCTCAACACTGACTACCTGACCTACGTCCCTGGTACTCCTACTGGCCCCGCCTGGCGACTCGCCCTCTTTACACCTGCTTCACCGCTCGAACTCATCGGCGAATGAGCTCGCCTCCACATCGGCGCATGCGGCATCTAGCTGTAATGCTGTTGTCTAGGCGCTACTTAGAGTCTTGAGGAGTCTTGGGCTTTCCTACGCGAGGGTATCCGACGGCGACCATTACTTGGCACTTGCTTCGTTGCTGCGTCCTACGTCACGCGTGGTCACTTCAATCCTTTACACGATATTCTATCAGAGGCGATCTACTAGATGACCGTTCAAGTTATATTCCGAGTGCGTCCTGATGCGCCGTTCCCGCTGCCTGGTCGCAGATACGCGTCCGGGAGCGTCTGGGTCTCACAGGTTGGCATCCGTGGGGAATTCGGGGGATGCCGTTCCCTGGCCTCGCGCACACTGCTCAACCTTGCCCGCCTACTGGACGTTTGACATACTTGGCGCACGCGCGCGCCTTGTTCCCAACACCTTCTTTTGCTTGCCGCCATCGCATCCAATCCGCTCCTTTTCTCCCGCGGACTCCGCTATATCGGCATGGGTCAAGTGACCTACCGCGCTCCCTGCAATACATTCGCGTTTAGACTCGACGGCCTCAAGATCCATTCCTCAGGTGAAATATTGGAATTTTGCATCCTCAAAGCCTTGACTGCAGGAAACTTCGTCTGTTTCCTAACGCAAACAGCGGCCTTTTTTCGGTCGACGCCTTCGCCACTCAGACTCCCGCATGCCCCAACCAAAGCTTCGACTTCTCAGCCACCTAACGTCACACGGTTGTCCGCTGACCTTGAATGAATTGAACGGCTCCCCCAGGTTACGGCCCGGTGGTAAAAATGGTGTACATAGGGCTTCCTGACGCGACGCCGGCTCCGTTACGGTGTTACCCCACCCCACCTCCTTCTCCCATCTCACCCAAGATGATGACCCCCACCGAAGAAAAGCCAGTCGAGAAGAAGAAGGGACTCTTCCGCCCGCACTCGCTGCGTGTCGGCGACCGCATCACGAACGCCTCGCAATTGACCCTGCGCGAGACCATATGGCCTCTGTTTCTCGTCACGATCAGCCCGTGGTCGTGGGGCTGATTCAGGTCCGGACTCGGTAGAGGATTTGCGTCTGGGAGTACGGGTGGAGCGGATCCAATATGACTCTCTGCAGCTCTGAAAATAGCAGCGCAAGGCTCGGCCTTGGTTAGTTTTAAATGAAGGGATAGCCCCTTCCCGCTGGTAAAGGATTTATTGCAGCCCGGACAGACAGCCATTGTTGGAGAGAACGGTGAGGACGGCGGGGGGCAAGAGCAGGCGCAGATAACGATTGATGGAATCATAAATTCGTCATAGTAAAGCTGTTCGTGCGCATGGGTGAGCGTGGCGTCCGCGACTTAGCATCAATTCCAAACACGCACCTCAAATATTTTCGCTCCTTCCTTCCTACTGTCACCACTGCCCTTCCTTTCCCCCCTTTGTTCCCTTCCACTCCTTTACCCATCCCGCTTTCCACTTAACCCTTCCCCATACACCATGCCCACCGAGCCTTCAACTGGTCTCACTCCCGCTGAAAAGCGTAAAATCACCATTGCGGCCAGAGTCGAGCTGGAGAGACAGCAGCAAGCGGCTTTTGAAGCCAAAACCAGTGAGTCTTAGTGCTAGAGGATTGCAAGTCCGACCTAATCACATTCCCAGAAAAACCTGGCGGCGGGCGGGCGGCCAAAGCCAAGGCACAGCACAAGGCTGGTACGTCGATAGTCGTTGTTGTGTCGATCCATAGCACTGATTCTTCCTTCCTCCTTCGGCCAGTGTGGAAAGTAGACCAGCCAGCGACCCGCAAGAGGACCTCGTCGACGACTCAAGCATCTGAAACGGTGAAGAAGGCCCGTGCCGCCAAGGATGCCAGCGGTGAGTGTTGTCTACCCAAAACATCTTCATTCCTTGATCCATAACCCTAGCTTCTGAAGGCGAGGACGCAGAGCCTCCGATTCCAGCCAAGGGCGCCGCCGTGGTCAAAGCAAGAAGTAAGTGTGGTCACACCGTTTGATTGACGTGATGATCTAACACAGCTTCCCTCGTGGCTTCTTCAGAGTTCGCACCCGCCACCATCGACGACTCCGACGAGTCGGCAGCAGAGGGCAAATCTAAGCTCAGTGAGTTCTGATTCCTTCTTTCAGTTCCACTCCTGACCTATCCCGCAGAACGTATTGACTTCGCCAACCTTCCAGCGGCCTCCAAAGCTCGGATTGCCACGCAGGCCAAAGCCATCGCAAGCAAGGTCTTCTCCGGAGGTAATCTCTCGTCAACCTTCAACGTTTACTTGTACTGAAACCGGCACAGGTAAACCCAAGGCAAAGAAGCCTCCAGCTCGCGTCGTCGCGGAGTCAGCTTCTGAGTCGGAGGCCGTCGAGTCCGAAGACAAGTCTGACGACGGTGAATCCGAAGACTGCGCCGCGGATGTTGCGCCCGATGAAACCGAGTTTCGTGCTGAGGTGCGTGCTTAGGGAATTCACCATGATCTTTCTTGCTTATCAGCATCCCAGGTTCCACGCGTGGTCGGCAAGAAGCCCAAGCCCGTCGAGGTTAACTCAGACGACGATGTCATTGAGGTATGTTATTATTTTAGCTGAGCGATGTCGTTGCACTAAGACGGACCAAGGATGTAAACGGTCGAGCCGCCGAGGACCTCTTCTCCGACCACTCGATCGAGGTACGTCATTAATCTTGAACCCCCCAGTGAATCTAACTATATTAGATCGACAAACCTCGCCCCAGGCACCGTCAGTCGCCTGTGGAACTCGACTCCGACGATAGCTTCCCCGACGCCCCCCCGCGCATCGGTAACGACGGCAGCGACATCGACATGCCCGCTGCGGACACCAGCCGCCGCACTCACAGCCGCCGCTCATCGGCGTCCTCCTGGTCCTCCGGCCGTGATCTCCGCGTACCCGACAGCGAAGGCGAGGAGGTCATTGACAACATTAGCAGGCCTGACAAGAAGGTGAGTTTCAATACCCACATCTTGATTTTCATTAACCACTCTGAGAGAAGCGCCAGCCAGCCTACGCGGGAAACGATGACATGCAGTTGCATGAGGCCATCGCCAAAGGCCTCTCGACTGTCTCCCGTTTCGGATCGACTCATAGCCGCCGCTCATCCACTCATAGTCGCCACCCATCCGAGGCCGCCGACAGCGATGCTGATGATTCCGACGACGATGCCGGTCTTAAAAAGGTACGTGCGCACATCAGGACCTTTCAATCACGTCTTCTAACTAACGTTCAAAGCCCCGTAAGGTTTTCTGCCGCCCAGAAAAGGAAGGCCGAGATGGAGGTACGTCGCTTGCAAGGCTAACACTGCGTCAACTAATCATAATGCAGAGGCCCGAGGTGCTGCCTGCGCCGACGGGTATGGACACTCAGCTCCACCGCATCGCCGCTGCTGCCGCCGACGCCAAGTCACGGCCCGAGTCTGACTGGCATATCTCGGCGCGCCTACTGTTCCCTGCGCCCGGCAAAGATATCGGTATCACCGGGCAGACCGACGAGGTCAAGGCCATGCTCCATGGTTGCATCGACATCATCAAGTTGTCGTTGTTCTTCGAGGACGCCTATCCCACCATCCTATCCCGCGCCGGATTTGCCCGCACTTACCTTCTGATGGCTGCACAGAGCCACGCCGCAAGACATATCAAGCATCGCTTGCTTAAGGACGAGAGCTTCGCGGCCCGCCTGGCCGCCATCGTACGTGTATTCCATACGGTGTTCGGGATCCTATTGATGAGATGTAGCCCCTGGATCGTATCAACATCGTGCGTGGGGACATCGCCAAGGCTGCTGCTCAAGACGTCGCTGGGCTCTTCGGCTTTGCCCTAGCGTCACCGGAGGAGGTCAAGACCATTGTCAACGCGCGTCTTCAAGATTACAAATATATTTTCCCGGTTGACCCTGTGACGGTGAGCCCATCCCACCCTTGTTGGTAACCCTCCTCATGCTGTGCCGGGTCTCCAGAAGCGCCTCAAAACGGAGCTGCCATTCTTGAACGATGCCATCGTGAGTGCGCTCAAGAAGAGCGTCTTCACCGGCCAGTTTGGGACCAAGAACCTCAACCGCTTTACTTCCACTAACGAGAGACACCCTGAGAGGTTGGAGGCTCCCGACGCCATGGTCTGCATCGGCGCTACTGCGGTAAGTTTTGCGTCGTCTTCTCAACCACAGTTGGTGATGCATCTTTAGGTTCATGCCGCGCTAACCGCGTATCGCGCGACGGGGAAGTACCAGAAAATCCCGTTCACGGCGAGTGCTTACGAAGATGTCTACCGCAACCACATGCGCACGCTCAGCGACACTCGTGCGTACTCACCTAAGGCTCTCAACGTTGTCCTTCATCGTCTCTATGATGCGTTGAAGTGAGTCACCCCGTTACCCGTTCGATATCACACTAACCTCATTATAAAGTGAGAGCACCACTGCGACACCGAACGCCAGCGCCAGCTCCTCGCTCCTCATCAACCTGGTCGAGGTTCCAGATTCCGACTAGATATACACCCCCGCTCCTCGTTCGTTCCGATCCTCTCGCGCACACCTACGAATTATTATTCTTTTTAATTATATTCCACGCCTTTTTTTGGAGATTTACCGTACATTGCTCATCGAAGTCCGAGTCGTTTACAGTCATTGTTAATCTATTGTAGCTATTGTGGAATGGAAAAATTGCTATTATGGCCCAATATTTCCGTGATAATATGTCCCCAAAATGAACCAACGCCAAGAATCTTGACCAAACGTGCCGAGAATCTACGGAAATGTGGGGCTGATTCGTGCAAAGTTATTTGGAGAGTCCAAAATGAGGAAATGAACCTAAGCAACCAAATTCGGTCAGATTTCCCTGAAGCTAGGGCCAATCCCCCCTTATTGCCAAAGGAGCTCTTTCCTGATGGACTGCATGACCCGATCGAATGCAATTCTAGCGGCATCTGCTGGGTGCACCGGCGTGGGCGGTACATCCTTGAGCACGGTTGATTCCCACGCAGCGGCGATCGAGTTCAACTCCGCGCCTTCGCGAACGTCGCGCAGCGCGTCGTCCAGAAGCTGGGCTGCAATGTGCGCATTTTTCAAGCGACGCGCCTGCGTGACCTTGCGCCGCTCTGTGCGTGTCTTCTGGTAACGCGCTGCGTACATCTCCCCGAGCCGCAGTGCCTCCTGAGCTGCTCGCCCCTTCAGTGCCGGCTCCCCCGAAGGGCGCCAGTCCCCAACATCTGGCACTTCATCGTCGTCGGTGGCTTCGACCGCGAGGAACGCCCAGCGTGTGGACGTCCTGCAGCGGTTGTGCCCGAAGATCGGAGACGAGTCTGAGGGCTCAAACGCTGTGGGTGCGTCTGCGGGCTGCAAGTCCTCGCGTGTTCCCGTGTTCTCGTGCTCAACGAAAGGTTCATCAGCGCCGTTCAACAGTGGTGTTTGAACAATGTGCGACGCACATAAACTCGGCGGGGCCGTGCTGCTTGGTATAGCAGCGGTACTTCGGGGCCCCGCCCGGGAAGGATTCGTAACGCGGTGACCTTCATCCGCGCCACCCGTGCAAGTCTCGACGATGGGTTCACCAAGGTCAGCGGACATACACAGGTCTTCGCTGGGGTGTGGCAGCACCCTTGATGCCTGTTCTCCGCTGTCGAGGGTGAGTACGTCGTCGTCGGACTGCAGGTCTATCGCGCCAACAGTTGGCTCCACCTCCGCCATTACCCTACGGTCCTCCTGCGCCGGCTGGAGTCGGAAAGTCTGACCGTCAACTCGCACAACAATCTCGTCTGACGCGTAGTCATGCACCGCGCCAACATCGCGCAACCACGATCGCCCCAAGATCATCTCCACCGCACCTTTCAGGTCAACGATCTCCCAATGAGCCATCCTCCTCGCTCCTCCTGCATCCACAACACCCCGCCACGCACCGAGTGTCGGCAGCCGGTATCCGCCCGCGCTACGCAAATCAGCTCCCTCCAACAACGCTCCTAGTTTCTCCGCGACGCCACGATGAAACGCGGGTATCGATTATATTGCGGCTCGCTCCCCCGTCGATGAGCGCCGTGACGTGTATTATTGCATTATTGGCGGTTATGAGGGTTACTTTTTGAAGTCTGGCGTTCGTGGCGACCGTAAAGGTGTTGCCCGCGTCGATGAGACCCGAGATCTTCATGATTTGCAACAGGTCTCCGAGGTGCGACGGATCGAGGAAGCCGTCAGACGAGCTCAGAATTCGGGTGGGTACGGAACGCACCGTTTTGGGTTGGGACCTCACCAATATTTCAGGTGAATGTACTTCGGGGTCCCGGCCGGAAGAGTTTGTTGACGCAGCAGTATCGGTTTGCACCTCAACCGACCTCAGCTGAGGTTCTCTTATCTGCGGAGTCCGCAGGTCAGGATGAAAGTCCATCTCAGATTGGACTGAAGCATTTTGCGCAGACGAGGAATACGACGAAGGAGCATGCATTGACATAGCTACAACATCCGAAGTAAAATTCCCCGCCGCTAGGGTCTCGCCGCCGAGCGTCCCCAAGGGCTGGATATTACGGGTCAAATGGTTCCCTAGTTTCCACTCGACCCGCTCCCATTTCCCGAGTTGTAATCCCCGGACTCGGCCCAATCCCCTGCCGCCTCGAACTGTTGCGCATCTATCTCGCCATAGACGTTGCCCTCGGCGTCGACGACCATGAGGACGTTGCCGAAATTAGGCTGTGAAATGTGAGGAGGGCCTTGTCGGCGGAACGCCGGGGACGGCGTGCCGGGAGTGCGCGGGGTTGGAAAGTGAACGGGTGCAAACCCGGTTGGATTTGTGCGGGAGCGAATGGTGACAGGCGTGCGCGGAGGCTGCGAAGGGCCCCTCCTAGGCAGGTTCGTCTGGCGCCAGTGAGCCTCCTTCGGTGAGACGTGGTCGCTCTCGGGCGCTGGGCAGTTGTTGCCAAAATGACCCTCGTCGCGCCCACATTTCCAACAACCGGCGCCGCCGATCTCCACCCCGCCGGGCTGCAGGGGGTATGGTCGCGAGGCGATTGGTAGCATATTCGCGCCCCACTTCTCGTCCCAGTCACGCTGCGCCTGTTGAAACTCCTTCCAGCCTTGAATGGTGTTCTCGTGGTTGAGCTTGATCACTTTATTCGTCAGCGGCGCAACCTCGTCGAGCGGATCGACACTGATAGTCGGCGCGGAAAGACGAGCGATAGGGACGGGGGTACGGGGCAGACGAGTGGGCGATAGGAAGGGGTACGCGTTAGGGGTGAAGGGGCGTTGATATGGCGGCGCGGAGGAATTACGACTGGGGCTGTCGATGGACTGCTGGATGACTGCCGCCGGCTCCGGCGTCCTGCCCTCGACCTTGGCCAAGCGCTCCTCGAGCGCCTTCTCCTTCTTTTCGTCCGCCACGACTTGGTCAATCTTCGCGCGCGACACGGCTTCTGTCTTGGTAATGAGTTTGTCCCACGACTGGATGTCGACGCAGGTGTCGCCGATCGCTTTGCACAAGCGGGGAGGAAGGCGGAGAAGCGCCTGAGGGAGCATGAGGTTCTTCGCCGATGTATCGCCCGCGGCGAAAGCCTTTTTACGCAGCTCCTTGACAAACCACGCGTGGCGCGTCGTCTCGGCGCCCAAATTATCGAGGTGCTTCCTGCCGACTTCCTCGTCCGTCAGGGTCAGCGCCATAAACTCCGCCATCTTCTCGTGCTGCTTTTTGGGGGCAGCACTCGGTGCCGGCCACTTCTCCTCGAACGTCTCGACAACGACCTCGATGTCGTTCTTGTCTTTTCCCGCCCAGACGGCGGCGTCCTTCCACCACGCCTTCGCCTCTCCTTCGAAGGTAAGCGCCCATATTTTGATGATTTTGGGGTGGGCGGCGTCGTCGTAGACTATCGCCGCCTTCTGGAGCTCGCGCGCGCAGTGGAAGCCGTTCTCGGCGTCTCGATCGTCGCCATAGAAGGGCGCTGAGAATTCTAGTTTGGACAAATCGACAGCGGCCATAGTAGGGGAATGGGGTGGAGTCGATGGGGTGGGGGATAATGGGGATGGAGGTGAGGGAGGGAGGCGAACGGACGCCGGAGATTCCTGCGCAAGGGGCCGAGTATTGACTGTCTCTGCGTAGAGGGGCTGGTAGCTGGCGGTCCCGGCCCGGATGGAGTTGGTAGATGTACGAGGTATTTTTGGGTTTTTGTGGTTTTTGTACGGCCAGAGATAGAGATAAAGCGGAGAGCGAGATCAAGGAAAATTTTCGGTATTGCCTTTTTGGGACTTTCTGGCGGTGGCGGCGGCTAAGAGACACCAGACTAGGTGGCGGTAGACAGAGGCACGTAGCACTCGAATCCCACTCTGGTCACCACGTTGGAGATGCTCAAGGCGCGAAGCTCTTGGTGGAAGCAATCTTGAGAAACTAGCTACGCGGCTCGCGCCGGCTATCTACGGGCGCAGCCAAACAGAACCAAACACGCTACCGCCTAACTCTCGCCAACAACGCGTCTGCCAGCTGCGCTCCGCACAGCTGCACCAGGAATAATTGAACATTGGATAAAAATACACATCTACTACTCCCGATCGAGGGAGGGAGCCAAAACAGAGCAAGTAAGTAAGTATGCCGGGATAGGGTAGAGTACAGAGAATGCGAAGGATGGGGTACGGATACAGTAGGGCGATGGGTGTACGAGTAGGGATAAGGTCGGACGAGGATGGAAGACAGTCGAGTGGGGAGTGGCGCAGGATGTAATGGGGGCGACGGAGGGTGTAGGTTATATGTGCGGGCGGGTAGCGCGAGGGGTGGTAGTGTAAGCGACGCGGTGCGGAGAGGTAATGAGAGTGATGGGATGAGCAGGAGTGGGTGCCGGAGTCCGATGCGATCTTTGGATTGTGGATTATGAGCCATGATCCAAATCAAGGAGCAGAAGGACGTACCAGATGCAGGAGTACATCTTGCAGCCTGGTTCAGGTTCTGGTGCGCGCGCGACCTCGGGAGACTCCTACAGCAGTTGTAAGAATGTGAAGTGCGAAGAAGGGAGGGGAGGGGAACGCACGGGTACGGGTAATGGTGCGCGAGCGAGGTTTTCAGGGCTCAGTGTGAGGTCGACGGCGATGGCTATAGGCGCAGCCGCGACCGAGAGTGTCACTGAACGAGTAGAATCAGCATCGGACGTCCGCAAAAGGAGGGGAGGAATGAGACGCACGGCAGGAGACGAAGAATGCGAGGAGGAATCTGCACTGCATCACGAGGATTGGAATGAATGGAGGTGAAAAGGATGTTGTGGGCGCGAGAGGGCGAGCGAGTCTGCTTTGGGCGAAGACAATGAAGAGGGAGGGAGCCGGCGTCGGGGTGCTTTAAGAGCAAGCGAAGGACAAGACGCCCTATGTGCCGCTTTTGGACGTTAGCTTGTAAGTGACTTGAAGGCCGCCGGCAAGGGCGATCACGACCTGCCACACGCAGAGATGGATTGCGGTGCGCGCCGGGCGGGGGGTATCGGGACAAAGAGCTGGTTTCCCGAATAAGGTGAGATTTCCGGATTGGGAACAAGGCGCGGGTCCGGAAAATTCGAGAGAGCGGCGGCTGCCAGGAACAACGTCTAGATTGGCCGGGACGAGGGCTTGAAGAGGGTGTTTCTTTGTGAGTGAAGGGCTTTGGACAAGGGAGGGCCCCAGAAAGGCATTGCGTTTGAACTATGCTTGCTGAAGCCTGAGCGTGGCACAAAGTTTGCGTCGTGGCACTTGGATTGAGCTGGCGCTGGCAGCAGCCTCGACTGATGTAGGTTTGAAGTTCAAGGGAAAGATTTTCGGAGTCTTTGTAGCAAGCATTGGGTGAGCCACATTCGAGTCGAGCGACATGAGGGACGGAAGCAAGCCATGCCGATGTTTGTCAATGTTTAAACTTGGCCAGTCACGCGTGACACTTCGCGTCTCCTCCTCCCACCATCACCCCGCCCCGCTGTCTGCCTCGCTCCATTGACCATGTCGCTCAAGTCGATGGAATAACGGCGGACAATTGCAAGTAATAGGACTTCCCCGCGTTCCCGCAAGAGAATTCTGCCACTTCTCCACACGCGGGCGCGTGCTCAGTGGTCATTACTGGCGCCTTGCGCAACTTGGATGTACATACGCACCTCAACACTGACTACCTGACCTACGTCCCTGGTACTCCTACTGGCCCCGCCTGGCGACTCGCCCTCTTTACACCTGCTTCACCGCTCGAACTCATCGGCGAATGAGCTCGCCTCCACATCGGCGCATGCGGCATCTAGCTGTAATGCTGTTGTCTAGGCGCTACTTAGAGTCTTGAGGAGTCTTGGGCTTTCCTACGCGAGGGTATCCGACGGCGACCATTACTTGGCACTTGCTTCGTTGCTGCGTCCTACGTCACGCGTGGTCACTTCAATCCTTTACACGATATTCTATCAGAGGCGATCTACTAGATGACCGTTCAAGTTATATTCCGAGTGCGTCCTGATGCGCCGTTCCCGCTGCCTGGTCGCAGATACGCGTCCGGGAGCGTCTGGGTCTCACAGGTTGGCATCCGTGGGGAATTCGGGGGATGCCGTTCCCTGGCCTCGCGCACACTGCTCAACCTTGCCCGCCTACTGGACGTTTGACATACTTGGCGCACGCGCGCGCCTTGTTCCCAACACCTTCTTTTGCTTGCCGCCATCGCATCCAATCCGCTCCTTTTCTCCCGCGGACTCCGCTATATCGGCATGGGTCAAGTGACCTACCGCGCTCCCTGCAATACATTCGCGTTTAGACTCGACGGCCTCAAGATCCATTCCTCAGGTGAAATATTGGAATTTTGCATCCTCAAAGCCTTGACTGCAGGAAACTTCGTCTGTTTCCTAACGCAAACAGCGGCCTTTTTTCGGTCGACGCCTTCGCCACTCAGACTCCCGCATGCCCCAACCAAAGCTTCGACTTCTCAGCCACCTAACGTCACACGGTTGTCCGCTGACCTTGAATGAATTGAACGGCTCCCCCAGGTTACGGCCCGGTGGTAAAAATGGTGTACATAGGGCTTCCTGACGCGACGCCGGCTCCGTTACGGTGTTACCCCACCCCACCTCCTTCTCCCATCTCACCCAAGATGATGACCCCCACCGAAGAAAAGCCAGTCGAGAAGAAGAAGGGACTCTTCCGCCCGCACTCGCTGCGTGTCGGCGACCGCATCACGAACGCCTCGCAATTGACCCTGCGCGAGACCATATGGCCTCTGTTTCTCGTCACGATCCTCTACTTCCTCTGGGTGTGTATCGAGCGAAATCTTCATTTTCGTGCTTACTTACCTCGCTCGCCAGGGCTTCGCATACGGCCTCCTCGACACCCTCAACAAGCACTTCCAGCTCACCCTCGGCATCACCCGCACCCGCTCCTCCGGGCTCCAAGCCGCGTACTTCGGCGCATACCCGCTCGCCTCCCTCGGGTACGGAAACTGGGTCCTGCGGCATTATGGCTACCGCGCCGTTTTTATCATGGGTGCGTCCCCCCCACGTTTACCCGTCCAACTTGCATCCGTTAACTTTCCTTATCTACACTATGAAGGCCTAGTCCTCGAAGGCATCGGCGCTCTGCTAATGTGGCCCGCGGCGCTCAAACGCTCGTTCGGTGGCTTCTGTGGCGCCACCTTCATTATCGGATCGGGGTTGGGGTGCCTTGAGACGGCGGCGAATCCATACATGGCCGGTGCGTCATTCTTAATGTTCCGTATTCCGTCGGGGGAGGGGTGATTGACTAATCGAACAACAGTTACGGGTCCGCCAAAATACGCCGAGTTGCGGATTAACGTCGCGCAAGCCGTGCAGGCTGTTGGTACTGTTGTCGGGCCCGTGCTCGGTATGTCACGATTTTTCTCAGTTCTTCTGCAGGTCAACTCACGACTTGTCAGGGTCCTACATCTTCTTCAAAGACACAGGGGACAGTGTCAACTCGCTCGAAACGGTGCAATGGGTGTACCTCGCCATCGCGGCCTTTGTGTTTCTCCTCGCGGTATGACTCCATAACCACCGTCGTTCGTCTACATCCGTTGACCCACCATCTAGGTCGTGTTCTTCTTCTCCGTCATCCCGGAAGTCACAGGTACGTCGTTTCCTCCGTCCTCACTATGCATGAATTGAAGTTTTGCGCTACCAGACGCGGACATGGCGGAGCAGGCTGACCTCACACACGTCGGGGAAGGCCAGGGTGACAAGCCCTTCCGCAAACAATACAAAGTTTTCTACGCCTCGTTTGCGCAGTTCTGCTACGTCGGCGCGCAAGGTGTGTTCGTCGTCCCTCCCATCGTACCTCATCTCACCCGAAAGAATCACAGTCGCCATCGCGTCGTACTTCATCAACTACGCTACGGAGACACGGCCGAACACGAGCGCTGCGACGGGCGCCAAGCTCCTCGCGGGTGCGCAAGGATTCTTCGCCGCAGGGCGGTTCTCCGGCTCAGGTGCGTCTTCCTCCCTCCCATGGTTGCTGTGAACTCTAACGTCGCGCTCCCAAAAGCAATAATGACGCGCATCCGCCCGCGCTGGGTGTTCTTTGTCTACCTGACGCTCGTCATGGTATTCTGCTCGGCCGCAATTACGCAGCGAGGGAACACTGGTGTGGGGATGCTTATGGCGACGCTCTTCTTCGAGAGTGTGTGCTTCCCCACCATCGTCGCGCTCGGCATTCGTGGAATCGGCCGACACACGAAGCGCGGATCGGGCTGGATCGTTGCCGGTGTTGTCGGCGGCGCGTGTGGTGCGTCTACTCTCAAGTAATTAATCCCGACGCCGCTCATATTTTTTTCCTTTGCGTCCGAAGTCCCGCCCTTGACGGCCAAGGTGGCGGATCTGCACAACTCGACCGCGTTGGGGCTGGTAGTGCCGGTGTGCTTCTTCGTGGCGGCGTGGACGTACGCGATCGCCTGCAACTTTGTGCCCGCGTTCCGCGACGTTATGGACCGCGTCGGCGATTCCAACCTCGGATTGATAACACCTAACGCTGCGGATGATGTCGAGGTTAGGGAGGACAACGGGGAGAAGAGTGCAAGTTTGGAGAAGGTTTGAGAGAACGGCTCGCTGTGTCTATTAGACTACCTTGGGGAGGTTTCGTACTTGATGAACGGGAGACGAGAGTTTTATGTAGTTACACGAGTTTAGGTTACTTGTATGATAGTTATGACCCAGCCTCCCTGGTGAGTGAATGCGAAAAGAGGAGGAAAAGGATGGCTTAAAGAAATTCGGGATTAGTGGCAATCGGTCGTGTTGTCTCACCCCAGTCCCCCCCATACCGCATAGAATTTACCTGTTCAAAGGCTTCCAAGACGTCAGTTTTTTCCCCGTTTCGGGTTCCCTCGCCGAACCCCCTCGATACTGTATCTTCAATTTCTGATTGGGCAGTTTCTCTTGTCCCTCCAGAAAAGCACTGGGGTGACGCTGAAGACACTTCCACCGGCATCGTTGAAGAAGTCGGCGAGTTGAGGTATCAAGTTAATCAACATCACCAAATTGGGAAAAAAAAGATAACGCCAGGTGAGACTCGCGGTTTGTCGGCAACCGTGGCGGGGGTTCACACGCGCTCACAAGCGCTTACAACCGTCGAATAATTATTGTAGCATCCTCGCGATCCATACACAATTCTTGCAACAGATCGTCTCTGCTCACCGGAATTGCTGGGGTTCGCAAGGGCTTTTCTGACGACACAATCTATTATAAAAAGCGTGTCGGAAACTGTGTCGACAGATGTCAGTATAACTGTTTAAATGTTCAGTTGCTCCGTTGCGGAAGGCGTCGTGAGTGACTGGCACACGTCACAGTTCTTCACGCACCTCTTCCTCTGCCCTCATGGCCAGATTCAAGGAAAGTGTTGTCCTTGGATCGATGAGCGGTCTGGTGGACGCCTGTCTCCTCGTAGTTAACGGGTTGCATGGTGGCCTGAGCACTGTCCCTGGGTTACGGATTTTGCGTTTGATTCGGGGAGTCTGAGGCGTCCTTGGCCGCATTCGCAAGGTGCGTGTTGTGTCTTTTGTATCATTGTCCATGCTGAGACTCTACTCAAGCTGTACTCAGACACCGACGGCACGCCTAAATCGACCAACGCGGCGACGTTTCACCGCGCCTTCTCCCGCCACATCTACCTCCCCCGCTTCGCGCGGTTCGCCTCGCTTCCGCACCCTCCTGCGTACACGCGCCACGGGTCCTTGGGACCTTGACCTTTACAAGTCAAGAAAGCCCTCGTCATCGAACAAGTCTTCCTCGTCGCTGCCACCGTCACTCCCATCTCCATCGTCGTCGTCAAGTTCCTCCTCCTCCTCTTCCCCGCCGCCATCCTCCGACCCCGAACCATCCTCGTCGTCGTTGATATCCATATCATCTGCCCCACCATCACCGCCCACCAGATCGTTGTTTAACGTTGGACGCAGCGGAAATCGTTTTGCTCTCTGTGGTGTGATTTCACGGTGCAGCAAGTCATCGGTCTTCCCTCCTCACACTAGCCTGGGTATAAAAGCTGCAGCCTCGTCCCTATTTTCGTTAACTTGCACTTCAGTAATGGCCCCCACTCTCAACTCTCCCAAATTCCGCATCGACATCGACGACTACAACGATGACGCGAACCTCGAAGGGCTCGACGCCCTCCGCGCCATCAACCTCAAAATCCGGTCATTCGAAGCCCAGCTCAAGGCCGAGAAGGACGCCGTCCCCCAGATCCCTCGCACTCCTATGTTTGTCTCGTTTCTCCATCCTTCCAGCCGCTCTAACTTATTCCCGGTAGCAAAACCTTCACCACTCTTGGTCGCGGCATCCACAAGGTCGTCGCGACCTTCGGTTCTCTTGAGAGCCTTATCGCCGAAAACGACCGCCGCCAGGAGTTGGCGTTTGCTCGCAGCGCGTCTACGGAGGTTCTTGACGATGAGCCCGAGCCCACTGATGAGTAAGTTCTTTCCTTCTCCTCGCGCCCTCATTGTTCTGATTCGGTCCGCAGTGAAGACCGCGCGTTCAATGGGTATAAGCTACTCCTCCGGTTTGTGCCCGCGCTGCGCAAAGCGATCGTCGAGGTGCCCGACAGTGAGCTGGCCGAGATCCTTACCGCGGTACGCCCATTTACTCCTCCATCTGTCTGCTTTCTCACTCCCTCCAGCTTCGCAGCGGTGCGCGCAACGCCCGCTCCGACGATACCAAAAACCTCAAGTCCGCCATCGTTCCGTGGCTTCAAAAGATGTTCCCCGACATGGAGCCTCTCGACCCCGATTCTCGCGAGGAGCGGGGGATCTACAACGACGACTTTGGGCAACTACTGTGCCCGACAGAGTATGATTTCACCGATGAAATGTCAGTTTTTCGTTCCACTTCCCATTGCGATCCTGAAACTTTCCAGGATTCGTTCGAGCATCCGCGAGGGTAACCCGGAGTACTTGGTCACTGCCGGCAGCTGGTGGAACGGGCTCTACGCTAACGGCAAGTGCGACCCCGAGGAACCGGAGAAGGGCCTCTTCCGAGGCCATCTTCTATTCATGGTAACGTCGTCGCAGTTTCCGTTCATCACAATGTTAACCTCGTCTAGGTTTGGAAGTTTATCTTCACCTCACCCATCTCCGTCAAGAACATGCCTGCTATGAACTCGTCAAGCCCGCCGGCTACCCCCTCCCGACGCATGCCATCCAGTCCCTCCCGGCCCACCCTGTCCAGCCCCTTGCAGCGCACGCCGTCTAGTCCTTCCCGGCGCGCGAGGCGGAAGGCCAACAAAAACAAGAAGCCGACCGCGACGCCGAAGCGCAGTGTCGCTGCCCTCATTGGCCTCACGCAAGTGACTGGACGTTCCATTGCCTACGCCGCCGTTCAGGTACGTCTTACATCTCTTTGACATGAATTCGATCTAATATCTTCCTCAGTTGCGCGTCGCCCTCTCGGACCAACACCACTGGGAGGACTGCGACGGCGCCTTCGACTACCGGGACTTCTACAACAATGTCGTGGACTACTTCGAATTCCCTCCAGGTCCCCGTGCCAAGCTCCGAGTCGACCAGCTTCTCGACGCCTGGAACAGGTCCGTACAATCATTCTCGCCAGCCAATCTTGCCCTCACTAACTTTGTTGCAGTTACGTCTTCCGCCACCCCACGCAATGGTCGCTCTATACGGGCGGCTCCCTGCCGCAGGGGTCTGTGGAAGCCATGAGGGCTGCCGCCATTGTGCGCGAGTCCGCAACGTCTGATTAGGCTACCGCAGTACCGCGCCGAATATTATTTTGATTTAATTCTCTCAATTGTGTGAACCTCCAAGTCTTGCATGCGATGAACCACACAATACATTCGAGTACAACAAGGTACAATTATCGTGTATGATTAGCAAGCCCGACAACAGAGAAGAGATGTGGGAAGGGCATATATGCCCTTCTATGCGCTTGCGGCACTCGCGAGATCCACAATAATTGTGAGGACCGTGAGTCCCACACATGCAGATTTTCGGTGTTAAGGATTGCGAGGATTGGGGCGATCACAATCGCATATAAGCCCTCGCGCACAATTTCCCAATTTGGTGATGAACGGTCTCGTGGTACGGACGTCCGTCGACGCAAACAGCCACTGTGCGGCCCCAGAGCGCCACTCCAAGTGTTGATATCCGTGACATTGAAAGTACAGCCAAAAGTTGACAACGGTTTTACTTCACTCATGCGAGTTGGAGGCGGGATTAATCACCAGATGGCTGAACTTAGGGACTGACAGGCCCTCACATAACCTCGACACCGGGTTTGTACACCATTCAGACCACATCGGGTGTTCCTCTCATTTCCAACCGCATCCTAGCGGTTTTGTTCGCGCCGTACATACTGGTACTTAATAAGTTTGGATTTTCTAAGACGTAGTATTCGAGTTACGCGTTCAATTACCGAGAAAGCCCCAGTGTTCAGGTGACGGATTACTCTGCCCCTTGATGGTCGTACACATTGCGAGAAAAACCTTCGTTTGAGGCTTTGAGCTCTGTTGGTCCGACGGTCGGCATCTCGGCCTGGGCATCCATCATACATTGCGGGCCGCAGCAGTCAACTCTTTCTTCTCGCCACCGTACTTTGTGCACCACTTTCGAGACCCAGACATGGCGGAACAGGCGGACGTCACCCACCTTGGGCAAGGCCAGGGAGACAAGCCCTTCCTGAAACCAGACAAGGTTTTCTACGCCTACGCCTCTTTTGCGCAGTTCTGTTATGTGGCCTCGCAAGGTGCGTCCTCCGAGTTCTTAGCTACGTCAACCTCCACTCACATCACAAAAATCGCAGTCGCAATGGCGTCTTACTTCATCAACCACGCTACAGAGACACAAGCGAACACGAGCACTGTGACCGGCGCGCAAGCAGCGGGGCGCTTCTCCGGCTCAGGTGCGTCTTAGCTTGCTCCCCTGTCCTTGACTGCCCTGTACCCTAACGTTGCCCTCCGAAAAGCAATAATGACGCGTGTACGCCCGCGCTGGGTGTTCCTCGTCTACCTGACACTCACCATGGTATCCTGCTCCGCCGCAATCACGGAGCGCGGGGACACAGGTGTCGGGATGCTCGTGGCGACGGTGATCTTCGAGAACGTGGGCTTCCCGACCATCGTCGCGCTCGCCATCCGCGCGATCAGGCGGGAAATTGAACGCGGCTCGTGGTGGCTCGTTGCCGGGGTTGTCGGGGGCGCCTGTTGGTATAATGTCACGAAGTAACTAAGTAATCTAACTCACCGATGCGTATGTTGGAGGAGGCTCAGAACGCGCACTGTCCAGGTAATGATTCGATACATTTTAAAGGTAAGTAGACTACGGACAATCAACATGAACGTTTCAACATCCCCCAAAGTAACTAGGGCTGAACCGCGCTGGCCGAAGTTGAAGTGGACAACCTACCAATTGTTCTCCCCCATTGAGAAAGGTCGTTCGAGTTGGATAGAAGGTGGGACGCACCTCGGTTTCTTATTGGGCGTATCCCCTCCAAGCGATTTCTACACCGCCGCGTCGAGTCAATTCTCAAGGCAACATAAGGAGGAGTGTAACACACCTTCGACCGTTTCTTCGTGAGGAGCTTCACGGCGTGCGCCTCCCGCTCACCGGGATCAAACACATACTCGGGCAGCGCCGTGCTGAATTTAAACCAATCAGCCTTCGAACACGGGAGGCGGGATGGACAAAGTGGCCAGTACCTCCGAATATGCCTCAACACGACCCCCATGCTCCCCTCATCGAACGTCTCCCCCTTGACCATCTTGACGAACTCGGTGATGGAAAAGGACACATCGAGCCGCCGCGGCGCCGCGTTATCCGCTACAAAAAGAGAGGCAAATTGCATGTCAATACATCAAAGGTGAAGGAAGGAAGGGTGCGTACGGTCCTTAGGCCTTACGGCGAGCCCGACGAAGAACGCCGTCAAGTAAACCTCGTGTTTTTGCTCCCCCTCCTCCGCCGCCACTGCCCCCGCTTCCTCCAACGGAACCCCCACCTCCGCCCCCGCATCCGGCGCTTGCCCCCGTAGCATCGCACCCGCTTCCTCCTCGGACTTGCACCGCACCACCCGGCTGAAGCCTTTCACGAACGGATGCGCGAGGCGCAGTCCGTCTACGAACTCGAGCTTCATGATGAGGTGCCGCATGCGCGACTCGACTGTGCCCGCCCTGGCGCACAATGGTCGTTAGTCAATCTACATCCGTGGAATCGAGGAGGAGACGCACCATTTAATCTGCTGCTGCGGATCCCGCGTGAGGGCAAGCACCTGGATGTAGTTGCGGTACCGGTGGAAGAAGTCGTGCTTGGCGAAGAGCTCCGACCACGACGCGGCCCCTGTAATGACTCTATCCACGACGTCCGCGCCTTGCCATCGTAAATACGTGAGCTGCGTGGTTAGGGTGGTGTCAAAGGAGCGGCGCACCGTTCTGAATGTGCTCGGTGAGGATGGTGAGCGTGGACCGCGAGACGTTGTGCGTAGCACACATGCTCGGGTAGTTGGGCGTGATAATCGGCATGCGGTGCGATCTGTCGCTCGGGTACAACTGAGCGGTAGCTACGCGTGAGCTTGTGCGTGGCTAGTTGAGTAGGCCTACCTGGGGGTTCCACACGCGCACTTGCAGCGGGCCCTGCTCAATCTGTTTGAGGAGGACCGGCTGTGGCCATTTCCTGCGAGGGATGATTAGGCTAGTGGACGGGTATATTGTTTGGTACCCACCATTTGGACATGACGGTGAAGAAGCGGGCGACGATGGCGCCGGCGACTGCGTTGGGATAAAGTTGACAGATGCGGGCTACCAGCATGGCCCACGCGACGCCACCCAGGAAGCCATTCACGTTGGAAGATATAGCTTTGCCTGCACAAGATACGATTAGCGGCGAAGAAAACAGGATGAACCAAGGAGCGAACGCTGGGCCCAAAGCTTGATACACCGAAGCGCGTCCCGGAAAACTTGGACATTAGGGATGAGAGAAAGAAGCTCGTCCGCCAGACGAGTGCCTGTGAAGTCAATGAGGAGATAGCATCGAATGAAGGATGCGAACGCGCCATTGACAGATCTAACGACGCTCTCATCCAAGTTCTTCAGGACACTATTATCCTTCAAGGAAAGGTCGTCCGGTATTGAGGACATGCCAAGTGGTGCTATGAGCAGGTCGAGGGAAATACCGGATATTTTGGCGCCGATAATGGGGACAAACGCCTCCGGCACACCCTGCAGACCGTGTCAGAATGTATCTCGCACATTGCCCCAGTCGTTAGACGCACCGCAACCTCCGTCGCCCCGTCCATGGCGCGAACCATAGGCTCAAACACTCTGAAAAAATCGTCCTTACTGACGTGTTTTGGGACAACGCAGACGGTGTCGATATCAGAGCCGGGGTTATGCACGCCGAGCCGATAGCTTCCAAACGTGAATATCTTGCCACCAGCAGCATTCGCAGCGGCTTCGGAAAGGCCCTTGGCGAGAGAGACCTCCCTCACGAACTTTTTCACCAGTGCCGCCACCCGACCGAGGACTATTTCTCTAAAGGACGGGTATCAGTATTTCGAAGAGGAAATGGCCGGCCGTAGTTTCGGCGGTGTAACGAGAGGCAGCGCGGAAGGCAGACTGTCTCTAGGAAAATCGTCGGCGAGGCGAATCGCGAAAGAAGTCGTGTCGCGGACGCCACAGTTGCACCGAAAAGGAGGGGAAACTCTTCGATCTCGCGGACGACTATGAAATGGTACATATTCCGCACCTCCGTCGCGATTCCTCGTCAGTTTCGAAGGAGTTTTGCCTCCGTAATTCCTCCATCAAAGTGGTGGTTATTTCTCGCTCCCTGTCGGACGAGGGGAGCACGGTAATTGGCGGAGTAACACCCCAGTACCTGACGCTGTTAAGCACGGATGGGACGGGGAAGTAATGGAGCCAAACCCTTTCTCATTCGCTGGCTGAGCCATTCGACGGGTGGAGGCGAGAAGACGGAGGTTGATGCCACGTGCTCCAAGGCTATCGACACCATTATCAAATACGGCCAAACACTCTCCTCGTTCGTGACCACCATATCCTCACTTTCCAGACGTGCGCTCCCCGATAGCGCTTGACGGCATTTTAATTGGAAAAGGAAGCGAACTGGTCTTCCACTGGTCTTCGATGCCGAACTTTCGGTCATCTACGCAGTGCCTGCCTGGACCGCAGACGCGGTTTTAAGGTGGCAACCTTCATTATGGGGTGTAGACAATGGTCTGCCACATATCCCGGCGAAAAGCGTCCCTCTCTGACAATTGATTCGCAGGCTACACCGATCCCTTATCTCTGAGCTGTGTTCAATGTGCTGGGACTTAAATGGTTCTTACACTGAAGTCTGGCAACCCACTGCGATTATTTGTGGCCATGACCATCAGAACACATAGCCTAGACCCTGCGATTTCCCCTTGTTCTTCTCCCGCTCTCCTGACACTTCGCCAACTGCCCGGGACAACTATGTAAAGCGGGGCATCCTCGTTGGACGGCAATTCTAGAGTCCACGCGGTAGAAGCTATTCTCGAGCGTCAATCTCTTATTGCCCCAGGATACCTTGTTCGATTAGCGGAACTTGGCCCTGGAATCTGACCGACGCTTATACCTAGCTTTAGCGCTGGAATTTGGCCGACACTTATAACCTCAAACCTTCCCAAGAGAAGGACATTTCTTCCTATTTCCCCCTTCCCCGCCACTCTTTCAGCGTGCGATGTACTTTACCCCGGCCGTCCAACTTGTGTTCTTTCTTCTTGCCGCCAGTCCTGCAACAGCGGAGGCCGAGCACCAGCTCAGCCGTGGATCGGTTCCGACCGTCCGTCACGTTGGGAATACTCCTCCAGCGCGTATGACCCAACCTTCCCCGCGTCAACTAGTTCCCTCTTCCAATGCCTGGCGCAGCCACGCCCACCACGCCAGGGAGATGAAGCGTGCTCTGCTCCCCAAGAGCGCTCTCCACCTGGCATACGGCCACGGTATCGTTGATTCGCTATATATCTATTCAAGCATCCACTAACCCCCGCTGCAGAGGCTCTCTCGTCCCCATCCACGACGTTGGAGTTCTCCGCGGACCCGAACACCCCGATGATCTCGCTCGAGGAAATCGACCACCTGCTCACCGCCGTGCGCTGCGAGTCGGATTCGCGCACTCATGTGCCTCGATCCAGCATGAACAGCAACATCAGTCTCAGCTTCATCTCAGTGGAGGCTTTCGGTGAGGCGCTGACCTCCTGGTCGAGGCCGTCCGCATTCACGCTCGTTACTCTGCATGAGACCTGCAATGCCTTGGACCAACGCGCCGCCTGGATGTAATTACATCCCGACTTCCTGCCCTACTATTACTTACGCGTTCCAGTATAACTGCAGTTCGTGGTCTCCAGCAGGTGAAACAAATTACGCTCCAGGCAACGCCCATTCCACTACGGGACATCGGCGCCTCCTTCCATCTGTCGCACACAGCGAGTGAGTAAATCAATAGAGTATCATATCAGCTACTGACTAGCTGAAGATGGTGTCTCATCCTCGTGGGCTCCTACCGGCGGCTTGGACAAGCGGCTCGACATCGACAAAGTCCTCGGCTTTGGCCACGACTTTGATTTAAATCCGCGTCAGCGGCTCTTCCCGCCTGACATAACCCTCTTGCAAAGCCGCTCCTTCAACCCCGCGTACGTGCCCCATTTTCTGGATCCCCCAACTCGACGCCATCTCACACGCGCCAGTATTAACGCAAACAACACCGGGCTAATCAACCTCGAAGACACCGACCTCCAAGTCTTCTGCGTCGACTGCTTCACGCACAGCAACTTCTCCCTCGGGCTCGAGCTGGACTTCGAGGGGACCGAGCTCACACACGCCCACATAAACCTCACAGTCGTGGAGTTTAGCCACCAAGTCCAGCTCGAGTTTTCGCTCGACACGACGACTGTGTTCCGCCAGGCGATAGATGTCCTGCGCGCGCCGCTGCCGGATTTGGGGTTTGAGGTGCGTGGCTTGAACTGGCTTCGACTGTGTCCGTTCGCTGTGCGAGGTTTGACTGACGGGGACATAGATCCCAGACATCGGGAGCGCGGCGTTCTTCTTCGGCGGGACGCTCAGTGCAGAGATGAATATTACCGGCGGGTTGAACTTTTCCATCGGCGCCAACGCAAAGGTGCGTTCAAAATTCCCGTTCCAGGAGTCCGGGGACGGGGAATTAATTTTCGAGCGACAGATACCGGGAGGGGCCGTTGCACAATTCGTGATGATTGGCGACGAGAAATCCGGGGCCACTGGGTGGTCAGTTGTGCAGTGACTAGATTCATGAAACTGAACTGATAGCTAAATTCGGTCCAGGGGGCCCAACTTCGAGATCATTCCATTCCGGTTGAACAGTGGATCATTTAATGCCTCCGCCCAGCTATCCCTGTCGCCTTTCGTCGATTTCGAATTCACAGCCCGTAAGTCCTCACATTGTAACCATCTTGGGTTTCACACTCACCTCCCCCAGTGAACTCCACATCACCATCACTGGAGGCACGAATCGGCCTGAACACCCCTGGGGTCACCACCAACGCCACGCTGCTCACGAACGTAAACCGCGACTGCCAACCCATCGGCCCAGACGACTTCGAGTCCTTCACCTCCGCGCTCACATTTGGCGCCGGCGCCAGCCTGAGCATCCAAGCCCAGACCAATGCGGGCTTAGACATCCCACTCTTCACGCAGAACGGCTCGTTCGAGAGCATCCCCGCGCCCTCCGCACCGGGGTGTTTTATTATTGCGGACGACGCGCCGACCGCAACCGCGGCGGGGCAGGTGGCACCAACGGGGACGCTGCGCGCGGCGGCGACTGCTGTGCCGACATTCGATCTGCAGAAAATCGAGTCGTATTATTCGACCAATGGGGTGCTGCCGACGAATGTGAACTACACGCAGCTGGTGCAGGCGACGGCGGTGCCGGATGATTTGAAGGCCGCTGTCAACCAGGTCGTCGATGCAAACTCGACTGACCCCGAGCCCCAGTTCAGTGCGGCGCTGCGCGGTGTTGATGTTGGGGGACTCCTCATGGGGGGAACGGTGCTGCTCGTGTTGGCTGGCGTGTAACCTATTCCTCGCCTTAAAAGCAGAAGATGACTGGCTTTTCTTCCTCCGGAGTCACTCATTCCTTTGCAAAACTCTCTCGTTTTTGTATTTATGTACTTGCTTGCGTGTCCGTAGTCACCCCTCCTGTACCACGTCGGTCAAACTCTAGAGTCTAGACCATATACCACAATCGCACCTCTTCACTCCGGCATCTCGCAGGCCCTGCAAGCCCTTCTCTCCTTGTTGGCAACTTCCGCCAAATGGCCGAAGATGACTTGCTGAATTATCAGTGGCGAAGCGAGTCGCTTTGGTTCAAAGGGCTTGGAAATTCCTCCCCGCCACTAAGAGCGCATCCTATGAGGACTCTGTAAATCCAAGCGTATTCTGGGTGGGACCCACAGTTTCCGACCCTTCAGGTGACCCCTTCAAGCTGGGATACGTCCCACGGCTGCGGCGGAGGCTGGAAAGCCGTGCCGTTTTTCAAACTCCGACAGCCGCCCGTCGATCCGGACTTGATCGATCAATCTGATGGGACGGCTTCTTCCAAACGACCATGTTGTCCAAACATTGTCGCGTTCAGTTTTCGACTCGGCTCAGGTCGCGCCGAAAGAAGGTTCAAGTGCGCTTGACATGTACTGCAGCGCTCATCGACGAATCTCACTCAATCTACACTCCACCCAGACGACCCACACCGCGCTGCGGAAACCGAATTTACGGCGGATTCCATCGGAAGGTTTCTCGGTTCATTCTCAGATGATTCTCTGTTTGAATTAATTCGAGGTATGTACATATCGCCCTCCTTGAACGGCGTTACGGCGGGTTTTGGAGTCGGACTTGACTCCCAATCGGCTCGCGAAGACTGATGGCGCAGCAGCTGAGTTCTTCCCACCACCGTGTCGTTCTCGGCGGCCTCCTACGTTCCCACAGCAGGGCCTCTTACATGTATCCTCAAGCATCAGCGTAGGACTGTACGCTACGTGGTATGACACCTGGACCATTTAGGCCTGTTCGTCCGGACTCCAGATTGTCATGCTGAGTCCCCGTAACGGTGCAGACTTCGGCGGGGTTACAGCATAGTATGTAAAGCCCTTCTCTCATCATGAAAATTGTTCCAACTCATGCCTACTTGATTCTATAGACCCATTTATCTCCTGCGGTCTGTGGGGCATAGGATCCTCGTTAATTTCGGCCGCGCACGTTCAACACAAGCACTGACATGGCTTACAGCCATTTGCGGAACTTAGGGCGCGGATCAGTTTTTTTCTAAAATTGGACAGTTTTTGATCACATTCACCGGCGCCCCTCCAGTGGACGCAATTCTTGTCCGTTCGGCCTTAAAAGTATCCCACGCACTGCGGGTATGTCTCCCGCATTGTTTAGGCTCTTTAGTTGAGCTGAAATACGCCTTCCGCGATTAAACCCCGGATTTCCAACCTTTTGGTCTGCGACCCGTGTAACAATCGACACAGTCGTCGAGGACTTCTAGATTTTTTACTGAGGGCAGTTATGCATGTATAGAGGTGTGGGGCATGCTTCATTTGACCGCGTTTGCGTTGCGGGCCTGTAATGTTGATGCTTTCCTCGGCAGTAGATTCAAGCTCCAATATTGAACTTTACTGAACAAGAAATGTGTCTATAATGCCTCGGTCGTGGTGTTTAATTCTTCCAATGCCTACCAGGTACATTTGGCCTCCCCAAACACATCGCTCTTGCCCCGCGACGCGTTCAAAGCTCACTCAGTCACATTTACGTAGTGTCACCTGTAACGCTGTCAGCTTTTTGCATTGTCGCGTCTCGGACGATGATGACCAGACGGAAAGGCTCACTGTCTTCTCGGAAACAGACCCAAAACCCTGTACCTCCAGCAAATAGCCCTTCCCTGTCCTCCAGCGAGCCTAGCTACAGCCTGTCTGGTGCGGATTTCGACGAAGCCCCGCCCGCGGATGTTACATACTCCCCGACCGCCTCTTCCGACAAGAGCTCGCGCATGGGGGCACGCCCCTGGTGTCTGCGGTCCCTGCAGACCTCTCCAATCTCGGCCCACGTCTTCATGACACGCTGCACCACACGGAGCGGCATATTGAGGTCAACGGCAATTTCCTTGGAGGATTTGTAAAGGTTGAAGGCTTGGTATATCACCCGCATCTTTAGGTCCTTTGAGTAGTGATTCCGAAGCGCGTTCATGGGTTTCTTCCGCGGCATGGTCGACGGAGGCGGCGACGTGGATGTGTTATCCGTGACAGTACGTGAACGTGACTTTGCCTGTTGCGGATACGACGCGTCAGTGTTCAAGCTAACGAATGAGATTTGGCCGACCCCCAAGGCGTAGGAGCTCACCTCTGCTTTCTCAAGACCTCCCAGACCGAATATGGAGTCAGCGGGCCCACTGTTAGAGGTCAGGTTTGCAATTTTCAAAATGATTTGTATTCCTCAATATGACCGGCCCGCAACGCGAACACGGGCAAAAAAAACATTCCACACACCTCGATACATGCATAACTGCCCCAAGTACAAAACCTAGAAGTCCTCGACGACTGTGTCGATTGTTACACGGGTCGCAGACCAAAAGGTTGGAAATCCGGGGTTTAATCGCGGAAGGCGTATTTCAGCTCAACTAAAGAGCCTAAACAGTGCGGGAGACATACCCGCAGTGCGTGGGATACTTTTGAGGCCGAACGGACAAGAATTGCGTCCACTGGAGGGGCGCCAGTGAATGTGATCAAAAACTGTCCAATTTTAGAAAAAAACTGATCCGCGCCCGAAGTTCCGCAAATGGCTGTAACCATTTCTCCATCAGTCCGTCCTTTTTTCAGTCCTCCGCCTTGTCCAGACTGTCTTCCCGCGGTGCTAATTTCAGTTCCTGCTATCCAATATGTCTTCTCTCGCGCGCCATCTCGGTTGTTCGTTCAGTTCACACCCGGAAGCCAGGTGAGCAATATATCGATAATATCCCGGCAAAGCCGGTGAATCTCATCTCCTCTATGCTCGGCCGCAATCGCCAACACTGAAACCGGGTTTTCCAACGACGACGTCCGTCTGTCTGTATATCGACGCCTTTCGAATGCTGTGAGGGTACGGTACACCGCCAGTGCAACTATGAACACAAACATCCGAGATAGCGCCCCGGAAACCGAATGCATCCTTGGCAATGACGCGAATCTGGGTGAGTGATCGCCTTCTAACAGTGTCGAAGGACTGGAAGCTTGACAGCTTTGGTAACAGGCCTGCTGCGTGTACGGTTAGACGGCAGTCCGGCTCCCTCCACGGCACAGCGGCCCACCTTTGCCATACCAGTATGACACCCGTTAGGTGGCGATTGTCATACTTTCCAACGTTTCGCTGACACTATGAATTCTCTGAGAACCATTTGGTGCGTGTGACCTTCTCATGCTCTCGCAGATATAAAAGAGAGTGCTGGGCGCCGATCCAGGTACTTATCCTTTCCACAAGGATGATTTTCGAAGTACTCTTCCCCGTCGTAGGAACAGTCCTGTTCTATCTCCTCTACCACGCCGGCCAAGGCTTATACCGCAACCTCACCTCTCCACTCCGACATCTCGATGGCCCTGCCAGTCCTTCTCTCTTCGCTGGCAACTTCAAACAGATGGCGGAAAATTCCTCCATGACCGAGGAGTGGCGAAACAAATTCGGTGCAATCTTCCTGTTCAAGGGGCTCTTCAGTGTGCGTCCCTGCCGATTTCAGGTTCTGACGACGTTGTTACTAACTCCCTCGGTAGATCAGCGAGCTTCACGCGGCCGACTTGAAGGCGGTTGCTCATATCGTGTCTCACGGCGCCCGGTATCAAAAGCCACCCTCCTTTTTGGGCGACAGTCACCTGCTGTTCGGAAAAGGTGGCGTTCAAATTGACCATCACTGCGTCCAGGTTTGCTAATCTCGGCCAGGGATCCTCTCGGTTGAAGGAAGTGAACACAAACTCCACGTGCGCATGGCTTTCTCAGTCCTTGTCTCTGGTCTGATTTAATGAACAGAGGAAAATCCTGGTGAATCACGACCCACTCGTTTATGAGTGTGCAGCTTACTTCGCAGAATCCCGCTTTTGGCGTCGCGCAAATCAGGGCGCTCACTGAGGTCTTTGTCGAGAAGTCGGTTCAGGTATGTTGAACCACTGCGCACCCATCGGAAATTAACAAATACGCTCGTCGCCAGCTCCGCGATATCTGGGCTCAACAGGTGGGAAAGGAGGACGGCGTTCGCATTGAAGTCCTCTTTTGATGACCCTGGATGTAATCGGCCAAGCAGGTACGCGAGAACGCTGGATGAACTCTGTGCGCTGACGAAAACTTGGACTAGGCTTCAACTACCAATTCCATGGGCTCGAGCCGGACCACAAACCAAATGAACTCAACACCATATTCGCCGATCTATTTCACTCCCCGCAGTCGGCTCGGATTGCCCGGTTCCGCCTCGCTCAGGCCATCGTTCCAATCCTTCGACTCATGGTATGCATTTTCCCCATCTTCAGACGACCCGCGATCGAGGCTAAGTCAGAGTTGTAGCCTGTGCCTGGGTGGAGGGTTACTGCGAACGCGCGCCAGAAGTTGACCGCCCTCGGGAGCCAGATTGTCTCGGAAAGCAAAGCGAATCTGAGCAATATCGATGGGAAGAACACGGTGGGAGGTGGGCGAGACTTGCTCTCTCTCATCGTTAAGGCGAACGTCGCTCCGAACCTGTCACCGGGTCAGCGGTTGGGCGACGCGGAGGTCATTGCACGTGCGTCTTCGCAAGTTCACTTGGTCACCGTCCTGATTCCTGACGCAATTCTGTAGAGATACCTACGTTCTTCCTCGCTGGACACGAGACCACCAGCACAGCGGCTTCTTGGGCACTTCACGCTCTATCCCACGACCAACGCGTTCAGACGATGTTGAGGGACGAGCTGCTCACGCTTTCAACGGACAACCCAACGATGGAGGACTTGAACTCGTTCGCATACCTTGAGAATGTTGTTCGAGAGGTGATGCGGCTGCATGCTCCCGTCATGTTCACCCAACGCATGGCGATGGAGGATGATGTTCTGCCGCTTTCCAAGCCATACATTGACCGGCACGGGAACTCACACGACAGTTTACCGTAAGTTTTCCTCATACAGCCGGTATTCGAAAATCTCATTCCATATTTACAGCATCTCGAAAGGCCAGATGATCCATGTCCCTATTCTAGCCATTAATACCGATAGAGAGATCTGGGGCGAAGATGCCCGCGAGTTCAAGTGCGTATTCCGATCCTGGTCGATGCGGTGACCTTACTTGTCAACCCCTCGAAGGCCCGAGCGTTGGGAAAACATCCCTGAGCGCGCCGCCGGTGTTCCTGGTGTCTGGGCGAATATGCTGACCTTCTTCGCCGGTCCCCACAACTGTATTGGCTTCCGCTTTTCCATCGTGGAGTACGTTCATTCCTTCGCCATGTTAGCCGACGCTCATCACAGCACTAGACTGAAGGCCCTTATCTACATCCTTCTCCGAGCGTTTGAATTCACCCCGGCTGTTCCGAGAGATAACATCAAGACCTTGATGTCTGGGGTATTGCAGAGACCTGCCCATGTCGGAAGTTCAAAGGAGGATTTAGGCTTGCCGCTGATCGTGAAAGCGTACCACTCGCAGGTATAGACGAAGGGGAAGTTATTTACGTCCCATATCCAGTATCCTGTTTCTTCCGAGACCTACGAGGCATTTCTGAATATATACAACGAATTTTGACTGGAGGTTCAAGCGGGGATGGTACGGCTTGGCTTGCTTTTCTTTCGACGTTGTTCCTCCCGCGATGAGCGGCAAAAGACTTCATGAACAGGCCCAAAGACGCACCAGGTGCTTCAGATCCAGACGACACACTCGGCATCAACAGGAAGCGGAGGTGCAGCTGGTGCAGAGGATTCAGGGAGAACAATGGCCAGTTGCACGATCAAGATACACGCACCCTCAAGCATCGAAAGCAAGCCGGGCCCGTGAGTGATCATGATAAGAGGCGCGCGAGAAAGTGCCGCGACTCGCTCACTGACTCAATGAATGAAATAGTATGGAGAGAGTCGTATTTTGAGCGATGTGCTGCAGCTGGAAATCCTTGCGAATTAAGTACTGAGCTGGGACGCGTTGCTTGTGCATGTTGTCGTGTTTCGTGACCATCACTGTGACCACACGCGTTTGTCTTCCACCACGACCATGCCCCGAGCCGAAATCCCCTACTTGCCGGACGATTCGGAAAGACCAGACTCTCTCTCCAATGGTGTCAAATCCCTCGGCCGAAGATCGACAAGGTCCGTGTCGGTTTCGCCTGAAAATTGCGTTGAATTTTCTCCAACTATCGACGGCGCGGCAGCAGTTTCTAGCAATAGAAGCGGAAATTACTGCTCTCCTGCGCCAAATGCAGCTTTATTAACTCCGTGCTGCAGGTTTACGAATTTCCTACGTGAAACTGGGTCCAGACAACATGAGGCGAATATTTGGTGCGTTGCCAGTACTGAGTAAATAGATCCAGACAGTACCAAACTGGTGCTTCTTTTCGGTCTTGACCTCGACTCCCGCCCGCGCATATTCACGATGGCCTCCACCGTTTCGCCAGCCACACCAGAGCGGGGGAGCAGGGAACTGTCCGAACATCTACTCAAGGCCGTCCTGTACCACCAGTTGATAGAAGACCGCATGATGCCCCCAAAGGACCTCGGACTGCCCATCCACCTCAAGCATCTCTTTCCCGAGTCCTGGAACTTCCACTTCCAACACGCCTACAGCCAGAAATACGGCCCCAATTCGGATCTCAAAAAGTGGAAACGCGAGAACCCCGACTTTGGGCTGCTGTCGTACTTTGGGAACGTTAACGTTCGCGGGCGCCAGCAGGAAATAAGGATTACGACGAAGGTACTCCTCAGGGCCGAAGGGGCGCTCATCACCCTTGCGACTCGGATGCTCGACCGCGATGGCGACGATTTTGAGGGTGCGTGGAGGGCGCTGGACGTGGAGAGACGGCTTGAACTCGTCTTGGACGGACTGGTCCGCGCAGCATTCCACGCGCGCGAGCTCAGCCGTCTGGACTGCCCCGAAATGTGTTTGTTCAGCCTGGCCGGGGATAAAAGGGCGCGGGGCGAGTCCCGCGATGTGATTGAACTCGTGCGCCATGATCCTTCATTCTCTCTCGTGTCTGCCTCCTCTGAACTATCCATTCATCAGCTCAAAACCCTGGTCGCGCACGCTCCCGCCGGCAACGGGGACATCACCTCTGTTTATATGTTCTCTCACCCCGCGGTCACCCGCGAGTACTACGACTATGCCACCGACCTCGCTGCCCTTTGGCCCCCGGATATGCGGGCGTTTGGGCTTCTCCGCCTCCTGCAACGCAACCTGTACATCGTCCACGCGCTCATGGGCATCCTCAACGCATATGTAGGTCGCGCCGCGATTTTTTGGGAACCAATTTACCACTAAACCTACACCTCCAGTCCGGTGTCCCCGCGGTCTGTCCGGCGCCGATCGACGAGTGGGAGGCGCAGAAGCGCGGTGACGGCTGTGTGGGGTGTTATTCGTGCGGTGCGACCCCGGATGTCGACGCTGTGACGCTCCTCAAGTGCAGCGGGTGCCGTTCCGCCACGTATTGTTCATCGTAAGTCGTTATCCCTCATGCGCCGTCGCCGCCACCATATGATATTGAACACACATTCTTCAGGGACTGCCAGCACCGCGACTGGCGCGAGCACAAGAAACTATGCAGTGGACGTACGGTGCGCGCCGAGCATGTTGATACCAGCGTTTCCTCAGTGGTGGAGCCCGAATCTGGATCGGAGTTCATCGGTTGCCCACCCGCCGACGCCGGTTTCGTCCGCAGTGCCGCCCTCAAGCAGCAAATCGCGCGTCTGAGTAAGAAGGATTCGTATACACAGGACTATCACGTACGTCGCGCCATCCCGTCGCGCACTCTTCCATTCACCGCTGTACCCCACCAGTTCGATGTCGCACCTGGTCAGACGCGCTCAATCCGCATCGTTCATCCCGCTGGTGCGTTGGTCCTACCGTCGCGGCGGCGTGTGCCTTTCTTTCACTCAACTCCGATTTCCTTCAGAGCGCCTCGGCTTCCTCACCATGCGCCGGCGCGCAATGGCCTCGGGCGACCCCGACGCTGTGCGGAGAATGCACGGAATTCTGCAGGGCGCCGGCCTGGTCGAGGTCACCGAGGCGCAGATCACCAACCAACTCGAACGTGAGTATGGTCTCGATCGCGCTGCGCTCACCTCGGAGGAAGGCGTCTGCGCGCAGCCCACGAAAGAAGACCTGGCGGAGGAGCTGTGGTTCTCTGTGCGGCGGGACCGGGCTGCTGAGGCGGGCAAGGAAGGTGCTGGATGCGAAAACACTGAAGAGGAAGACAGCGGGAGCGATGGTGGGGTGGATGAGGAGGTTGAGGAGGAATGAACCAGCGTCCCCGTTTATTTCTTGGTCCGAGTCCCTTATCGAGAGAATTTCTTGTAACTCTCCAAATTCAAAGTGTGAGCACCTTCTGTTCTTCCATCATCCCGCCCGCGCACTTTAGGCCTGTTCCGCTTTGCGCCCAGGACGATACGACAGGACTCTCCAAAGACTCATTCCTGGGAACATCGCAAAATTTCAACCATGAGTCCAAATATTCAACCAAAGTTCAACACGACGTTCTGAACACTATTCGAAGAGGGGGCTCTTTCGGGATTCGACTCAATCTCGCTCTTACCGATGAATACTGTTCATGTTCAAGTACCTCAAGAAATTTCGTCCAAGGTTTTTCGAACCCGAACCATCGGCGCATCAAAGATCCTCGACGCGCAAACAACGGCAGTTTCAACATGGTCCGTGCGCACACGTCAAGTATAAAACGCTCTCCTTCTCACCGTTGCAACTCATACTTACCTTGATGGCATAGACCCCTTCACCTCCCGTGGTCTGTGGGGCGTAGGAACACTCCATTACACGGCGACCCTGTCCTTACAGAGTGCGCTTGCGCCTTGTATGTGCTTAGGTGCATGCACCGTCTCAATATTTCCCAGTCCCACCACGGCCACTCGGCTGGGTGGGCCATTTTTTTTTCGCCGGTTTGCGGCGCTAACCCTAACCCTAGTCATCCTTGAAATAAATTGCTTTGACCTTCCTTGTTGGGCTCGACCTGCATAAGTGCCACATGGCGGCCGCAGTTCCCTTGTGGCGCATTTCCTTGCTAATTCGACCCGCCAATGTGTCCACCTCACATTCTCGATCCTCTGTACTTAAATTGTCCTTCCCGCGATATCATGTTCAACTCGGGAAAAATGGGACTATTGTAAATTCTTTCACCCCTCGGCCCCCGGACTTGCTCCGTTTCTAATTGGATAAGGTTCACTGTTCTTCCTCACACGCCGTTTCGGACGTCCGTTCGGCTCACACTGGTGGGTAACATACCAACAAAGTCGCTGAATCCTATCTGCTCCATGTTCAACCGCAAAACTGAAGTTCTTTTAGTTTTTTTCAGGGACGACCTTCGTCTCCATACCATCCGCCCAACGCCGTTCGAAGCCCATCGCTGCATAGGTAAAGCACGCTGGCAATCCCCACCCAATTCCGACGAGACTATGGTGATAATCGAGGCGTCACGAGAATCTGACGCCCGCGCCGACCATGCAAACCAATTAGAAGTCTAACATATTCAACTCGGAAAATTCGTCATGTTGTGAACTTCCGTCGCCCCTCGGCCCCCAGAGCCCAGTTGAATCAGGTTCTTACTACAGCTTAGTTGTCCCGCGTGCGCCGTTTCGGCGGTCCATCAATGGCTCACCGGCGCAGAAGCCAGGTGGATAATGCATATCTCGATTAAGTCCGTAACCCTGACTGAATGTCGCACCAGTTGATTTTTCCCTCGCATATACAATTTCTTCTTTTTCAACCATTGCCACTGTGAGTTCAGTGGAATGCCGAGTTTGATTCCGAGTGGAGAAGGAAGCGTGAGTTGAGTTACAGCGGCCTTTCTGGTCGAACAGAACGCTATTCCCCTCATACTCCAACCAACTTGAACGAAACCAACGGGGACCCACGCGTTATTTGTGGCTGTTGTGCCCTGTGACCGTGATCGCGTTTTGTCTCCTTACCACAATGCCCAAAGCCAAACCCGCGACTCAGAAAGCCCAGACTCTCCTCATCCTCTCCAATGGTGCCAAACGTGTCCTCATCCCCCGCCCCCCGACCTACAAGGTCCGTAGCAGCCTTTCATCGCGCGATTCGCCGGCGCGCTGAATCCCGACTCTGGGGGAGCTCATCGACATTGCCTCTGAATCATGGGAGCTCGTCGTCGATTCTATGACTTCAGTCTCCGTCAGCAGGCACGAGTGCTCCGACGAGGACAAACTAATCCTTCCGCACAAAACTGCTGTGGCAGATTCGCCTTTGACCGCGTCGCCAGGTGCGTTGGTTCTGCTTCGAACCACCTCACGATCCTGCTTACACCGGCGCCTCCTCAGACAAGTTGGTGCTCAATTGCCTTCTTTGGGATGGGATCACCGTGTCGATGCGCGTAATATATTCAGCAACATTCGGCAAAATCCACTCACTCGTGGCAGCCACACAGGGTCTGCACAGGGCCGATTTCAAACTGTTCTACGGCGATCGCATTAGTGATAAAGATACCCCGCAGACTTTCTGACGGAGACCAAATTTGGGCCGTCCAAAATCAACTCGGTGGCAAACCCGTGATTTACCTCTATTCGCCCGCCGAGATCGACGCGACGGTCGCACTGACTCTGACGCGCGAGTGGAGCTTCTCCGTGATCTATCCTGTCGTCCCCGCCAAGATTCCTCCGTCCAACGTCGGGCAGCGCATTGAATGGAAGGTCCGTACGCATCTGGATGGCAGCCTCACGGAGACGAACACGGGTCTGGATGTTGCTTATCTTTTCTGGGAGGCCCAGTACGTTTTCTGTATTGATCTATTCTCGCAACTTACTGATATGTCCTTGCTAGTACGAACCACGGCATTCCCGCGTCTCCACCGCCGTCTCCCCTTCCTGAACGCTTTGACACCACCGAGTCCTTTTCTCCCCTCACAAGCAGCCTGTCCCCGACGGACTCCGTCCTCATCGCAGTTACCAGCATCACGCCCTACCTCGATAAAGTCCTCCTCGCGCTGGGATTGCATACCGAGGAGCGCACTTCTTTCATAACGTATGTCCCTTTCTTCCGGAACTCGACATCATTCCTCCGCCGACAATATTCAGCTACTGGCTCCCCTCCTTCCTCAAGCACACGCAGATCGCGCTCCGCTTCGTCCCGCAAGCCGCATACGAGCCGTCCGCTGCGCTGGACATCAGCCCCGCCCCCGACGTCGTAACACGCGTTTTCATGCTCTTCAGAGGCATCACGGACGACGCGCTGGACGGTTGGAGCGAGGCCGACGCGCTGCATGACGGCGAGCGCTGGCGCCAGGTCGTTGGCGTTGATGTTGCACGGGCGGCGGACGCGACTTTGTTCCGCGTGTTGGAGTGGGGCGGGATGGAGGTACTGGGACGATGAGGCGGAGTACGGGCATCGACGTGAGGACTGGTATGGGATGGGTTCACTTAGACTTTCAAGTTCATGCTCACCGCAGAATAAGTACAACCGAGCATTGAATGTTGATATGTGTGTCGTTCGCAATAAAATCACAGGAATCTTACCAGACTGGAGTACGACGTGGCAGGAGTAGCTCGGACTCCCCGAAGTGCCGAACTTAGGCACTGACCAGTGACGCGCCTTCACATACACCATTCAGTTTCAGACGGCCGCTCATTTCCAACTTACCGCATTCTATCGGGTTTTCTTTCAATGCGCCATACGTACACCAGTAGATCTAGATTTATATTTCATGCTCAAGTACCAGGAGGACAGAAATGCCTTTACCTCTCCGAGCAAGTCACGAAAAAAAAAAGTCCCTTCGCAACTCCGCTTCGGATCACCGCGTCGAGATGTTGGCCTGAAGCTTGACTCACGCCATCATGAATCCGCTCTCTGCCCTTCACCGGTCTCTTCCTGGATCCTTCTTGGTTTTACTGGCTGGAAAGCTGTTCATCTGCGTCTCAACTCGAAGCTCTTAACTTGGACAGAAATACGCTGGAAATATGCAGCTTCATGAACTGGACGAAGACGTGCTGATTGACATTCTTTCCTCGCTCGATATCGCGACCGTACTAGGTGTCTCTCACGTACGTGAACTCTCCTCGTCTCCCAACTCCTCTCAGAAATATATGTAGGTGAACAAGGACCTCCGCCAAGTCGCACTCGGACGAAGCCTTTGGTTTTTTCTTGTTGCCGATCTTGCAGACCGCGGGTTCCTTGCACTACCCCCACCGTACTCACAAAGCCAACTGCGCTGCTCGACGCCACATCGTCTGCCAATGAGTGAATGGGTGGGTCTTCTCCATCGACTCAGAGGATCTTCGTGCGCGCGGGAGGCTAACAGTAATAGATGTTCTGCCGCTGGCTCGATGGTTTGCTTGCTTGCTGTTCGAATCTGCTACGGGTCCAGCCCCAACCCCGGTGATCCTCTTACGTCCAACCTTGAACCGCTACTCCGACTTGCAGCTTCTTGACCCTCATCACCATCGACATAACTTAGCTCTCGTACCACCATGTCGATTTTCGTCGCTCTCCCAAATCCTTGTGCCCCCTCCTCTGGTTTACTCTGGACCCATCCTGCAGCTACTGTTTGTGTGCGGCTACTGGTTTCGCGGCTACTTTCTCGCGGATACTGCCTCGCGGATACTGCGGATACTATTGTCTCGCGGATACTGTTATTGTGGCCTCGAACCCTGCCCGCTACGGAAACCCGCGTGTCGCCCGCGGATGCCATCTTGATGGGGAGTACTGGCGCTGGGAAGGCTGCCCTGCACTTGTCCTGCCGCCTGTGGGGCATTTCAGGGGCATTGGGACGACTCGCGTCCGCTGGCAATTTTCCTGATGTTTCGCACCCACGCACGGACCATTTGGCGGGGTACGAATCTTGCGGTTTCTTCCGTGCCCCTTGGGGCGGCGGTTTTCTGACGGGTCGGTCCGTCGACAGCGTTGCGTTGGGCCGTGGCACGCCTTGTCCTCCCAGAATCCCCTTCTTTGTTTTTTTTTCTTCTCTAGGTTAAACTGTGCATGCATTCTGCAAAGGGACAGACATTGACCATCCTGCTGTAGCTGGTGGACACCGGGGATTAATACCTAGAAGGGGAGAACCCCGGCTCAGGTCCCGCAGGGTTTTAACCGATTGTCCCGCCTTTATCAAGGCCGGCCAGTTCACAGTTGGTGAAGTTTTTGATCGACCCCCTGGAATGGTGTGTGCTCCGTTGGCATCTTCTAGCTACATGTAAGAATAACCACTCTTACATTACTACCTGTATGCCTTCGGTAAACTCGTCGTTCAGACATTTGGACCACGCGAGTATAATAAATCCCCCCCCCCCCCCCCCCCCCCCCACCTGAGGTTCTTGCTGGCTACACATCGGATGACCTCGTCGCTGAGGTTAAGCGTCTTGTCGTTGGACCCGAGACTTGGGCCAACGGCAGCCCCGAGGCTACGCACCGCGAATACACATGGCGTTTGAAGGAGCCTCCCTCGAAGGAGGCTGCTATCAGGATGGTGTCGGGCGGCCGATACGTGGTCGTACACGACATCTCATCGCTGAACCTCTGGGAGTCTGCGACTGGACGCCACATCTGGGCATCCTCTGCCTCGATCATAACGTGGGCAGTTACCGTCAGTGACCGAGGGAGGACTGCGCACATGGTGTTGGTTCGGTCTGATACGCCGTGAGTTGTCCCTGAATTTCGCTCTTCTCAATTGTGTTGCTGATGATACTTGCCGCCAGTTTTTGTTCAGTGGCAGAGGTCGTCCGGATTGACCTCGCAAGTGGAGAGAGCGAAACTGTCTTCCATACTGTTGTTGGTGTTGTTGGAGGAGAGCAATTTCGAAACGCGACCATTGCCGGCGACCATTTTGCGGTAACATACGAGCGTCCGGGCCAGGCAGGAGACTGTACATTGGTGGTCAACTGGCGGATGGAAACATTCATCGTCCCCCGATGTCCCCGCACCTTAGAGGCAAGTAATTTGATGCTCGAAGGCCACACCCGTGCTTACACCCAGACGTTGCAGGTCGGACCCGCCCTCATCCCCGGCCACATCGCCCCCGTATTCTCCCCCTGCGCGGCGTCTGACGAACAACGCGTGTCGGTCTGGCCCATCGCCTCCTTCGCCTGGATACCAATCCCTCCGGACTGGGAGCCCCCCTCGACAATGACGCCCTCCCTGACAGAGATGGAGAACCACCCTCCTCTCGCCTCCACGCGTCTCCATCTCGGCTTCCACGGCGCCCGTGTCGAGCTCTCCGTTCTCGAAAACCCACTTCGGCGCGGCATGTACAAAGTGAGCCTGTACACATCCTACCGCTACAGCGAGGATCAGCAGCGCAACGCACCCCCACGTCCTGTCCTGCCGGGCGCGGAAGACCATATCCTCCCCTCGCTCGTGTCTGATCTCGTGCGTTTCGCTTGCGTTTCGCCCTCCGTCTCCCGACGGCGACACTCCCCGTCGAATGGCGTCAGCTCTCCGTCTCGCCGGCGCGCCTCTTCCTCCGCAATCCGTGTGTTTCGTACTCTGGGCATTGTGTCCTGCCGCGGGTGCCCTCAATCGTCGTCGCAGAGGTGTGCTCAACCTACGACGCGGTGAAGTGGCTGCGCAGCTGGGAGGTGGATCCCGGGGGGCGGCGATCGTGTGTAGCGCTCGCGCTAGCGCCGTATGGCGGGGTTGTCGGGACCCTGGGGTATATAAATGCCAAGGTGACCCACTTTTTGTGATTAACGCCATGGATTTCTGTCGAGCTACTCATTTATCGATTCATTTTGAGCGGTGTTTGAGCAGCTCTCCCGACTTCGATACCGAGCTTTCGCACCCGGCGCCTCGCACCGAAATTGAACTCCGGCGTTCGCAAGTGCAAGTGGTTTTGGAGGATTCAAGGCAGTGGGCACGGAGGCGCGTAAGGAGTCGTGATTAAAACAGGGACATGCAAGGACATTTTGTGGCATACTCAAGGCATACTTCGGCGGCAAGCGCTCATCTACATATACACCTCGGCATCCCGCGGCGCCCTCATCCTCTGCAAATTCCGCATCTCAATGGCGATGCTCTCGGGGTCTGTCGGAAGTCCCGCGCGCTTGCGGGCCTCTATCCACGCGGCGACCTTTCGCCGCTCGAAGTACACGAGGACCGGGATGACGACGAGCAACACGAGGGTGAGCGAGAGGGCGAGGAGAGGGAGGGTGTGCGAGGCGAAGCAGCCGAGGGCACTGGTGGGGTCGCAGGCAAAGGGGGCGAGGGCTGAATGGGTAGGATGTGAGATGTGTGCAAGGCGGGTGGCACGGAGGCACGAGAACGTACGGGAAGCTTCAGCAAAGGGAGTGGCTATCATGGTGTTGGTGGCACCCAGGACGTTAGGGATGACCTGCATTCCTTGCTGTTGAATGTCAGGCTCTCGCTCGGGGTGGCTTCCAAAAGAGATGAATACCTGGGTGTCGATGGACTGAGGAGCGACGGGCATGAACATATTGAGGGTGGGGGAATGAGGGTTGGGGGTAGATTCTGTAGGCTCAGCTCGGGGACCGTCTTCTTTATGTACTCCTCGCTTACGCTGGTGGCCATGTCCATTGTGTGCCAGTAATTGCCACTTTGAGTAAGAGAGACCAAAGCGAGGTGGCCTCTTTCGGACGACGCATTGTTCAGAATTTGCCGGTTTCTTCTTACTCCTCGCCGTGAGCGGTCGTGGCTCACACACCCAGCAGTGGGAAATATCGCGACTACGCAAAAATGTTAGCGAATGAATTACAATACATAGACAAATAGGGGAGTTACCGGTTGAACATCAATGTATCGTCCGTAAAAGTGTCCTCGAAACGAGCCCTATCGACTACCAATTCAGCGTTGAATGAATGGAATGGATTCAATGAGTATTGAAAGACCCACCGATATGAAGACTTTCGAAGACGATTTCGACGTTTGTTCATTGTGGCTTTGTTAGCGGCGACCGAGACGGTTCCCGAGAGATCAACTCTCAGGAGCCGTTTCAATAGAGCAGAAAGGACACCTTTTGCTTTGTGCGAAACGGTGCCTGAAAGTCTTTCTTTCGCTTCGCCTTTTGACTTCACCGAAAGGTCTACTTTCGGTGATTGCTGAGATGTGCCTCGAAAGGACTCCATTCGGTATACCCTGGGGTGCACCCGCAGGTGCACCCGCGGGTATACCCTGGGGTGCAGCCGGAGGTGAACCCGGCAAAAAGAAGAGGAAATATAATTTATTCAATATTGTACTTACATCGATTGGTCCTACGTAGCTACGTTCCCCTTCCCATTCCAAACAACCACCAAGGCCCTTGCTTCGAGGGCCGCCTCTATCTGCGCGGAGGTTAAGCATAGGGCGGGTTCTACCTCGAGAACACGCACTTGTTATTCTTAGATCGTCCTGGCGCACGGCCGCAACGCAGGCGGTGAGTATTCAACAATATGTACATTATATATGCCTGTGGGGATGTAATCAGCGTGCGGACAGAGTAAGGTGTTCATTGAATGCTCACAGTAGGGCGCACGTACAGGAGGGTTGCCGAGCGCCCGACGCTCAGCAGCCGCAGTGGTGGTGGTGGTTGGAGTTCAAGAGAGGTTGCGGCTGTGAAGGCCGGCGAGCACTCTGCGCCTCCCCACCACCACTCACCACCACGACCACCGACCCCCGACCCCGATGTCCGCGCTCCTCGCGCTCGCCGCCCTTCTGGCGCTCTTCGTCGCCGCTCTTACCCGCCGCCCATCGACACACAACCCCCTTCGGCGCCCGCCCCGCCTCCGCCGCTTCGTCGGGCGGCTGAAGCAACTCGCCCGGCGCTGTGTGATCCGCACCAAGCAGGCCGTCGGCCTTGCGCCTACGTCCCGCTCACTGTGCGTGCCGCCTCCGCCGTTCGTTGCGCGCCCTCACTTTTTCCAGCCTCCGACTCAAGCCCGAGGCGCAAATCGCAGCGCACCTCAAGCACCGGGACCTGTACGCCTCCGAGGGCACCGGGCTCGTGTACGTCTGCGCCGCCGTCCGCAAGCGTAGTCTGGCCGCCTTTCGCGCGCGCAGGATGACCCGGGAGGCGTTCCTCGACGAGTTGTCCGTCAAACTCGGGTGCACGGAGGACCTGATAGAGCGCAAGAAGGGGTACCGTCGGTGCAACAAGAACGGTCAGACGCACCTGTGGTTTTGGTGCTTCCGGGTTGAGCGACGATGCGTCGGAGGTGAGTTCCTGTACTCATTCCTCATTCTTCCACTCACCTTTCCCTCCGCTCCAGAACGGCTCTGCCATCTCTTCGGCGACCGCATCGCGCCGCGCACCGGGCTGCAAGATTGCACGGGGTGTACGGCCACGCACCGCGACTACCTCAAACTGTCGACCATAGGCTTCGACAACCTCATGACGACGATGAAGGACGTCTTCGCGCAACTGGGGGAGCCTGCCCTGGTCCCGTAAGTCCTCGTCTATCATGTCGCGGACTTGGCTGACTGTGTTTTACAGGATCGAGCTGGAGAACATGGAGATAGCGGGGTTGTAGATATAGTGAACTTTCTTGGATGTACATAGAAATCTTGTAGCTCGGACCCTCGAGCTTGTTCTTGGTACGTGCTCGACAACCTCGCAGCTTATCTCGACTCACCTTGTTTTCCAGGAATCGAATCGTGTAGTATAATGTATTGCTTGGGGAAGGATAATGTGAAGGGTACCTACTGTGAGCATTCAATGAACACCTTACTCTGTCCGCACGCTGATTACATCCCCACAGGCATATATAATGTACATATTGTTGAATACTCACCGCCTGCGTTGCGGCCGTGCGCCAGGACGATCTAAGAATAACAAGTGCGTGTTCTCGAGGTAGAACCCGCCCTATGCTTAACCTCCGCGCAGATAGAGGCGGCCCTCGAAGCAAGGGCCTTGGTGGTTGTTTGGAATGGGAAGGGGAACGTAGCTACGTAGGACCAATCGATGTAAGTACAATATTGAATAAATTATATTTCCTCTTCTTTTTGCCGGGTTCACCTCCGGCTGCACCCCAGGGTATACCCGCGGGTGCACCTGCGGGTGCACCCCAGGGTATACCGAATGGAGTCCTTTCGAGGCACATCTCAGCAATCACCGAAAGTAGACCTTTCGGTGAAGTCAAAAGGCGAAGCGAAAGAAAGACTTTCAGGCACCGTTTCGCACAAAGCAAAAGGTGTCCTTTCTGCTCTATTGAAACGGCTCCTGAGAGTTGATCTCTCGGGAACCGTCTCGGTCGCCGCTAACAAAGCCACAATGAACAAACGTCGAAATCGTCTTCGAAAGTCTTCATATCGGTGGGTCTTTCAATACTCATTGAATCCATTCCATTCATTCAACGCTGAATTGGTAGTCGATAGGGCTCGTTTCGAGGACACTTTTACGGACGATACATTGATGTTCAACCGGTAACTCCCCTATTTGTCTATGTATTGTAATTCATTCGCTAACATTTTTGCGTAGTCGCGATATTTCCCACTGCTGGGTGTGTCATGGTGTCCTTCTTGGGGCCCTGATCGAAACGCAGACTAGTGGAGGACCAACGAAATTCATACACAAATTAAACCAACACAGTTGAACGAACGACACAGGCTCTAAGCCAGCAACCTGCAGCCGCACCCGCCTTTGTTTTACCTAGAGACTAACTTCCTGACTCGAAGAATGCCGCGGTTTGGATCCGACTTGTACGCGCGCTGGTCGTTCGGCCGTCAGGAGGTGTATCTGAAGAAAGACTGTCTACACACCTAGTACTCCTTTGGGTCAATCCTCGAATACCCAACACTACCTGTGTCATTCGCGTGCTGGAGCCGCCGTTTGCTTTCGGAGTCGAATTCTTCTGAGAGTAGGCATATAGTGAGGGACCGGAGGGCGGGAAACATCTTGTTGTGACCCCCCGGATGCAGCGACACAGACTCCGCGAGATTGGCGACGACACCTCCCGATACGTTTATGAAGTCTGTATCATACTCCAGGTCAACAAAGGCCAGGGAGCGGAGATGAGGGAGCGTCAGTGCCGGCACTGAATTGGCGGGGTCGAATGTGAACGCAGTGAGGAGATCGTCGTTGAAGCCGTAACATTCGAGGTGGATGGTCTGGAGCGAGGGAAGGAGCTGCAAGAAAGGGAGAATTTCCACACCGCTCAGGTGTATGCTTATGAGCGTAAGTTCCTCCAGCTCGAAGAGCGAGCGGCGGTGGAGGTCCGGAAGTATCTCGGTCGGCCAGTTTTGCGAACCGATTGTTAGCAACTTCATGCGGGGGAACTCCAGCGTCGCAAAGAAGATTAGGAGGTCCGCCTCAAACTGATCGCCCTCGTCGAAGTGGAGGGTGAGCCCCAGTGAAAACGACAGGTAGCCAGATCGAACCAGATCGAGCCAGATCGAACTCTTTTAGGTAGTTCTACCTGGTTCGAGGATTGGCCGGGGACTCGATCTGGCTCGATGATTTAGTCGTTATACGTCGAACCACGTCGAATTGCATAGAACTAGCTTCAACTACAACGAACCACTGTCGCCCCTGCCGCCTGCCGCCCGCTGCGCGCTGCCCGCCGCTCACACGCCCGCACGCCCACTGCCCCGCCGCCCGCCCGCACATTGCCACGCCGCCCGGGGCCGCGCACCTGTTCCCCGCCACGTACACACCTCCCATCGTCGTACCGCCTCGCTGTCAAAAGTAAAATAAGTAGCTACATCAATGGGTAGAATGGATGCGCACCGTTTATGTTGTATAACGACCAGAATACTCCTCGCCTCGAATATTAGCATGAAAATCAGAGCGCAAGAAAGTATAACACACCGTAACCACGCTCGTCCAAGAGTCTCAATTAATGCTATTGATGCTATTCCTGTTAATCGATAAGCACGACGTCAACCAATGGAACAAATGTACATACCACCACAAAAATTCAGGACACAATCATCTGGTATAGCGATGTAGGTCAGATTGGTGTACAAGAGAAGGACGTAGTAGCCACCCACCATTCCGAAGAAATCACCGCATTGGCCGCGGCAGCAGCTGAGGTACTTGAGGTTTGTTTGGCTAAAGCGCGCGCGGCGCTTGCTTCCTTCCATAACTTGGGGATCGTAAGCAGAATGTAGATGGAGAAAGGGCGGGATGACCTGAGTCGTTGCGGCGGGTAGCGCTGCGTACAAGGATTTGAATTCAGCCGACGTCACAGGTGAATGGGTCTTGAGATAATCTATATAGAAGAGGTTCCTAATAAACGGCGTCAAGTACTACACGCGCATCCAATAGAACACCCAGAATACGTACTCTGGAGTCGTAGACTTTGTTGGTCTCTTCTTGGCTGTTGGTCTGTTTTTCTCGGCTGTCGCTTTGGGTTTCTTGGACGAGGCACCTACAAAGCAGAAGTCAGAGACGCTGTCCCACGGATATTGAACATACCTTCGAGCCCGTCGATCCGCTTCGTTGGCCCGGAGGCGGGACCGAATTCGGTGTCCCTGTCTCGTGGTCAGAGAATATACGGCGCGGAGGAGAGCGAGATATACAGTGGGTTTACCAATGGAGCTGGCAGCGAGGTCGAAGCGGCCGGAGGAGATGGTGAGGTAGAGGCGGGCGCACTTGTCACTATGGTCGGAGAAGCAGTGAGGTCCGAGGCCGGTGTAGTGGGAGGAGAAGAGATAAGCGAAGAGGATGCGAGAGAATCTGGAGTTTCTATGTCCGTCGATTGGGAAGCCGAGGTCGGTGAGCTCGGCGCCGCGGCGGAAGTTTCGCCTGTCGGTCTTGGTGGAGAAGGAGAACCAGAGGGGCCGTCTGTGGCGGGATCCGGCGGCGTCGACGACCTGGACTTTTTGGCTTGGCGAGATGGCACAAAGTGAGACTTGCGCTTCTTGGTGGGCACGGGCGCTGGGAGCGGCGAGTCGGCGTCGTCCTCCTCATCATCGTCGGCACGGGTGTCATCTTCCTCCTCCTCGTCGTCCTCGAGATCAGTCCGTTTGTTTTTCCTTTTGCTGAACCAACTGGGGTATGCAGAGGTCGCCATCCGGTCGACTTTCCAATGGGAGCGACAGAGGCGAAGGATTGGGTATGCTTGGTACATCTGCGAGCGGTGATATTGGATTACAGTAAGGGAAGCTTCGCCCCAGGTGGCAGGGAGCTCGTCAGGGGCCCTTTTCTGGATTTCACGGAAGATAGTTCGCTGGGTAGTGCGCATAGCGGTTGCTTCGTTCCCGGAAACGATCGTACCGTCTTCCTGCTCGAGGTAGGTATGCATAACATTGATGTTCTTGGCCGCGCGGCCGCGGCCGCGCTGTGGGGGCGCGGAGTTCATGGTCGTGGTGGATTTCTTCTTCTTCAAACTCTCGGTGTACTGGGCGCGGTCCCAGAAGCGAACATGCGGGAATTGCGTGGGGTCGGCGAGATTGGTCGAATTGGGAGGAGTGAAGAGGGGCGATACGGACGACGGGGATGGTATGTTGGCAGGACTGGGGGCGCCGAGCGAAGGGTGAGATTGTTGGAGGAGAGACGACCTATGGCAAAATAAGGCGGAAATAACAAAGTTGGACGCATTGTGACACACTGCATAACTCGCTGCTGCTCGTTCAGTAGATTGAGCTGCTGCAGAAGCGCCATGTAGCTTTGATTATTTGACATAACGAGGTCAGCATGGGAGGCGGCGGAGATCTGGAAAATCATGTTAGAGCTCCAGGGCCAAGGACACAGTAATCGCGATACGCACCACTTGTAGGTTCTGCATGTATTCAAATGGCTGAACATGCTGCTGCGGGTGGTACTGTCGCGAATTTCCATGTGCGTAGTGTGTTGAGGCCGAGGAGTTGTTATTGTGGAGCATCTCGAATCTATGGTGCTCGGAAGAGGTGCTGGGGCCTGACGCCGACGCGCCATACGGATCAGGGGGAAAGGTCCAGGGACCGAGATCAGACATATACGACTCAATGGCCTGATTGTCCGGCATTTGCGGTCGCATGGGGAGCTTGTCGAGTGGGCGGTCGTGGTGGCAGGAAGCAGGAAGCGACAGGCCGTGTCACAGTGTGACAAGTCGCGTCAAGCGCCAACATTCGCTGTAACTTGATCCCAAAAGAAGGGCCCCCGCCCAAAACGAAGTGAAGTAGCATTTGAGTCTGTCTCCTGGCCCTCTTCATACTTCTCAGTTTTTTCTGGGGGAACGGTTGGTCCATAGCAAGTATCCGAGCAGCTTAGCGGCTCCAATTCGTGGACGGCGCGAACATCGGGTACACGGCAAGTACTCCGAAGAGGCCAAAACGTCCCCAAGGAGTCCAAAATGACTTTGCGTGGTTGGAATTTGATTCATATAACAGCGCTTTCGTCGTATCGCCACATTTTTCCGACACAATCCCAAAGTGGACATCCACCTTTGGTGCGGATAAGTAAATTCGCAAAACATGGGGGGTCCCGTGGACTTCCTTCTGATATTGGTAGTTATGGAACAGCGCACCCTGCACAGAACCTAGCCAGCGGTAAGTGGCAAATGGTCCCGATCAGAATAAAATTTTAAGCAATCTAGTCGGCATTCATATCCTCCTCTACGCCGCCCATGGCATCGACCTCCAGGCCCAGTTTCTCTGCAACAAAATATGCCCCATCGTCACCCATTGGAATCATGGCGACGCCGGTTTGGATACTCGTGATTTCAATGACCTCGAGCGCCTCCTCGCCGAAATAATCACACTGAATCACCGTTCCAAAGGATTCCGCCAACACTTCGGGTTCTGGGTCAGAATAGACCGAGACCAACGCTAGTGAGTGTTCCTTGCCGGTTTTCTCGATTATTGCCTGGAAGAAAAATTGCACCTCCCCATAGGCAGTGTTACCATCCGAAAGGTACTGCGGGCGAAATAAATAACGAGGACGAAGAGAGAGGGCAAGTTTGGAGATCTTACTTTGACGTTTCGGGCAGGCCTCACGTTGACCATTTTAGACTCTTTCCACACTGATCGCACAATCTGCCCAGTAGGTAGCCTCAGGCGGGCCCATCTTGCGACGCGAGGTTTCCATCCATCATTTGCCTTCTCCCCTTCCTTCTCCTCAAGAAATCGAAGGATAGCTTCACCATAACACCCTTCAACAATCTGTTGGTGCTCATCGCGCGCGCGAAGCAGCACGAACCCTTTCCCAAGGTCCTCGGCGCCAGCGGGAAGGCCAGGGGCAGGATTCAACGCAGGAATGATCGCGGCGAGAGCATTTACGCGGCAGCGTCTCATGCCTCGCTGCGAAAGGTTAGCATAGGGATTGGAATGCTGCTTGATTTCCTCGCCCAAATTCCCAATCGTCCTTTCCAGCGTCCATTGGCTGCGACAACCTCCCGGGCCGACGCGGATCGTTTCGGGAACAGTGTGTGCGATGGCATGCATACTCTGGCGGCAGAAATGAAGTCGGGATGATTTGCGTTGGTAATACAGGCGTTCGAAATCCAGAAGAACGTCACAGAAGAACCGGTGAGCCTGTATCAGGTCGTCGCGGGGAATTTTGCGCTTCCAGACAATCCGAACTCCTGCGACGAACTTGCAAAAATGGCGCCAATATTTGGTGGGGAGGATGTCGCGGAGGAGGGCTGGACCAAGAACGTAGAGGTATGTCAAGAATTCTTGGGCCTTGTACCCGCTGTTGATCTTTTCGGCAGGATTGCGAGGCGGTTTGTCGAAGCAATTCGGCAAGTGTTTGGCAGCCTTCGCAACATCTTCGCCGTGTTTTTTCCACACATCCCCGACGAGGACCATCCAATCCCATGTTCGTTTGTCATCCTCTGGATCGCATTGCATCGTACCGCGCCACAGGGACAGCCATAAGTCTGGGTGATTGAGCGCGAACAGGTGCATGCAATCAGAGCAGAAGCAACGGGGAAGGGGAAAGATGTGATCGCGCGGGAGGCCGCTGAAAATACTGCAGCGTGAGATTCCTACTCAGCCAGAGTGAGTTAAAGCGGAGAGGGTGAGTCGTTTCCCGGGACATACCGGTTTTGAGGCGGTTCTCTTGGTGGTTTGCGGCCGAGGTTGAGTACATGACTTCCTGCAGACATTTCTCGTACTCCGCGACGTTTACAGTCGGGAGATGGCGAGGATCAACGTCGTCGTGGTCGCATCCGGGTACGTCGTAATCATCGGGCTTCAGAAGCGCTGGATAGTAATGGTTCCCTCCAGCCTTCTTGCGGCCCTTGACCGAACAAAACTGTCGGCACCCGTATGCGCCCATATGTCCGGTCATCCCATCGATATCTGCCATTGCAGGGCCATCTGCCGTTTCGAGCAAGGAAAAAATGAAGGAGCGATGAACCTTCTTGTCGACGGCATCCCAGATAAGCAGACCTTCGCGCATGAGAGCCGAAAGGTGATGAAGGCCGGGGTAGAGGAAGGAGTCGGTGTGTATGATTTTATTTGGCCCGGGGATGAAACAACTAGGCAAGACCTTGATTTTCTTGTAGCGAATATCGGGGGAAAAGTCGCCGATAACCCAGATGTATATCCAGCAATCGGATTCCTTCATCGCGTATAGTTGGGCGCCGTCGATCGAAAATATGACAACCATGTCCTTTGGCTTGATTTTCTCCTGCTGCACCGCCCGAATGTAATCTTCCCCACAGAAAAGATCATCGTAGTTCTGGAGGTTTCCGCCGTTCTCCTGCAGCTCCTTCATTACGGCGTCTGTTTTCTGTGTTCGATACCGCATCTCTTTCGCGCCCTTCTCGCTGCGCCAAAGCGCCTGGAGTTGGGGGCCGAGCGGGATCGTATGGAAGGTTTGCTGTGGAATTTTGGAGAGGCCACCGCTGGCGGCCAGGCGCTGAGGATCCCATCGCGAAGTGCCGCACTCACTGCAGGCTTCAGCGTCTGCGCGTGGGCCTGTGAACGCGACGCAGGAGTTGATGCACATGTCGTGCACGATGGAAACGACTCCAGTGATCTCGGTAATCCTTTCTTTGACCAGATGATGAGATAGCATTCCGCACTCGGGATAACGACGTCGCGTATTTTCCCGAACTTCGGTATACGCTTTCTCCGATGCGTTGGTGAGTGAGATGAAGTTTTCGATAGAGAATAGAAGGTCTGGGTCGATATCAACATCGAGAACCTCCTCGATTGGATGTCTGAGTCGGTACAGGACGGCGTCACCGAGATCTTCGTCGTCGAGCGACGCTGTTTTCAGCAGATCCACGTATGCTTGCGCAATTTTGAGGTTATCAAGAGTGATTTTTGGCGGTGGCCGAGGTGGGGAAGGCGACCGTTGGATCGGAGGTGGAGATGCGGCAGGAGATATTTGTGGGGGCGGAGTGGGTGTATTTCTCGGCGGGCTCGGTGAGTCTCTCGGGGGAGGCGAGGTTACAAGAGGAGGATCTGGGACCGGAGAATCGCGGGAACTCCGAGTCGGTGAGCTGGGAACGCTGGGAGGTGAAATGGACGGCTACAGATACATTTAGGACTACAATTTATCGAGATAATAATATACTACCTCCCCCGCGGGTTCCGCTCTATTTTTACGCCGCTTTGAAGCCCTAGGATCTGGGTCATTCTCCTCTCTGTCGCGCTTCCTCGAGGACGACGCCTGCACTGAGCTCGAGGCCAGAGAGGGAGGGACAGAAAACGTCGCCAGACGCTGGGGCGCGTGCCGGGAGAAGGTCCGCTCGGAGACATATCTTCCGCCTTTGCAATCTTTGATGCAAGTGCACCAGATTAATCCAGTGGTTGGCTCGGCCATGCAGGCGTCGGAAAAAAAGCGTTGTCGTGGCAGAAAGAAAAGAAGTCAATGACGTCAGTCCACGTTTTGTTTGCTCTGGCTCGATATGGCTCGATCGGCTCGATCTGGTTCGATCTGGCTACCTGTCGTTTTCACTGGGGGTGAGCGAATGCAGTTCGGGAAACCGACATGGATGGCTCAGGGCCTGAATGGTGCGGTCTGCGGGTTCCGGCTCGAAGAGTAGATCGCAATCCATCAACCTGAGACACTGGATCATAATATTTCGGCCGACAACGAGTCCCAATTTGACTCGGAGCATCAACTTTGTGAGCTGCGACCAGTTGAACGCGGAGGAGAACCACAGACTCGGTGGACTTTCGGGGGCGTTGATTTCCACGCGTCGGAGCAAGGGTGCGTCGTCGAATAACTTGAAGGTGTATCTGGGAGAGACGAGTCCGACCGAGGTCCCTGCGGCCTCGATTTTGACCGAACGCAGACGCAGAAAGGGGCGAGCCTCCTTCCAGGCCGTCAACGGGGGGTCCAAATGGCGGAGATCGAGGCGAAGGTGCTCCAGTCTCGCATGTGTGTCCTCCGCCAGTAGCAGGGCTAGAGATTGGTGGATGGCCTCTACAAGCAATGGCTGCTCTGGAACAACAAATCTCAGATAGAGAGATCGACTGCCGGACCTGGACACGAGGTCGCGAAGAGAGGACGGGGAGGGCACCGCACTGCGGATATTGAGCTGGTCCCACAAATTCTGCGTCGACAGGCAAACAGCGCGCCACCGGGAGGAGACGTGGGTGAGAACCATCGGTGCGGTGCGCACGTCGGTGATAGAGTACCCCCAAACCGCCCGAGCATCATCACAGCATATCTGAAAGATCGCCGCAAGAATTTCCGGCGGGACGACGCGGATGGGTGATAGAACGGTGGTCAATGTGGCCACAGAGCTTTTAACGCGGGTTTGTCGCTGCCGAAGCCAAGAGGCCACAACGGCCACAGTTTCAAGACCTTTTTCGAGATCGGAAAGTTCCGATAACGCAGCGGCGAGCTCGCCGCGGAGGATTTGCGCCTGCAAAGGATCGGGAGCGCTATTGTTTTTGAGTAGAGAGACCAAATCCATAGCCTGTAAAGTCGTTAGCCAGAGAGAACCCGCAGAAAAGTCACTTGGCGCACGATGTGAATGGTGTGAAGAATGGTGTTGTTTGGCTCGGAGGCCACTGCCAGATATCGGCAAGACCGTCGGACTTTGGTCGGACTTCGCATCCGTATTCCCGATTTAATTCTACTTAGCTCGGGGTGCGACCCTGAGAGAGACTTCGAGTTCTACGACCATGGCAGACTGGTGAAGGGCCCCTCTCTCCGTCCCGATACTTATGGATCACAAAATGCAACCAAAGTCGAACCAAAGATGAACGGTGTAGCGGTACGCTCCCACTACTCATTTTTCCCACGGTTCAAACGCACTCCAATTCTATTGCACTGCCGTCTCCCGCCTAAATCCTTTACCTACTATACAATTAGCTCCACTATTCCATTCTCAGCTTACTTATCCGTTCCTGTGACCTCATGTTTTACCTCCCCCTGCTCCTGTGTATTTACCTATAAAAACCCGCGATGCACGTAGTTAGTTCTTCGGTCAAATCTATCGCTATCCCACTTACCCGCTCGTTGGATCGACCACCCAACTCCCTCTCGTGTGCCGGAACCTCTTGCCGACTACTTAGCCGACTCGCCGTACGCTCGCCGAGTACCTAGCCGACACTCTCCGTCACATCTTTTTAAGTGCTGCTTGTCGTTGCCTCGCTGGTTTCCTCTGGGTCTGATCAACCTCGACTACCGCTCGCAACCGACGCACCTTGAACCCAAGAACTAACTCTTTGAATCTATCTTTGTTTATCCGACATCAATGTCTCACTCGCGCCACACTCGAGCGGCCACTCAGTCTGGTGCGTACCCGGCTCCACCTCCTCTCTTCTCGCCTGCCCGCCTATCGTTCGGGTCAGTCGATGGTGGAGATTTGTTGGACGCCACTTACCCTGTCATCGAACCTTCGATGAGTCCATCTGCTGCTGCAGCAGCAGGTGTGAACCCCGCTTCGGCGGAGAACGCTGTCACTTCTGTGGCAAGAACCCCAGTCGTCTCGGACGATGGAGAAGTTTCCTCGGAGCTACCTTCGCTCCCCGAGGAATCAGTGGAAGGCGTGCTTGTTGATGTAACAGCGCCGCCCGAGAACGAGATTATCAGGGGTTGGACTCCTGTCACTCGTAAGACTTCGCGGTCTCACCGCGAACGTAAATCTAAGAACCGTCAGAATACGAATGATAATTCGGAGTCTGACTCTTCTTCGAGCTCGGACGAATCCACTATTGACCGCGCAACCCGCGACATGAGTCTTGAGGAAAGATTGGCTCTTGCGCGTCGCCATGAGTTGTATGCAGCTCAACTCCGAGGAACTGAGCGCCCAGAAACTCCGATCTCCGAGCAGGAGTCGGACAACGACAGTATTGTTCAGCCTCAGGCAGGAAATATGCCTGGAACGAAGTCTGAACAAGAACTGAACATTGCGCCGGCAGGCCAAAAGTCGCGCCGCGTGACAATTGAATCGGTCGAGGACGAGGAATATATTCCTGGTTCTCGCGCTGCGGCTGGACCTTCCAAAGGGAAGGGGCCAGACCCTGGTAATTGGGGCGCTATCGATTCCCTGATTGATTTTTCTGAGAGTGAATTGAAGGCGCAACAAGCGGCGCTGGATAACTTTGCAGAAATCAATAGAATCATTAAACAGGAAGAAGTCACTACTCCCTCCGACTTCTTCGCTGATGCACGCGATGAATCATCCGTGAAGGTACCGTCGGTGCCACGGAAGTCGCGCAAGCGTTCCAAGAGTCCCAGGAAATCGAAGGTTGAACACACCCCGGTGTTTCAACCTGCGCAACCGCCCGCCAGGGTCCCAGAAACCATGGCGGCGCCGCAGCAGAAATCTGCGATGAAGGAACAACCTAGTAAGGTTGAACCTATCAAACCCTCAAACGAAAATCGAGCCTCTGAACCAGCCACCGATAACGGCGGCCGGTCAAAGTCCGGACTTACCATCGATGAGATGTATGAACTACTGAGCAATAAAATTGGTCAGTTAGATTCGAGGCAAAAGAGGGAATCGCACCGAAAATCGAAGACTCCTAGTGTCTATCCGACGCAGGGGCCTGTCGTTGACCGAGGTAACACACCTGGAAGGATGGCCGCGGAGAGCTTTGTTAATAAGGCTTACCTCGGAACTCCAGCGGCATTGCCGAAGGCCAAACCTCCGCCTTCCGACCCGTCTGACGATTCGAGCTCAAGCTCGGGCGAAAGCTCCAGCTCCTCGAGCGACGACGGGTATGGATCACACCGGAGTGGCGCGTCCAGTCCACGCTTGTCTTCAAAACGCAAGCGCGGGCATGCACGCAAGCAGAAAATGCTGTTGAAGCCTATCCCTCCGTCGCGTTACAACGGCGAGGCTAATGCGAGTGCAATTCAACGTTTTATACGTGAGGCAGAGACCTACGTGAAAATGGGACGTGTTCGTGAACGTGAACAGGTCTATTTTGTGTCGTATTACCTGGATGGTAAGGCACTTGATTTTTACAATCAAATTGTCGTACCTTCGAGAGAACACTGGACTCTGAAGCGGTTCTTCGTCGACCTCTTCGAGTTCTGTTTCCCAGTGGACTTCCGCAACAACCAGCGGAAGCGTCTGAACCGATGCTTCCAGGGCCAGAAGGAAGTCGCTGCACATGTTGCGGAGTGGTCTGAAATCTACAATACAATTGGGTTACAAGATACCCAAGAGAAAATTGTCAGATTGTTCAACAGTTTGCAATTTGGAATTCAGACGGAAATTTACCGTAAAGGTCTTGATCCCGAGGTCGCAACTTGGGACGAGATTGTCAAAGCCGCCGGAGAGGCAGAAATTCTGTTGAAGCTTGAGGCTAAGAACAAAGAGAGCGGTGGAGGAACTTCCAAGTCCCCTCCGTCGCAAACCCATAAAAATAATGGGACTCACCAACAGAATCAGAACCGCGGTCAATCCTCGCGTGGAGGATTCCGCGGACGTGGACGAGGACGCGGAGGGCGAGGCAACTCCTCGCGTCCCCGCCAGGAGGTTATGCGGACTTCTGCCGCTGAAGTGCCTACTAAGAAGGAGTCGAAAGCTGGTGATAATTTATCACCGCAGCGCCGCAATGAAATTTCGGCTAAAGGCCTATGTTTTGGTTGCGGTGAATCCGGGCATCTTCAACGGAATTGTCCCAAGACAAACACTGTTCCTTCGAAGAAGAAGGGTAAGCCTCCGGGTATGAGTGCGCACAGCGCTTACATACCCACGGCGTCGACCTCGCGCGATGCTCTGCGCGAAAGCACGGAGGTGCAGGAAACGTTCCACGCAAATGGTATTGGCTTTGAAGGCCTGAGTGAAGTCGAGGAGGGCGGGGAACCCCTTCAAAATTTCAATGAGTCGGACGATGATTTTGAATTTATTTCGGAACCAGAAGTCAACTCCAACTCACCTTCAGGCCCCATTGGGGATATATTCGCCCAGCAATTGGTGCTGGCTCTACAAGCAGCTCAACCCTACCCAGGGGACGCTGTTGAACTCGGATCAGAAGACGGGTTCAATGACCTGCGATTTATCTCGTACCGGTCGGACACTGTGTATGTGGTTATGGACCGTGAGTGTGGTGAAGAATATACTCTCGATGCCGCTTTACTGCGGCAGCCTGAGTTCTCACCTTCCCTCTGGTATGCCATACAGCGCACAAATGCGTTGGGCTTAGACCACGCACTTGTACTGCAGGAAGAACGCTTCCAGGCGGAGATCGGGGATGTTCAACTCCAAGCCGTTCGGATAATCCTGGACAGATACGAACCTTGGGACGGAACTCAACTCATTGATGACCGGTTTGAGGTTTACAACTTCACGGACCAGCTTCTGGAGATCTCTGACCGGGTATTAGCTCGTTGCTGCGCGCTGCCGCGGATGTTCTTGGACGATCCGGAATTCAACTTGATTGAGTGGTACATTTCGTGTAGCAACTGTGGTTGTGATCCACGCAAATCAACCCGCGGTTGGGGATTGGTGTTCCGACCATGCTCGCATAACATGCACGCTACATATTCATGGTCCATCGCTTCGGCGTCGAGTTTGCCATCCCTGCAATCAGTCAGTAATTCCTCGGATAGTGAATCCGACAGCGACGAAAGCGAGAGCTCTGCCTACATACCTGACTTGCAGTCAGTAAGCGATTCGTCTGAGTCATGCTCGTCCGATGACGATTGGTATACCGCGTGGTCAGGCGACGATTCATCTCTGCTGTCTCTAGAAGACATCAGGAATGCTTTTGCAGGATCTGAAACTCCCTCGGGCTTACCGTCACTACAAGCTGTGAGCGATTCGTCCTCCAGTGGTTCTGATAGTGAGTCAGAGGTGAACTGGGAGAATCCAGCGCCGATTCGGAAAGAAATGTTCGAGGAGCGTCTGCGACTCTGGGCTGTAGCATCAGTAGCCGATGAACGGAACGGTGCAAAAATCCCGGTACGCGCTCACCAGTTGGGAGACGTACTCGGCAACACTGTTGCGGCCATGTTGGAATTTTTCCAACCATATCCCGGGGACGAAGCTATCCCTTGGGCGGACGAGCGCCGCGACTCGAAACGGTTCCGCGTTATTAGGCGCGATACCGTGTTTACCATCGAGGATTCCTATTCGGACTTGGTCAGTATACTGCCGTTGGAGTATATTCGCGTGCGCAAATTCCACTTACTGGAGTGGTATGCACGCCAGTGCGCAAGGAGCCTGGGGATCGAAGATGATCACCAGGATTCGCCTCTTCACCGATTCCCTGTTGAGGAGATACTCAGAGAAGCCATTCAACAATATTTTGTGGATGTTGCCAGAGACATACCGATGTTCGAGGACGTCGGAATCTGCCGAGTTCTGCGAGACCCTGATGACTTCGAGGGACCTGATGAGTACATCGTCACATTTCCTGTTGGAGAGGACGGTGGTCTTGCTGAAATGATCCCGGAAATGGAATTGTTGAACCCCAAGCTTAACCTCGTTGGTTGGGTTTTGAAGCGGCAGCTGAAACACATTATTCACGAGAATAATCAGTGCAACAGCTGGGATAATGGTTACCCCTTGAAGAACTATTTCGGGGTACTATTTACCCAGTGTGAGCCGCGAGCGGAGGGCGAGTTCTTGCGAACTCACCGCGCCAAAACCTTGATAGACGCCGGAGCACAGCCCCCATCACCGGCGCCTAAAAGGAACCTTGGTTCGATTTTGCCAACCGGCTCGAATCCACTCAGCGATGAGTCGGAGCTCTTCTGTGGAGGAGTTCAGATTCCTCCTGATAGCATGAAGGGCATATCTCGCACCGCTTCAACGCCGCGCGTTGCTGAGCGAGTCGTCGCACGACCGCTGGTTATCGTTGTTAATATCAACGGCCAGCCCGTGCGTGCGCTTGTGGACTCTGGGTCGCTTGGAGACCTAATGTCTAGTTCACTAGCAGATCAGTTGAAGCTCAAGCGCAATGAGTTGGAAAGTGCAATTACCTTGCAGTTAGCTGTCCAAGGCTCGCGGTCGAAAATCAACCACTCTGTGGAAGTTGATCTGAAGTATCAAGACATATCAGAGAAGCGCACCTTCTTCGTTTCCAACCTCAGTGGGTATGACTTGATTCTCGGGACCGCCTGGCTGTTTCAGCACAAGGTGAATATTGGGTTGAACCCGTTTCGCGTATGCATAGGAAGCGCGGATGCTTTACCTCTCCAAGGTGTGGCAACCGCTCGCGTATTCGCCGGAGCTGTGGAATTAGGTGCAGCGGACGCTATTGAGGCAGCCCGGGCAGAGGTGCTGAAATATGCGGAGCCCATCTGTAAAACTGCAGCTGAAACTGGTTTGCCTCCGTTGCGAGACATCAATCATACCATTCCGTTGATTGACGAGGAGAAAATCCTGCCATGGCGGCCGTCGCGCTGTCCTGAGGCGTTAAGAGAGCATTGGGATCTCAAACGCCAAACATACCTTCGTGCGGGGAGATGGCAAGTCACAAATTCGGGAAATAACGCCCCGATGCTGTTGATTCCCAAGGTCAAGACTAATCCTCCGGGGTTACGCGTGGTCGTGGACTTACGAGCGCGTAACGCAAACACAAAGAAGATGACTTCTCCCCTACCAGACATGGAGGGAATTTTGCGGCGCGTGGCGCGCTGTAAATATCGATCGCTCATTGACGGGCAGGACGCCTATGAGCAGATTCGGGTCATCCCTGAGCATGTTCATCGAACGGCGATGAGCACGCCAGATGGAAACATGGTTAGTCTAGTGCTGCAGCAAGGAGACTGCAACGCACCGGCAACCTATCAGTCGTTGATGAATCATCTATTTGGGGCTTATATCGGCCGCTGGATGGACGTCTATCTCGACGATATTATCATCTATTCAGAAAGTCTTGAGGAGCACGTCAAGCATCTGAAAATTGTCATCGACATACTCCGGCGAGAGAAATTGTACCTGAGCGCAGGCAAAATGCAGCTTTTCCAGGAAGAACTTCGAGTTCTTGGCCGAGTTGTCGACGACGAGGGTATCCGAATGGATCCCCACAAGGTGGATACAGTTCTGAACTGGAAAACACCTACCAACCGTGATCTGCTTCGCGGATTTATCGGTTCGGTCACATACCTGGCTGGAGATGTTCCAGAAGTTGGAAAACCCATGGCTATATTGCATGAATTAACCAGTGACTCGGTCCCATTTCGTTGGGGTTACACTCACCAGCGCGCATTCGAGGATGCGAAGGCGTTGGTGGCCACCTCGAGGGATCACCGTCGTAAACCGCTGGAATACGGTCCGGGCAAGCCCCCGATTTGGCTCGTTACCGACGGGTGCTCGTCTGGGGTCTCTGGTGTAGTGTGCCAGGGTGCCGACTGGAAAAATGCGAAAATTGCCGCATTCTTTTCTGCCAAGTTGAACTCCGCTCAGCAGAATTACCCAGTTCATGAAATTGAAATGCTTGCCGGCATTGAAGCGATGCTTAGGCACCAAGACATCCTCCAGGGATGTAAATTTACATGGGTAACCGATCATAAAGGGCTCACTCACCTTTTTAATCAAAAGAACTTGTCGGGTCGGCAGGCCCGCTGGATTGAAAAAGTCTCCAGCTTTGACTTCGAGATCCAGTATGTCCCCGGGTCTGAAAATGTCCTGGCGGATGCATTATCTCGAATTTACTCGAATGAAGCGGCCGGAACGGTGCGCGCGCGGTCGGAATACACTTACCACGATATTGTCTCCAATGATAACCTGGAGATTGAGTCTATATCAATGCCTGTTTTTGCAGCCTATGAGGCAAGGGCAATGACCACTGACCGTGTAACCCGGTCCATGACAAAGGCCGCGAGAACCGCCGACGCGAAGTCAGGCGAGGCCGACGCGAAGTCAAGCCAAAGCGACGCAAAGTCAGCTTTTGGGTCCAAAACCCCTTCGGCCCCAAAGGAGGGCGGGGGTACACACAAAAAACTCGCCACATCCCCAGCGATGAACACCGAGAATGCGGTGGATGGTGGTGGAAGGCAAGCCAGGAATGACAGGCTTGCGCCGCCACCTGTCACAAAGGCCGATCAGAATGATCGGCCCGCGGAAGCAAATCCTGCCTCCGACGGTCATCCTGGCGCGAGGCACCAGGATGACACGTCCGGTCTAGAGCCTGAACTCGAGCACCTGGATGCATCTCTACTCAATGCAGTTAACTCTGGATGGCTCGGGCTTGATCTGGCGCAGCTTATTGCCAACAATTACGGGCAAGACTCGTTTTTCAAGAAGATCTTGGAATCTCCCAAAGCCTACCGGAACTTTGAGCTGGAGAACGGTCTCATCTACCTGAAGGACGCTGATCATCGCGTTCTATGTGTCCCCAAAATTACCTACAAGGGACGCAATATTCGGGAGATCGTGATCTCCGAGGCTCACTCGATCCTTGCGCATCTAGGGGTTCGTAAAACCCTGGACTACCTCCGTGATCACTTCTGGTGGAAAGAAATGGTAGACGACACCAGAAGCTATTGCGAGTCTTGTGACACATGCAAACGAAGCAAACCTTCGAACCAGAAGCCGTATGGGTTCCTGCACTCGCTGAACCCGCCCCAGCAACCCTGGGACTCTGTCGGCGTCGATTTCGTTGGTCCGCTCCCGGAATCTAAGAACCGGGACGCTGTGTACAATTCTATTGCGGTTGTAATCGACCTGCTGACCGGAATGGTTCACCTTGTTCCCGCGCGGATCAACTACACTGCCCGACAAATGGCCGAACTCATGTTCGAGGAAATTTACAAGCTGCATGGGCTCCCGAAGTCTATCGTCAGCGACCGGGATTCCCTGTTCACCAGTGTGTTCTGGAAGCGCTTACACGAATTAATCGGTGTCAAGCTCAGCATGTCAAGTGCATATCACCCTGAATCCGATGGCGGAACGGAACGCGCAAATCGGACTGTGACTCAAATGCTTAGGCAGTGCATCAGCTCCACGCAGAAGGACTGGGTATCGAAATTACCCGCTATCGAGTTCGCACTGAACTCAGCTCGATCCGAGACCACGGGCTATGCTCCGTTCTTCCTCAACACAGGACGGATGCCGCGATCGCTATTGTGGAACTCAGATCGCACCCGAGAATACCCCGGCGTCGCGAACTTCGCGCTTCAACGCCGGCTGGCCATCATGGCTGCGCACGACAGCATGATAGCCGCGCGAGTCAAGCAGACTCGTACTGCCAATCGCAAACGGCAGCCCGCGCCGTTTGAAGAGAAAGACTTGGTTTATCTATCAGCCAAGAATATCAAGTTCCAGAAGGGACTGGCGCGCAAACTGATCCCAAAATTCATTGGGCCATACACTATTCTCAAGGACTTTGGCAATGGGTCATTCGAGTTGGACATATCCGCGAATATGAGACAAAGGGGTATTCACCCTGTGTTTCACTCCTCCTTACTGAGGATTCACGTTCCCAACGATGACCGCCGCTTCCCTGGACGACTGGACTGTCAGCTAGGGATCTCCTTGGACGACGAAACCAATGAATGGGCTGTTGATAAAATTATCAATCACTATGGACGTCGGTCGAAGGCCTTGTTCGAGGTTTTGTGGAAATCTGGGGACAAGTCTTGGATGCCCTATGATCAGGCGAAGCGGCTCCAAGCCCTGTCTGAGTACCTCGAGGCTGTGGGTGTATCCGACATCGGGGAACTGCCTCATGGGGCCGGAAGACCTCCAATTCAGGAGGAGGGATTATTTGTCGGCTCCACTTGGTCTGACATATTTGGGGTATATAAGGAGGGCGAGGTGTTGTTCGAGTTCCTCAGCTCGTCAACGGCTACCAACTCTTCCGCACCTTCACCCTCATCTTCCTCATCGTCCACTTCCACATCCTCCATCATGTCCACTCCCATCCTCCCCATTTTCAACGTCACCATCAACTCTCCTCGCGACCACCGCTACGACACATTCAACCGCGAGCACTCCGCGGTTAAGCGCCTCGACAAGCGCTACTTCCTCTTCACCAACCGCGCCAGCGAGGAGCCCGCCGTTATCGACGCGCGCACGATGCGCCACTATGCCGACTACAACGTCGCGCTCTGCTACGGCACCACCGTCCCCACCATCGCCCCCCTCTACTACGAGTACTTTGCCGGCGAGATGAACGCTTGCGACAACTCGAACCTCGGCTGGGCGACGCTCAACGCCGACGGCACCGGCATCGTGTGGGACGAGTCTCTCGCGAGCGCGACCCCGGCTAACCCCGAGGACTTGCTCGTGTTGGACATTGACACCACCGAGGGCCTCTTGGCACCGGGCGAGGTCGCGGTCTCCAAGGCCTACCACGCCAACGCCGAGCGCCTCATCAACGAGAAGCTCCAGCGCGACTCGTTCCACTTCAACAACCGGCAGCAGAAGCGCATGGCGAAGGCTGAGGGTGTTGTTAACACTCAGTCCAACGCGGCGAAGGATCTCTTCGCGCTTCGCAAGCGCAAGGCCGCGGCGCTCGAGGGCGGCGCCGCCACGCCCGCGTCGGAGGGCTCTCGCGCTTCGACTCCCACCATTCCTGCTTCCCACCCCGCCAAGAAGCTGCGCACTCCCGCCGCTGCCGGCAAGTCTGCTACCGCCGAGTCGTCGGGCGACTCGGCTGAGGGCTCTTCTTCGTCGGGGATGCAGGTTGACAACGTGTAGACCACCGGCTCGGTGGCCTGGAGGGCGGATGTAGCGGTACGCTCCCACTACTCATTTTTCCCACGGTTCAAACGCACTCCAATTCTATTGCACTGCCGTCTCCCGCCTAAATCCTTTACCTACTATACAATTAGCTCCACTATTCCATTCTCAGCTTACTTATCCGTTCCTGTGACCTCATGTTTTACCTCCCCCTGCTCCTGTGTATTTACCTATAAAAACCCGCGATGCACGTAGTTAGTTCTTCGGTCAAATCTATCGCTATCCCACTTACCCGCTCGTTGGATCGACCACCCAACTCCCTCTCGTGTGCCGGAACCTCTTGCCGACTACTTAGCCGACTCGCCGTACGCTCGCCGAGTACCTAGCCGACACTCTCCGTCACAAACGGGCTTAAGTATCGAGAGTCCAACTCGGGCAATAGCAGCGCTCTCTCGGTCAAAGCTGATCCAAGCTTCGGTGAACAAGTCGCGGTTGTCCGCACTGCTGACAAAAAAAATGTGGGAGCGACAACGGTCAACAGATGAGAAAAGGAACAGCGTGTTACATAAACACGAATGGCTATGGTCTCGTAAGAACACTGCAAGGTCCAAGTTTGAACACAGTTATCAGCTGTTCATTCGTGAGTTCATGCACCCAAGAGTTAGAGTGGCTCCACGTACGTTACGCGTTGGTTGGTTCAATCCTGAGAAACTTGACGACGCCCGTATCAATCGCCTCCTGCAAGCGCTGGCTGGTATCGGGGTCGAATTCGTCGGAGCATACGTAAATGGAGAGGGATCGAAGGAGAGGAAAGGCCCCATTGCTGCCATCGGCGTGGACAGAAACCGACTGGGCAAGGTCGGCGACAGCCAAACCCGACACCCGAATATTGGCACGGTTGTACTCTCCGTCTAACAAATTGAGAGAGTGGAGATGCGGGAGCATCAATGAGGACTCCGAGCCAGTGGATTCAAATGGCCAAGTAAATGCGGCAAGGAGACCGTCGTCGAAACCGTAACACTCGAAGTGGATGGTTTGGAGCGAGGATTGGATGAGTCTGAGGAAGGAGAGAATGTCCACGGTGGTGAGGTCGAATTGGAGTAGGACGAGTTCCTCGAGCTCAAAGGGCGCACGGCGATGGAGGTCTTGCAGTAGACCTGTCGGCCAGGTTTGTGCATCAATTGTTAGCGATGTCATCCGGGGGAATTCAAGCTGCGCGAAGAAGACAAGGAGCGGCGCCTCGAACCCATCAGTCTCGGTAGAGAATTCTAGGTAGAGGGAATGCAGCTCCGGAAACGAGATGGGATTTGGCGACATGGAGATGTCGTCGTCTCCCTCGTCCGGTTCAAAGGACATCCTGCAATCGGTCAATCTGACACATTGGATAAGAATGTCTCTGCCTTCGATGAGGCTAGGTCCGATGTGCAGGCTCAGCACGGTGAGCTGGGACCACGGAAAGGCAGAAGTCCACAGACTCGCCCGCCCATCGGGGGTCAAAATCGTCACGCTGCGAAGTAGTGACGCCGTGCTGAATATTCCGATACCATCCGGGATGATGAGAGTTTCGACGGCCGTCGCCTCGGTTTCGATTCGCACTGTGGTGAGGCGTGGGAACGGTCGAGGTTCGCACCAGGCGTCGAGAGGGAGGGCGAAGGATCCAGCATTGATCTGGATGTGTTCCAATCTGGCCTGCTGCGACAACACCGTCAACATATTTTGCACGGAGAGGTTCTCTTCTGGTGTTGGATAAATGGAGCCTGCCACGAAGTTGACCCGCAGAGGTTGGGCGCCGGATCTTGTCAAAAGAGTGCGGATGTAGGACAGAGATGGGATGGTGCTGCAAATGTCGATGTTCTCCCACAGGCTTCGAGTTGTGAGACAAACGCTACGCCAGCGGGAGGATACATGAGTGAGTATCATAGGTGCGTGGCGCACGTCGGTAATGGAGTACGTGTCGGACGCACGGGCCGCATTGCAGCACATCAGGAAGATGACCGCTAGAATTTCCGGTGGAAGGGCTCGAAGAGGGGATAGAATCCCTCGTAAACTGGAGACGAGTTTGCCAGCGCCATCCCTGCGCCTTTCGACCCAAGTGGTGATGATAGTGAGCCTTCCAAGAGCCTCGTCGAGGCCGGCAAGTTCGGCCTCCGCAGCGGTGAGCTCGTCGCGGATACTGCAGGCCTGGAGGACGTCCGGCGGGATGTTGCTGGTCAACAGAGGACCCAGAGCGAAGTTCATTTTCTGTGGGACGTTAGAACCGAAGTCTGAAGCCCAAGTTACCACACGTACAAGAGAGTTCTCTGCAAGTCGCTTTGTGTGTAGTATGATGGCCGGTGTGACTCGGCCATCATAGCGGAGCTCAAACCTGGCTCCTTCGTCTTGCCACTAAGTATGTGCCGTCGAACTCTTCGCTTCAAACACTGGCCGGTCAACTTGATCCCATCTTACTTGATACCTAAGTGCGTACCTCCAGAATCCAGCTCTCAAGACCCTTGCAGCCCCGTGCTCCGAAGCCTCCAGGCTCCGATATGCGACCTCACGTATGGCAATCTCTGGAGTCACCGCCGGGATGGCCCAACTTTGCACCAGAGCATACTGGCATGTCATTTCCCAAATCTTTGGACCAGCTTCCATCAATATTCTCTGGGATGACTCGGTTCTCGGTGCCACTCTTCTTTTCAGACATCCCGTCATCCCGTCTTCCCACTGCCACAAAGATCGACAATCTTCCCGCTATAAACGCAAGAGCAAATTCTCGTCACTTGTCCTGGATTCCACATGCTGACTCTGACCACTCTCGCTGTGTCTCTACTCGCCGCCATCCCGCAGTCCGCAACGGCGGCGACCGTCTCCGCCACACCTGCGCAGACCTTCCTCGGCATCGGTGGATCTGGCGCCTGGTGGCCGCATGACATATTCAACTTCCCCGACGCCGTCCGCCAAAACCTCTCCTCGCTGCTCTTCTCCCAATCCGGACTCGGCCTCAGCAGCTACCGCTTCAATATCGGCGGCGGTGGAGTCGGCGTAACGAACCCCGTCCGCGCACCGGCAACGTTCTACGTCAGCCCCGGGGTCTACAACTTTAATGCAGACCCGCAAGGCGTCTACTTTTTGCAGCAGGCGGGCGCGCACGGCGTCCCTATCACGGCGTTTGTAAACAGCGCACCGTCCCAGCTGACCTCGAACCGCGAGAGCTGCGGAGGGACCTTTGTGAACGGTATTCCGCATTCCGCCTTTAGACGCGCGATATACGGCTGAGCGTCTGCATAGGAACCGGGGCGGCGTACGGGACGTACGTCGCGGACGTTATCTCCCATTGGCGGTCGACTGGTCTCATGATTAACTTTATCTCACCGATGAACGAGCCCGATAACTTTTTTGGATCCTGCGGTCAGGAGGGCATGCAGGTGTCTGCGAATCAGTGCGTTTTTCGGTTCTTCTCTTCATCCAACTCCCCGAGTAAAGCCCGCGCTTCGCAGACGGGCCGAGGTGATCAATGGCCTCTTCAGTGCGCTGCAGAGTCGGGGCCTGAGCACTGCGGTCGGTATCTTGGCGGATGAATCTTCATCTCTTTCCCTCGCCACTGCGGAATATTCCACATGGCTACCCAGCGTTGCGAGCAAGGTCGCTGCAATTGTCCACCACACGTACGATTTCCCGACCGATGGAGCATACACTTCATTTGTCAACACCGTCAAGGCACTCGCTCCGGGGAAGGCAACGTGGATGTCGGTGGGTAGTTCGACTATTGTCCTCCACGATGTACCGTTGAACAACCATGTAGGAGGTATGCTGCTCCCTCGGCACTGGGGTGGGAACTGGACGCGGATACACTCAAGGATTCGACCCAACCATCAACAATGCCCTCATGTTCTCCGGGCTCGTCTTCCAGAGTTTGGTTCTCGCAAGCGAACCGCACTATGATGTGAGTCATTGGATTTCACAGTGACCCGGTAATTGAACTTTCTACCACCAGTTCTGGACTCTCGTTTCCAATGGTGAGTCTCGCCCCAGAATTAGTATATAGTCTGTCTGACTAAATTAGGGCTTGGCTGCTCCCCCTTGACGAGCGCCAGCTGCCCTTCAACTCCGAACTCGGTTGGATGGAATGTATGTGCTCTTTCTATTCCCGTTGTCTTCGGATTCAAACCCCCCTTCCAGGACGGCATGATTTATTACGACCCATCCTATGCAACAAACAAGAATTTCGCTCTCTGTACGTGCATCCAGCGCGGTCAATGGGTCAATCGTTGATTCGTTTTTCGTTCCAGACCTAACGAAACATGTACGGAAACTCTTCTCTCCTAGATTCCGTTTCAGCCAACTGATCTCACCAGTTCTGGACGTATAAACACTTCGGAAACTTCGTCAAACGTATGTTTCCCCTTTCGCCTATATTTCCACCGTCTCATAAAATATCTGCATAGCGGGCAGCGTGCGCATGCCCCTCACCGGCTCCGACGTCCGCGAATGGATGCTAGCGGCGGCGACACCCACCACATATAATCTCATCCTGATGAACCCGAACACCACCGCCACGACGCTAACGCTGGCATTCCCCGACACCGTCTGCCCCGTCTCGGCGTTCCGCACCAGTGCGAGCGAGAATTTCGCCACTGTCGCAGCGGCGACGAAGTCAGGGACGTCGTGGTTGCTTCCGCTCAACGCTATGAGCCTTACGACTTTCACTTTCAATCGCAAGGCGTGTTAAATGAATATATGACTTCGACCGCTTCTCGATGGTATCTGGTTCGAGGTCTGATACCCTCTTGAGTGAATAACACGACAGTGTTTTTAATAGCCGCGGTAGCTGGAACACGAGAGACATTCCGTCTATATTTTGAACTGTGGGAATTCTAGCTGTGCGTGAGAAATCATGACAAAAGCCGCGATTGCCGACGCCTCCTGCGGTTAACCACCACAAGCTCCAGCGCTGAGCCTACGAGTTTAGGATTTGGGAAGGCCGCGAACCCAGACACCTTCAAACATCTTGAAGGGCGTGTCCGCTGGCTGGCGTGTGCCCCGGTGTGCCAGTCTTTGAACGACGGGGGAATTCAAGGTAGCGGGTTGTTGGCACTGGCATTTGACTCAGGAACTTGACACCACGGCGGTGATCAGACCTCGACGCTTCCCGCTGCGCTTCCTTGTTTCTCTCTCGGGCACCCTCTTCGAACCCCTCACGCACACAATGGAGCACAAACTTCCCCTGCTCCCACCCGAGCTTTGGCTCGCTATTCTCGCATCGCTCCATCTCCCGGATCTCGTCAGTTTCTCCGCCACCTCCAGCTCCTTCCAATCCCTCGCCGTCCATCCCTTGGAAACGCACAAAGCCCTGCGTGCGCGCTACCATGGTGCTGGGTACGACTTGAAGCACTCCTGGTACAACCTCCTCCTCGCTATTCTGCGGGAGCCTGCCGCCGCATATTACATCGAGGACCTCGAGGTCGACCAGACCCATCGCGACCTTGCACACCGACTGGAAGCCTCGGACACCCCGTGGACGGTCACACCCGCCGATGCCGCGCTCGTACGGCACGCGGTGGAGGACGAAACCTGGATCCCCGAGACTGACAAGGAACGGTTTCTGAAACGGCTCTTTGAATACGGCGACGAGGATCCGGCAGTAACATTCCTGGTTCTGCAGCTGCCAAACCTCCGGCGGCTTAGCTTGCCGACGCATGGCTATGGCGATCTGGACTCTGATTCGGAGACCCTCATGCCCATCGTGACGCGCATCGCGCAGGCTGCCGCAACTATGGACGTCGGGCGAGTCGCTGATAGGTCGCCGGCGGAAGGTGTTTCCCTTTCGCCCTCGCTTCCGCTGCCGCTGAGCCGGCTCGAGCACTACGAAGGACATGTACTCGACGACCGCGGGATCGGGTTCATCGCACCCATTATGGCGCTACCCAGCCTGCGCTCGCTCAGGACAGACTGGAACCACGCGGAGGGGTTCGACTGGCCCCCGACTCTCCCCAAATCCAACGTGCGCGAGTTACGGATTGATAACGGGACGGCTGGGTTGAACGCGGTCTTGCGTCTGGCGCGCGGGATTCGGGGGCCGTGCATGATATGGGGTTTAGAACGCATGATGAAACGCCAGAGTGGGATTGGGATAGCTTGGAGATTCCGTTTGAGGGAGCTGGACAAGAGGATTGGGTGGTAACTGGGCGGCGGGAGATGGTTCGAGAGGGCTAGAGGACTTTTATATATACAGTCCATAAATATATATGTTCAATTGGTTACAGTCCGCGCGAACAACGTCCGTCGTTCAAAACTAATCCGAGTATCGTTTATCCGTGAACTCGCCCAACCCACGCGTCTCTTCCCCCAGGATCCTCACCGCTTGGTATTTTCCGCCAGTCCCAGTCCGGCCCATCTTCCCGCTACGCTTGATGCAAGCCGCCAATCCCAAAGCCAGCAGGACAACTCCGACAAGTAGATTGGCCCCGAGAAGCCCGATGACGATCGGCGCGTACTTCTTGACCTCAGAACTAGGCGCGGAGCCGTTACTATCCGCAGCGGCCAGCGCGGTAGTCGAGTTCCGCGCGAGCTGTGCAGATATGCGAGGCATACGGACGTTGAGCACGTCTGCAATCGCGGCGGTTGCGTTCGTTTGCGAGAGCAGTTGCATGGATGCGTTTCCAGTCGGTGAGTTGGAAATCGCATCGCCAAAGTTGAAACTGCACAGAGTGAGTGAGATGAGGAAAGGCGAACTGAGAAAGTGAAACTTACACAGAGTATACGTTGCGCATGAAGGTATCCCCGAAGAGGATGTCGTAGTCGTGGTACTCGCCATCGAAGCCGTGGAACGCGCTGGTGCAAATCAAAGCAGTGTTGCTGTGAGGATCTCTCCCCACATTCGAAAGGTCAAGCGGATGGATTGGGAACGGTTGGCCGCTAATTTGACGCTGTTAGCTGTTACATCAACAATAAGTGAGGCGAACACTTGCCCAATCCAGACCGTAACTATAGAGGTGGTGTTGCACGGTATGCTCCATAACATTATGTCTTGCTCTTCGTGTCCTGGAATGGCGGTATAGATCGCGGTGTAGAGATCGTACGGAAGATTGCCGGACGGACTCCCAGTATCCATGAGCGCGACCAATTTCCCATCGGGGGCTCCGGCGATGCTAGTCGGCATCGATATATTCACGCCATCGACGTCGATACCGTCCACCAGGATGTTCCATCGAGGCATGTTGACGTGGAGGAGGGGAAGGATTGGGGCGTTAACCACATCTGCATAGGCCTCATCGACCTCATTGATGGTGAAGCTCGCGTCGGCGGACCCTTCCAGATCATCGCTGCGCGAGAGAGAGATGCCGATGAAGTTTTCTTGTTGCGGCGTCTGAGAGAATATGTTGTACAAGAACGGTCGAGCCAAATTGGGGTCTGAGCCATTCTTTTGCATGGTCTCTGCGAGGTTTGAGGCAACGACGCCGTTGAAGGATAACCCGATGAGACCATCCAGGCCTACGTTTGTGATTTGACCGACCCCGACCTGAATTATACGGTTAGTACTAGTTCTGTGAACACGCGCACTAAGGAAGGTTGCATACGGAGGTGGCGTTGCCGAATACTAGCAGTGGCAGAGGTGTTAGCATCTGCGGGCATTAAGGGCTTCAAACTGACTCTGGTTGTCAGAGGTGTACTCTCCCAGCTCCACTGACGCGAACCCGATGGTACCAGAGACATCGCCGCCCCCGTAGTGGAAGACGACATCGATCCCAGTTTTATTGAAACTCACTTCGTGGGACGGCTTGACCCTAGGAGCTTCTTTAATCCGTTGTAACGTTGATTACTCTGGGACGTACCACAAATCTGAACTCCCGGTGTCGATAAGGACCTTGAAGACTAGCACCCTGTAAGCTGACGAGAAAAAAGACCAATGCGTAACTCACCTTGTCCGTTCAGGGTAATATTCGTTGCATACTGTAAGAGCGCCGGACGTCTCAGTTCAATGAACCGGATGTGAGACATGGGCGTACTCTGTTTGGGATACGGTCGAGACTTCCGTTGGCGTTTGTGTAGGTGATGTTCGACCATGACTGAAGCGTGGCGCCGGTCTGTCCATCGCGAGGCGCGAGGTTTACGGGGGAGCCGCGGAGGGTGAGAGCGAACGCCCGAGAAACTGCGAGGCAGGAAATGAGGGTGAGAGAATAATGGAGCATGTTAAGTGCGCATTCGAAGCTCACCGTGGATTTATCTCGTCGCGACAATAATTAATAATCATGAACCCCGAGGCTGTGAAACGCGGGGAGTAAATAATTGCTGTGGTTCGTCGATGCCAATGCGGACTCCAAATCTGCGGCATTGTATACTTGGCACGGTCACGGGCGGTATGACTGAGGCGGGAAACAAGAGAAAATGCTATGTATGCCATAGACAACACTAGAGTCGCCACAGAAGAATTGAATTCACCATAGAAGGCCCATATAGTCGTAGTCACTGGTGCTCGGTCTCCGGCATAAAGCAGGATCATGACGAATGGACGGCGGCAGGAAAGATTGGTATGGCGGTAGGATATAAACCAGACGGGGCGGTTCCAAGCAATTCAACGGAGATCCGAAGGGATTTCTGCATCAAGTAGTAAACGACCACGTCCTTTAATCGAAGCGCGAGCGTTTGGCCAGTCGGGCGCAACGGGCAACTGTATGGAGCGAGAGATTAGTTTGGCGCACTAGTTGAAGTGGAGGAAATCTCTGTGTGATAGCTTACCGAGCATTCGACGTGGCCCCTCACAGTCACAAAATTCGAGACCCGACCTACGGGAGCGGTAGGTCACCTACCGCTCCGCGCTCCTTGAGTCATCCAGTATGTTCTTGTGGCTTTGGGCCCACCAAATTGAATCCGCGGGCAAACCTGGCGATTGGAGCGGCCGAATCTGAGATGATGGTCGAAAAGAAAAGGCCCGTTTGTTTGGGTGATGTTTGGCCTTGCCGCTCCGGCACGAGTTAGACGCTGACGGCGCTTGTCCCGAACACGCACCACCTTTTTCCCTCTGGGTACTAACGTCCTATAACGGTCGTCTCGAGAGGACCCCGAACTCTGTTGCATATGCAAACCTGTTGCCTTCTTCATCGCCCTCCTGCTCAAGTTGCGCTGGCGCGGGAGCCTTGGTGGAATTAAATTGTTGCAAGCACTGCTCTGGACATTTGACTCGAGAATTAAACAACGGTGTTCCGAGCTGTATTGTCTCACTAGCAAGCCCGTCTCCCGCAGCCACCGAAAAACAATGCAATACGAATACGCCACCCGGTCAATAAAACACGCGAAAATCTCGCGAGGTGGAGGATCCGCTCTCCGAGCTCGGGCCAGTCACCATCGCCGCCTTTTACCTCCCCGATTTCGTCAACGTCCCGCGTGCAGCACGTTTCAATCTTTCGCTCTCCCGTCCACAACGCCCTCCGCGTCCTCTATCATACTTTCGGTGATGGTGTACAGTGCTACCAGTACCGGTTCCTCCTCGACATTCTCCGAGAGCTCGTTGCCTTATACTACTCGAGTAGACCCGAGTAACTCTACGTCGACGAAACCGACGGCAAGCTGGCCCGCGGTGGATCCTTGGCTTGGAACACAGACTTTGAGTCACCGTCGCATCGTACTTTACTACTTACTCGGCCGCCCGGATTATTCAAGGATCATCTCTGGCGAAAATCCTCACCGGTGCTTGTGCCAGGTCTCCGGATTACACGCTGTCAAGTTCAACAAATCCTCCCTTCCAAGGATTTCCTCTCTCTCTTGCGCAGTAGTAATCGGGATAAAGGAAGACTAACAGCAAAGGTTTCTCATCGACGTGAACTGCTTAAACAGTGGGTGGGTTGACTGGGCTGACTGGGCTGAACTGTGGGTATCACAGCCACCCCCTACTTCCTAACGGCGTTACCGGAAACGACCCAAACTGACAGCGCCTCGCTCAGCTGCTTTCTTCCACTACCACGCCCACGACGAGACGAGGAGCCTCCGTATCGTCTACTTGCCACCGCCATCTCAATCCCAACCAAACTTACCGACCCCCCTCAGTTCTGTGTCCATTCCTCCCGCGCCACGGTTGCGCCACGGCGATGAATGCCCGATACTTCCTCCTCGTTTTTGCATCCCTTGTAGCCACGTCACTCGCCACCGAAGACCCAGCGCAATTCGTCGATCCATTCATCGGGACCACCAACGGCGGCCACGTCTTCCCCGGCGCCACACTTCCTTGGGGCTCAGTCAAGGCTGGGCCCGACAGCAGGTCCGGCGAGGATCAGGGTGGGTATGTAAGCGATGCGTCGCCCATTACTGGATTCTCTTGCGGGTGAGCTTTGCTATTCCTCATTGTTGAGGAATTCAGTCGCTGAAACAGAGTAGACACGACGATGGGACTGGCGGCGGGTCTTCACTTGGGAATTTCCCGTTCCTGCCGCTCACCAGCAAGGAATGCGAGGATAATGACTTGACGAAATGCGCGGTGGATCGGTATCGGAGGTCTTTGGAGCACGGCGAACCGACGGCGTCCCCAGGATACTGTAGGCTCGCTTCCATCTGAATGCACACAATCATGCTCACAGTCTCCCAGTCAGCATCCCCCTCGTCAACGGCGTCCGTGCGGAAACGACGGTCAGCCAGCATGCTGCCCTATATCGGTTCACGTACCCCACCGGCGCAAAACAGCTATTCCTCCTCGAAGCCACGGGCGGTGCGTGATTCAATTCGCCCCTCTCCCGGTATCCCTTAAGTTGCTTACGCTACTCTAGATCTGGGGAAGAGCTACCGCGACGGCGGCCACCTCACCGTCTCCCCCAACCCCAACACCACCGGCGTGCGCATAACCGGCCATGGGCGCTTCATCCCGTCCTTCGGGCAGAGCTCGTACCAAGCCTTTTTCTGCTTCGACGCACCGCACGTCCCCACCGAGATGAAGTACTACGACTCGGCCGGGGAGCTGCGCTACACCGACCTCAACGCGACGTCGGACGTGTTTGAGAAGGATATCGGGCGGCATGGCCCGGCGGGGGTGCTCATGGCTTTTGAGCCCGCGGTGGGAAGGAGTCTCTCGGTGCGTATGGGGATTTCGTTCACGAGCACTGCGAAGGCGTGTGCGTATGCGGAGAAGGAGATTCCGGATTTGGCGGCGTTTGAGGAGCTGCGCGCGGCGGCGAGGTGCGTCGTCTTCTGTCCTCCCCGTCTCCGTATCTATATATTTACCCATTCGTGTACAGGGCTCGCTGGAACGCTGTCTTGAGCACGGTTGACGTTGACGCGACAGGCGTGAGCCACGACACGCAGGTACTTTTCTGGACCTCGCTCTACCGCACCTACATCGCGCCCACCAATATCACCGGCGACAACCCGCTGTGGGAGTCGACGGAGCCGTACTGGGATAGCTTTTATTGTATCTGGTACGTGTGTCCTACCGCATCTGACTCGCTTGGCGATTGGAGCTGACGTTGAGGGATGGGTGGCAGGGACACCTTCCGCGTGGTGCACCCGCTGTACGCGATTACCGCGCCCGTGGCGCAGGCGGAGATCGTGAGGGCGCTCATCGATATCTACCGCCACGCGGGCTTCTTACCCGGTGCGCCCCCCTCCTCCCTCCTCCCCTCTCCTCTTCCCATCCATACTCACCTCCTTCGCACGCCAGACTGCCGCATGTCCATGGACAAGGGCTTCACCCAAGGCGGCTCCAACGCCGACTCGCTCCTGGCGGACTCGTACGTCAAGGGCATCCGCGCGGGGATCGACTGGGAGGCGGGGCTCGCGGCGATGCTCAAGGATGCGGAGGTCATGGGCGACTTTGAGGTTGAGGGGCGCGGGGGGATCAATTCACGGGAGCGCCTGGGCTTCATTCCCGTCGGGGACTGGGACCACCCGCCGAGCGGGGGCGGGAATACGCGGTGCGCTTCCGATCCCTCCCCTTCCTCCTTAACTCCTCATCTTTTCTCCGGTTTGTTAACGCATAATACTGATTGATTGATTCACGCAGGAGCGCCTCCCGCCTGCTCGAATACGCCTACAACGACTTCAGCATCGCTCTCGTCGCGCAGGGGCTCGCCAAACCAGGCAACATCACCCAGCGCTACTTCCACAAATCCAACGACTGGTACAACATCTGGAACCCCAACGCTACGCACGAGGGCTTTGCCGGGTTCGTCCAGCCGCGCAGGGCGAACGGGGAGTGGTTCTTCGACGGGGGGATCGACCGCGGGGGTGTGTTTCGCCCGGACCATTGTAGTCCGGTGTATGGGCATAATAGCTGTTTTTTGGTGAGTGAGTTTGGTTTGCGAGAAGGGGAGCAATGGTGCTGATGGGGGTTGTAGGGCAGCGGGGGCGGGGAGTTTTATGAGGCGTCGTCGTGGGAGTATAGCTTCTATGTGCCGCATGATATGGTGACGCTTATTCGGGCGATGGGCGGGGCGAAGACGTTTAGGTGGGATTTTGGTTTTACGATTCTGGATATTTGGTTTGGGCTGACGAGGAAATTGTAGTGCGCGTCTGGACAAGTTCTTCAGCGCTGGGTTCCACGTACGTCGCATGGAGTTCCCTCTTGACACTGGACTTATGGTTGGTTCGTTCTAGGATATGGGCGACGAACCGGGCTTCTGTGGGTCTTTCTTCGCTCGTCGCATTAAACTCGGATGCTGACCTATCACCAGTACCGACGTATTTGTACAACTATGCAGGAGAGCCGGTAAAAACCGTGGATCGTGTGGATGAGAGCGTCAAGAAGTACTACAGTACCGAGTGAGTCGTCAATCCCGTCATTTGCTCATTCACTCATACTTCGATCGCAGTCACGGCGGCCTTCCTGGGAACGACGACTCGGGCTCGATGGGCGCATACGTCGTGTGGAGTCATCTCGGTGCGTTCCTTTCCTGCGCCTTCAAGCCAAGCTCCTGACCTTCGATGTAAATAGGATTCTTCCCCGTCGCCGGCCAAGACACCTATCTCCTCAACCGGCCCTACTTCCCCAAAATCACCATCCGCAACGAGCTCACCAACACCACCGCTACCATCATCGCCTCCAACCTCAGCGCGCAGAACAAATACATCCAGTCCGCGACCCTCAACGGCGAGCCGTACACCAAAAACTGGATATCGCACAAGCTGTTCAGCGAGGGCGGGACGCTGGAGCTCGTGATGGGGGCGAGCCGGGGGAGTGTGTGGGGGACGCGGAGGGCGGATTTGCCGCCGAGTTTGAGTACGGGTGGGTTTGGGTGCGAGGGGTGCCAGGGGGCGGTTATTCGGCCTCCGATTAGCGTTGTTGAGCCTATAGCGGCTACGACCAGCGAGTCGGTGGGAAGCAGCAGCGCTCTGCCGAGTGCGTCCGCGGGTGTGGAGAACGCGGTGGAGGCGGTTGTGGATGAGGAGCATTTGAACGCACCGCCGAAAGGTTTCTTCTCTTACTTGATATTCCTATTACTAGCCGATTAATAGAGGAGTGACACCGGACTGTCAGATGTCTGCGACCAGGCCTGCGCCGGGGATCGACGGTCTCTTCGCATCTCTCTTCTTCTCGAGGCTTTTGCTCCATCCCTCGCGCTCGACGATGTGACTTAGTATATGTCATAACTATGGTCGCTAAAATTGCAAAACTCCCGGACCGGGCAGGAAAGGTTAGAATCTGGGACTGAGCAGGAAGGAAAAGTTTCAGTTCTAGCCACTTGTCGCTGGATCTCAGCAGGGATGAGGAGAGCTCCTCGTTAAGATCAGAAAGGCATCGAAGCCGAACGACGGCCATCACTTACGCAAAGAGGCTTGCAGAGAACTCTCATGTGCGTGAAGTGACTTGACCGGTGACTCCAATGTTAACGTGCCACAGAGGATGAACTTCCGTCTCGATCTTCTTCTGACCAGCAACATCCCTCCGGACGTCCTCCAGGCGCGCCATGTCCGCGAAGAGCTCACCTCCGCGCTAACCGAACTTTCTGGTCTCGAGGAAGCCCTCGAAAGGCTCACTATCATCACGACTTGGGTGAAAAAGCGCAGGGATCGCACTGACGAGCTCGTCTCCGGTTTCCGAGGGATTTTATCGCCTCTCCGAACCCTTCCACCGGAAATTTTAGCGGCCATCTTTCTCATATGCTCTGAGGATGCGCGCGCGTCTGACGAGTACTCTATGTGTGACGTACGCCAGGCACCGATGGCACTCACCCATGTATCCTCCCGCTGGCGTAGCGTTTGTCTCACCACTCGAAGCCTGTGGGAGAATATCGACATCTGCCTGACGAAATTCACTACGATTCCACCTCTGCCCTACATCCACACTCTGCTAGCTAGGTCTGGCGCGCGGCCTCTTCACGTCACCTTCGTGGCAAACCCCTTCGAGCCGACGTGGGAGGAGATTCGCTCGCTGCAGAAGGTGCTGGCGTTGTTGTCGCAGCAGGAGAGATTGGAAGAGATTCAGATCAACCTCGGATCCTTCGACCTCCCTTTGAACGCCTGGCGCCAATCTCATCCGTTCCCCCGCCTCACCGCGGTGCGAATCGAAACCGAGTCGACTGCCATAGAAAACCTTGGAATTCGAGATGTAGGGCTATTTAGCACGGCGCCACTACTTCGCAGCGTGAAGCTATCGACCCCCGATGCGCCAGCGAGTCTCTGGGCTTCTGGATTTCAATGGTCCCAACTCACAGTGCTGAGCTTGCACATCGAGCTCGGTCTCATTGAAGGCAGGGACATTCTGATCCAATGCGTCAGATTGACTGATTGCAGCATGTCCTTTGCACCGGACGAGGGAGACGACGAAATCTCATTGTCGGCAAATCCCACCTCATTCCCGGAGCTGCATTCTCTCCACCTAGAATTCTCTACCGAGAATGATGGGTTCGAGGCACCGCTCCTTGTCTTCTTCGCGCAGCTTGAATTCCCCCGCATGACATCGCTAACAATTGATGCACAAACCTGGCCGACAGGTTTGCTGCAGGACCTACATCACTGTGCACCCTTCGAGCTCGAAGAACTCGTCCTACTCGGACCCGACTTCGCCGACGTAGAAATTATCTCCTTCTTCCGACTCCTTCAAACCTCGCTCCGAACCATCTACCTCGACTGTTACGGTTTCGACGACGGTCTCTTTGCCGCGTTCACATGGCCATCTATGCCCACTGGCTCGGAGTCTTCACTGGTGCTTCCGCATCTCCACTCTCTACACCTGTTGGACCGAGAGTACGACGGTGACAATGTTCAGGTGTCGGGTTCGGCTGTTGCGAACCTCGCCGAGTCTGTTTCTCTCCACGCCGATGGCAGCAATGCGGCCTTTCCTCTCCTTCGATCCCTCGCCCTTCACATATGCTCCGACGAGTTTGATCCCGATATCAGACAGCGCTTGGAGGAAGCGACCGACACGGGCGTCGTCACGTATTCGAGAATTGAACCCGACGAGTACGTGGAGCCATTCCAACTGTTAGTACCCAGATGCATGCACTGACGAATGAACAGTTGATTTGACCTGGTTCAACAGCGACTGGTCCTTGCGGTGATCTAACTAGACGATAGCCCTTTTGTCGTAAACATGCTGTTCCTTTCCTCATCTGTTGACCGCTGTCGTCCTCCCGAATATCTAGTTCCGTGAGCGATGCTGCAAACCACGACTTACTCACAAATGGACAAATGATATCATGGCCGCCTCGTCATTTGAACACCAGCAATATTGTTACGCTGGTTCTTACTGCGATGCAACCAGGCACCTCCGTTGTGATCTCCATCCGCGCGTTTCGTTGAGTATCGGTAGCGGACGACCCAACTTTCAGGTTTCGTGGGGTCACAACTTCCTACTTAACCTTCTCTGAGGGATAGATGTGGGTACGAGAAATGGGGTACCGAATATGCCGGTTATTCAGCGGCACGAGATCCTTCGGCAGAATGAGTTTAATTTCGGCGTTAGGCGCCAGGAGGAAAGGTCGGTTTTAAAGTGGGGAGAGCTGCTCACACGCCGCTCAAAACAATTCAATGAATACGTAGCTCAACATTAATCTATGGCGTGAATTACAGAAAGCGAGTCACCTTCGCACTGATATACCCCAGCGTCCCGACAACCCCGCCATACGGCGCTAGCGCGAGCGCTGCGCACGATCGCTGCCCTTCGGGATCCACCTCCCAGCTGCGGAGCCACTCCGCCGCCTCGTACGTCGAGCACAACTCTGCGACGATGATTGAGAGCATCTGTGGCATGATGCAATGCCCCGAGTACGAAACGCACGTATCACGGAGGGAGGGGCGCGCGTCCGTGGTGGAGAGATGACGCCACTCGATGGGTAGCGTCGGCGTGGGGAGACGGAACGCGAAAAGTGCGAGATCGGACACGAACGGGGGGATGATATCTTCCGTGCCCGGCAGGACTGGGCGCGGGGTGCGTTACGCTGCTGGTTCCCACTGTGGTGGTAGGAGTAGGATGAGTACAGGATGACTTTGTATGCCCCGCGCCGAAGCGGGTTTTCGAGGACGGAGAGCTCAACTCGAGAGGTTTCGTCTGCATGGTGGAAGCCGAGACGGAGACGCGTCGACGCGAGGGGAGACTCGCACTCGGTCTCCCTCTCGGTGTCAATGGGGAACACCGCCGCCCACCTCGGATGCTCGGTTATTGGTGGCAACCAGTCGTATTTCAAGGGGGCCAGGCGCCAGACAGCGACGACCTGTTCGTCGGACGCCATCCATGTGAGAACAATGTGGTCGGCGATGAGGACAGGTCCGGCCTGCAATGTAAGTGTCAGCCGAGTGCTTACCAGCATGAAGCTACGTGCCTTTAAACTACGGGAAGCTCGGAGCACGCAAAATGTTTTGTCGGGCCAATTCACCACCAATATACGGTCCACTCTCTGGCCCACATCCCGGTCGAAATGCGAATATGATGCCGCAAAATATTCGCCAGCAATCGTCGCATTCCGAAAAATGTCGCTTCCAAGGATACCGACAATGCCACGGAAGACCGTGTTGCTCTCACCACTTGCGAGATCTATGCGGACAACCTCCGCCGCACACTCGCTGGCGGTAAATATCATGAGCTCAACACTAAAGGAGAGTCCAGGACGAACTCACGGCGAGAACCAAAACAACACCATGTGCGCAGTTCTCCCTCGGTCACTGACGGTAACTGCCCACGTTGTAATCGAGCCAGATGATGCCCAGATGTGGCGTCCAGTCGCAGACTCCCACAGGTCAAGGGATGAGGTGTCGTGCACGACCACGTATCGGCCGCCCGATACCACCTTGATATCGGCCTTGGATGAGGGAGGCTTCTTCAAACGCCATGTGTGCTGGGTACTAGCCAACTCAGCGCCACCCTTGGCCCAAGTCTTGGGTCCTACGACAAGACGCCTAACCTCGGCGATGAGGTCGTCGGATGTGTAGCCAGTCAGAGCTTCAGGTGGCGGCAGTGCAAGGAACCCGCGGTCCGCAAGATCGGCGACGAGAGAAATCCAGAGACTTCGTCCGAGTGCGACTTGACGGAGGTCCTTGTTCACCTAGAAGCTTTTCAGGGGAGGTGGGAAGAGGTGGGAAGCAAGGAAACCTCGTACCTCAGAGACACGCAGCACAGTGGCGATATCGAGGGAGGAGAGAATGTCAATCAGCACGTCCTCGTCTAGTTCATGAAGCATATTGGCAGCCTATTTCTATATGAGCTTTGAGCTTCGAATTGAGACGCAACTGGAAGGTTTGCAGCCTGAATTCAAGAGGGATTTGGGAAGAGACCGGTGAAGGGCAGAAGGTCGAGGTGGTTGCCACAATTTATGATGGTGTAAATTCCCAGGCCGAGGTGCCCACGCCCTACTGATCCGAACTGTGTTCAACGGACAGCGATACCGTCGGTCTGACGGGCACTCAACCTCTTGCGAGCGAGTTCCTCGTGCTTGTTATATCCAAAGGACAACGGGAATTCGCCTCCATCGTAATTCGGAAATTTATGGTCTACACTGATTGAATAAACATTGAGTTGAAGCTAACACCAAGTTCAAATTGAACACATTTGCGCGCCTACGAATGGACTCCGTCTCATCGCTTCAACACCTCCATCCCGCCCCACTCCAACACGCGGAACAGGGTCGCGTCCGCCGCCCGTGCAACGTCAACGCCAACGACCTGGCGCCACCGCTCCCCGTCATTCACTGCGTCGGCTTCGCTCCAGCCATTCAGCGCGTCGTCCGTAACGCCCTTGAAAAGCATGAAGACCCGCGTCACGACGTCGGGGGCGGGGCTGATGTCCAGCGCCGCGGAAGCCTCGTACGCGGCCTGCGGGACGAAGCGGAGCGCGACGTACTTGTGCTTGAGGAAAGAGGGAAGCCAGTAGCTAAGGATTATCGTTTAGCGGAGGCGAGCGTGTGAGGTAGCGAAAGGTACATACGTTATGAAAGACGTGCGGGCCTCGGTGTGCAACCCAAGGGCGAGCAGAACCTTGTCGAGGTACGGCGTGATGCTGTCGACCGCGATGAGGACGGAGCCCGCCGGGGACAGGTCACTCGTGAGGGGAGAGAAGCAGTCAGTTGTATCAAAGTTTTCAAGGACGGGGGAAGCCGGTGGAGACGGAGGGATACCGTGGTTGGTGCTGCGAAGCAAATGATCAGCGACTCGCCACAATCAATGAAGAGAGAAAACTGACTGCGCCTCCCAGAAAAGATAAGCAACGTCCAAGCCCGTGTTCGTCTCGGTGAGGTTGCCATCCAGATGTGTGCGCACATTCCACTCGATCCGCTGGCCGCCGTTGGACGGGAGAATTTTGGTGGGGACGACGGGATAGATGACGGAGAAGCTCCACTCGCGCGTCAGGGTGAGCGCGACCGTCGCGTCGATCTCGGCGGGCGAATACAGGTATACAACGGGTTACCCCCGCGCTGTACCTTATAGAAGTGGATCGTGTCTCCATCCTCCATTGCAAGACTCTGCGGGGTATCTTCGCCGCTGATCCGCCCGCCGTCGTAAGTCGCGTTGTAGTCGTCCATCGTCAGGCCGTATTTGTGCGCTAGGAATAAGAACATCGCAGCCAATTTGGTCGAATACTTCAGGTGTACCGTTAGGTTAGCTTCGTCGCCGATGTTGCAATTCAGCACCAGCGTGTCTGCGGACGTGTGTGGTCGATCCGATTGAGAAACGGGTCAAACGCAGAGTTAACGCACCCGGGGATGGCCTAGGCGCGGGGGGAGCGACAGTAGATGTGCGGGGGACAACCGGTTTATTTTCCTGCGGGCACTCGTGCCTCTCGACGACGGAGATCGAGGTCATCGAATCGACCATGAGCTCCCACGACTCGGGGGCAATGTCGACGAGCTCGCCCTCGCAGATCTCGAGTTCCTTGGTCTGCAAAACCATATCCTCCGCTTTGATTGCGGGGAAGTGTCGGCGCGCGGCATCGATAGCTGCCTAAAAAAAAATTAGCGCGACTTTCAGCTGGAGCGAAGGGACCACGGACCTTGTGGGTTTTTGGGCGAGGAATGAGGACACGCTTGACGCCATTTGAGAGGATGAGAAGCGTCTGGTCCTTGTGCGTCGCGCGGGGAGCAGCGGGCTTCGCTTTGGGCATGGTCGTGGTGGAAGGCAAGCGCGTACGGTCACATTGATGGTCACGAAACGCGACAACAATTCCAAACAATGCGTGGATCGCGGTTAATTCGTAGTGAGTTGAGAACGAAATCGGAGGGGGAAATTGGGGAAGTAGAGGGGCAGAACGGTATATATTCCAACCGTGGGGACTAATTGCAGTCGGATTGGATTATAGTAGGTCATTCAATGATTTTACTCGCTATGAGAAGAACTGCTTCGTCGGCTACATCGATGTTAAGGCCTTGCTTGGTTCGACTAACTGAGGCCCAGGGAGAGGAATCTCTGGGCCGAGGTGGTAACGGATCAAGAAAAATGAAGCTGGTGGAGAACAAGAATCAAAACCGGTCAGGGTACTTAAGTATTGCGTTCATCGAACGGGGGACTGAGGTACAATTGGTAAGTTCCATGGTATTATACAGGTATGGGTTTATAAACTACAATGCTTCAGGTCGGGGTATGCCGCGCAATTACTTGTTAATCTCCTGCTGGGCTTGCCCCTTGTCGTGTTGCATATTTCCCTGCGCCTGTTGGGCTTTGTCTCCAGTGAGAGCGCCAACAACGCTATCCTTCTTGCCCTCGACGCGGTCGGCGGTGCCCTCAACGTAGCCCTTCGCCTGAGCCGCCTTGTACTCTGCCTCACCGGCAGCGTGCTCCTCCTGGATTTGCGCGGCGGTTAGATGATGAACTCAACGAGATTTGAAGCCACGAACCTTTCCGGATTGTGTCCACGAGTCGAGGCCGGTCAGGTTGCCGATGGTCTCGACGATAGTACCCTTGGTGCTGTGGTACTGGCCGGTGGTCTTACTGCACGAGAATGAATCAGAATGGCGCGCAATAGTGAGGATGAAAACGAACTCGGGGGCGGAAGAAGAAGACATAGTGATTGTGAAATGAAGAGGTTGGTTGAAGTGTGTGTAGTTGGTGTGTGAGTTGGATGGGTTTGTTGAATTAACGCAGTGAGTTGACCAGGCTTATATAGTCCCGCGGACGCATTTTGTCATTGGAGCAAACGGTTGAATGAACGGTTGCACCTTGCGTCATTGGTGTCGTCATGCCGGGCCTGCCGTGTTCAAGCGCCGCCCAAATTTGGAGGCGGCATGCTTGCGGCATCATTGAAGAAGGATACGAAATATGAAGAGTAACGACGAACAGTACGACTACAAAGATTCGAAATTTATCAGAAGCTATCCTCCGTCCACTCTAAAACTGCGCAGCGGAATTGTACGGTTTGATAATCAGCGGCAACCCAGAGCCCTCCTTAGCCTTCCCGACCCCGACAGCATGAGGTATCTGAACGCTGGGTTTCTGCAATACGCCCGACATGAGCGGCCTAATTGCGTCCTTCGGAAGAGTCGGTTCGAATTCGAATGCTCGGATGAGCGTGAAGAGGAGGGCTTTCTGTCTAGGATCACGGTGAGCCACGGGAAGAATACATACCAGTCAAAGAAATGAACATACTCCACGACTGAGAAGCGGAAACCAATGCAGTTGTGGGCACCGGCGAAAAAGGTCATCAGATTCCCCCAGACTCCAGGGATTGCGGTGGCGCGCTCGGGAATATTTTCCCAACGTTCGGGTCTTCACAGAGTCAGCGATTCAAAGCATCGACAATGAATGAGATACGCACTTGAATTCAAGCGCATCCTCGCCCCAAATCTCCTTGTCGGTATTGATAGCCAGGATGGGGATGTGGACCATCTGGCCTTTGGGGATCCTGTGAATGCGGAATGAGCTTTTCGAATACAGGGTGTGAGTTGGAGAAGGACTTACGGCAAACTGTCGTGCGATTTCCCTTGCTCGTCGACCACCGGCTGGGAGAGCGGCACTGCATCATCCTCCATCGCCATACGTTGGGTGAATACGAGGGGCGCATGCAATCGCATGACCTCTCGGACCACGCTCTCGAGGTAGGGCAACGAGTTGAGATCTTCCATCGTTGGATTATCAGTTGAGATAGTGAGGAGCTCCTGCCTGAGTTTATTCTGCACGCCTGGAGCGTGAGATAGCACATGGAGTGCCCAAGCAGTTGCCGTGCTCGTCGTCTCATGTCCCGCCAGGAAAAACGTAGGTATCTCTGCAACATGTTTGAGGGCAATGTTCGAGTTGAGTTGAGACAGGACACTCACGCGCGATGACCTCGGCCTCGTCCAGTCGCTGCCCTGCCGGAAGATCTGTGGCCAGGTTGGCCTTGAGGATGAGGGACAGCAGGTCCCGCCCGCCTCGAACTGCCTTCTTCCCCTCAGACGCGTTCATAATATTGGTTTTGCTTTTCGACACGATGTGGCTCCCAATCGCACTCAACTGCTGGCGCGCGTTCGCAGTAACCCTCCAACCAGGGACCGGCTACATTCAACTCCTGAATCAGACCTAGAACGGACTGAAAGTTGGTCAAATACCAGGAGGCGCAGAATCGGAACCATGGACTGCGAGAGACGGAAGCGCGCGATGCGATTCGACTCTGGGGAATGGAACAAGTCGGTGAATACGCCAGTTAGCTCACTGGGTTTCTGGCCTGGTTCCAGCCCATGGAATTGATAGTTGAACCCTGGTGGTTGCCGTCAGCACGCCTCTTCAGCTGATCATCGAACGCGCCCTCATACCTGCCTGGCCGATTACGTCCAAGGTCATCCGCCTCAACCAGAGGAGAACCTCAACGTGAGCGCCGCCCTTCTCCTTGTCGGCCTCTTGAGCCCAGATGTCTCGGAGCTGCGTTTGTGAGTGCGTACTCGCGGGTGATGTTCAGGGTTGAACATACTTGAACAGCCTTCTCGACGAAAACTTCCGTGAGCACCCTGATTTGTGGGATGCCAAAGGCGGGATTCTACCAATAAATCCCGGGTTTGTGAACTAACTTGTTAAAATTTACCAATATTTTCCTCTGTGGACTAGATCAGAGAGGAGAGGAGAGGCCAAGGGCCGGAAGCGTACCTGCCGTTTATGTTCACCGGTCTCCACACCGAGCAGTCCTAAGTATCCAACGCCGTTAGCCAAGAACGATTTTTCTTTCAGGTCTACATACCCTTTCCGAACATCCGCCGAGTGTTGACTATGGTCGTCGGAGCTTTCTGATACAGAGTCGCATTGTTAACAATATGGGTGACCGCCTTCAGGTCCGACACGTAGATTTCGCTAACCTGCAACGCAGTCAGCATCGACAACGACGCACAATAGAGTCCCAAGCGACGCACGCTGAAAAGACCTTTGAAGCGGAAAATCGAACCAAACTCTTTGCGCCACTGGTCCGTCAGAAACGGGTCGTCTACCATCTGCGTGAAGTTGCCGACGAGGATCGAGGGACTCTTGGGCCCTGCGAGATGCCGGAGGGGCGAGGTGAGGTTGTGGTAGAGCACTTGGCCGACATGGTAGAGGACGTAGAAAAGAAGGGTCCCGAAGACGGGAATGAGCACCTGAAGAATCATTGCTGTGAGAAGGAATGGGTACAGGGAGAGGTACTCACCAGGCTCACCTTTATATAAGTGTGTGTGGATGGGAAGTTCACACAGGTCCGAAGTCCGCTGTGCGTGCATCACGGGTTGGGACGTTCAGAGATGAACCGGTGCGTCATACAGTGCCGCGTTGTATCGGTCGATCCGCGCGAAGCAGGACTTCGCGTTAGCCTTCCGGTGTTTTAAGCCGCGTTAGAGGAGAGCCATTGACGTGCGGAAGGTAATCGTGCAGCTAGATTGCGGCGAATGGGCGGCATGCCGAGGCTGCGTTTCGTTATTAGGACGCCGTGGGACTCTGAATCGCAGCTCTTCGAGGCCTTACCCGAGAAAGAACCCTCTCGTCAGTTTGAGCGCTGGAGTGGGCGGGGCGTTGCATCACGTCGGTCGAGTGAATATACGCAGACAAACTTGCTGTTAATGCATGTTTCAGTTGGCTTGAAGACGCGAAAGCCGATTGGTTCTGACCGGAGAAGGTAGTGGGTTATCCGCTTGCTTCGTGGCTTCTGCCTGCGTCAGCTGGCCTCTCCGCCGAACGGCGGACGCAATAACTTAATTATGCTGACCCAAAACTCCAGACAGCTGGAACGGACCGACTCCGTTTCGAAACACAATTAATCCATTGACATAGTGGACATGAGATACGCATGATGGTCCAGAAAATACATCGAGTCTGTGGTACGGTTGTCTCAGCGAATAGCAGTCCAACGAACACAAAAGTCGCACCTGGAATATCTCCTCTACGCTTTTGGGCTATAAAACTCTCTGCAATAGCCCATAGATCGACTCGGCCCTCAGAGCCCGCCTGCCAGTCTCCCCAGTAATCAGCAAACGCTACCAGAATAAATCGACGATCGACAAAAGGGATTACCTGCCTACGGGCAGGGCCGAATTCCGATGGCGGCCATACACTTAGGCAGACCTGGAGGCGCGCGCATTTGGCGAGGAGCGTACGAAGAGCGCCCCATAGCGTGATCTTCTTCATAGACAGATGCGTGAGGGCAGGGAGGGCGGGTATCCCCTCGCAAATGACCTCATCCGGACGGTCGTATATCGTCAGGTGGGTCACAGAGGTAAAGAGCGGGTGGTGGAAGTTGATGGTGCTCGTCGTCCCGGTCGCGCTGAACATCTGGCGTAGAGACATGCCTAAGTGGCGGATGCGCAACCGCGCAAGGATGGGGAGGAGAGCTGGGTCCGAGGAGAATCCGCTGGCAGCAAAGTCGACGAGGTTGCAAGAAAGTAAGAGGAGCCGCCGTGCTTGCCCTTGGGTCAAGTGCGACGAGGGGGGTAGGTGCAGATGGCGCACGGCGTCGGCGAAGAATCCGGGAGGTTTGGTGTTGAGGAAGAGGCGGATGGCTCTGAACATCTCTCGTTCCTTGCGGATGCCTGGTCCGAGGACCCTGTATAGCAAAGGTTCTATCCTGTATGTGGATTGGCGTTACCGAACCAAAAAATGCGCCGGACCTGGTCTGACTTACCAAACACGAGTCCGGCGCGCGACGCGCATTAACGTCGGGATCGTAAGTGGACTGGCGAGGGCGGTTGTTTCGAATATCTGCCGCTCCAGTTCCGGGGGCAGTCTGGGGTCCATGAGCGTGGTGGTCGGGAGCAAGACGTCGTGAGAAAGGTTACCGCCGCCAGGCTGTGCGCATCACCGCCGTCGGCATCTCGGCATGTTGAGGTTGAAAACACAAACTCGCATTCCAGACAGGGCGCCTGGACCCCGCGCTCTCAATCTATGGCGTTTTAGCACTCTGCACATTCATCTCTTCAAATATCCCGTGCAAGCTGTACATTCTGCGTATCTCCTCGTCATTTAATCTGTCAAAATGGGCATTAGAGGCGGCAGATGGGCCATATAAGCCAACGGTTTAATGAAAGGTCTCTGGATTGCAATGCACCTCCTTGACCTTCAAGACGACACTCTCCTACGCATCCTCTCCCTTTGTGATATCCGTACTGTGATTCGCCTCGCTCAAGTACGCTCCATGTACTTTCTAATAATCCTGCGAGCTTACGGTGAACTGGTTGCGGCAGGTAAACGAACTCCTTCACCAGATAGCGCTCGTCAAGCCCCTCTGGGTATCACTGGTCCGGGACCTATCTGAGCGTGGAATACTCGCACCCCTCCCCGCCGAGCTGCTGGCATCCTACACCACAGATGACCTGATCGACGAGGTGAAACGTGTTGTATTCGGGCCTCGAACCTGGAACGACGACGAGATGGTGACGGCTATCCCGCAGCGAGAAAATATAGTGCGGCTGAAGCATCCGCCCTCGATGGAGGCGACGATCGAGTTGGTTTTCGGGGGACGGTATGTGGTCGTGCGGGACGGGCTCGTACTCGACCTTTGGGAATGCTCGAGTGGGCGCCGTATCTGGACCTCGCCGCGGCAGGCAATCACCACATGGGCCATTAATCTAACCGAGAGGGGGACTGCGGCTCACTTACTGTTATTTGGTGCCCCGCCGTAAGTATTCTCGGGATTTTGCGGTAATAAGTGGCAACTTACGACTTGTTGGGATACAGAGAATGTGTGGCGCAAATTATCTGGATAAAGCTCGCGACTGGACGCGCTCGACTGGTTTGCCAGCTTGCATTCGGAGGCTCTGGTGAAGGTCATTTCGAACGAGCAACCATCCTCGGCGACGTCTTCGCTGCCTCGTACACGGATGTGGGACAGCTGCTCGACTTGACGTTGTTGGTCAACTGGCGCGAGGAAACGTTCGTCTTCCTCCAATGCATTCGAACACTGCAGGTGTGTACTCCAATTCTCGTCAATTCAATCGGCATTTGACCAATAGTTTCCTTGCATTAGACAACCCCCGCACTACTTCCTGGTCATATTGCGCTGACATACGCAACATGGGGCGGCTGCAACCAACAGACTCTTGTGGTCTATTCATTCCTCTCATTAGTCTGGCTCCCTATCAAGTGCTTCGGGACCGACCTCACCTTGGCATTCCGCACCCCCGTCCCCGACCTCCCCGCGGTATTGTTGCTCGACCGCCTCCCGGTCGGCACTTACGCATCGCAGGCCGCCCCCCGCGCGACCTTCTCCGTCCTCGAGAGTCCCCTCCAGCACGGGGAGTACAAATTCATGTTATACACCTCGCACCGACCCGCTACTCGGAAAATGCGGCATCGGAGCGTTCTCCCCGGCGCAGACGACGTACCCGAAGGAATCCTCTCGCACCTGTTTTGTTACTCGTTCTCTCTTGCATCGGGGGAGTCCCCAGCGCGGTGGAGACGCCTCTCTACCCTCCCCGCGCGACCCTACCTCGATCAACCCACAATTTCGTACTGTGGGCACTGTATCCTGCGCCGCCCCCTCAGTATCGCAGTCACCGACGTATGCTCCGCTCACGAGGCGGTTGAATGGCAGTGTACGTGGGAGGCGGAGCCGGGACAGCGTTCGTGCGCGGCACTGGACTTGGCGCCATACGGAGGAGTGGTCGCGGCCTTGGGGTACAAGAGCATTACAGTGACGCATTTTCTGTGAGACTTTTAAGTTGATGTACCCAGCTTCAATGTCAAGTTTGTTCTCATCGCAGATTGGTATTATCCGACTTTCACCCACCTGAGAGGTTACATGAATTATTCCACGGTTGGAAATCTATCGTGTTCTACCCCTCCAGTTCTTCAATTTTCCCCCGAATTCGTCTTCTTACAACGCGTTGCGAAATTGACCATGATCTACGCGTTGTTTGGGACTGTTGTCGCGTTTCGTGACCATCACTGTGACCGTACGCGCTTGCCTTCCACCACGACCATGCCCAAAGCGAAGCCCGCTGCTCCCCGCGCGACGCACAAGGACCAGACGCTCCTCATTCTCACCAACGGTGCCAAGCGTGTCCTTGTTCCTCGCCCCCAAACCCACAAGGTCCGTGGTCCCTTCGCTCCAGGCTGAAAGTCGCGCTAAATTTTCCTAGGCAGCCATCGACGCCGCGCGCCGACACTTTCCCGCAATAAAAGCGGACGATATGGTTCTACAGACCAAGGAACTCGAGATCTGCGAGGGAGCGCTCGTCGACATTGCCCCCGAGTCTTGGGAGCTCATGGTCGATTCGATGACCTCGATCTCCGTCGTCGAGAGGCACGAATGCCCGCAGGAGAAGAAACCATTCGTCCCTCGCAAACTTGCTGCCACTTTACCCGCGTTTACCTCCTCATCTGGTATGTTCGCCTGCTTCTGACCCACTTCTCGATCCTATTAACACATACGTCCTCAGAAAAGCTGACACTCAATTGCAGCGTCGAGGGAAACGGTCTGATGTTGCACGTAAAATATTCAACACCTTTCCGTAAAATCTTCATCCTCCTAACGGAAAAAATTGGCTTTGAATCGGAGGGGTAACAACCTTCACCTGGTCTATGCAGGCACGCGGATCAAGAATGAAGATACACCCCACAGTCTTCAGATGGAGGATCAAGACATCTTTGAGGCTTATATAGAGCAGCTCGGGGGTAAACCCATCATCTATCTCTATTCGCCGGTCGAGATCGAGGCGACGGTCGCTCTCATTCTAACGCGCGAGTGGAGCTTCTCCGCAATCTACCCCGTCGTCCCCACCAAAATTATCCCCTCCAACGCCGGGCAGCGCATCCAATGGGATGTGCGCACGCATCTGGATGGCACCCTCACCGAGACGACCACAGGCTTGGACGTTGCTTATCTTTTCTGGGAGGCGCAGTATGTTCCTTCTCTCGATTTATCGCCGCGAGTCGTTAATCATTTACTTCGCAGCACCGACCACGGTATCCCCCCGTCTCCACCGGCTTCCCCCGTCCTTGAAAACCTCGGCACAACGGAGTCCTTTTCTCCCCTCACGAGCGACTTGTCTCCGGCGGACTCCGTCCTCATAGCGGTCGACAGCATCACGCCGTACCTCGACAAGGTTCTGCTCGCCTTAGGATTGCGCACGGAGGCGCGCACGTCCTTCATAACGTATGTACCTTTCGCTACCTCACGCCCACGCTTCTGCTAAACGATAATCCTCAGCTACTGGCTCCCCTCCTTCCTCAAGCACAAGTACGTCGCGCTCCGCTTCGTGCCGCAAGCCGCGTACGAGGCTTCCGCCGCGCTGGACATCAGCCCCACCCCCGACGTCGTCACCCGCGTGTTCATGCTTTTCAAAGGCATCGCGGACGACGCCCTGAGCGGATGGAGCGAGGCCGACGCGGTGAATGACGGCGAGCACTGGCGCAAGGTCGTTGGCGTTGATGTTGAACGGGCGGCAGACGCGACTTTGTTCCGCGTGTTGGAGTGGGGCGGGATGGAGGTGCTGGCACATCCGGAGGAGTGGTCGCGTCCTTAGGGTACAGGAGCATTACAGTGACGCATTTTTTGTGAGAGGTTCATATGGAACCCGTATGAAAACAAGTACTGTATCTTTTTTGATGTCAAACTTGTGCTCATCGCGGCTTCGTCAGGGAATACCTCATGACGTGAGTTTTTTCAGGCGTCAACACAAACACTCAGTGGCCGCAATTCAGTTGCTCGTTCCATAGCTGACGAACCTGATGGACTGGAACCCTCGTTTGTTCGCAGATGGGGAAACGTTCAGTATGCCGGCTGTACCTGAGAGTTGATTGGGGTCAATATGGTGCGAGTGTTTCGCATACGTATAAGTATTAAAATGAAGAACACGACGGGAGTACATATACGAAAAAATTGGGAGAAATTTGTTTAAAGGTACGCGCCCAAGGGTTCGAAATTTTCTGGACGGTTGATCCAGTAATGAAGGACTATCAGAAAGGTAAGCACCACCGTTACGCAGGCCTCGAAGCAAGGACGACGCACCGTCGACCTCCCCCAACCTCCGCTTTTCGACAAACTCCTCAGCTCGAGACCAATAATCGATGTCTGTGTGGGCGCCAATTATCCACTCGGTCGTGTACCTCGTCCACCCGATGTGCATCTCCACGAAGCGTGGATCCGCCAGAACTGCCGGCTCCAACTCCCCGTTTAGCTCGTAGCGGAGATCGCAATCGAGGACAAGGAGGACGCGCAGGAGTGGGCATCCACGGAGCAGGGGGAGCCACAGGTCCTTGAAGATGGGGTCGCGGAAGGCGAGGTGAGTTAGATTCGGGATCAGGACGAGGTTTTCCAATGCGGAGGGCTCGTCGTCGTGCCACAGGGAGATCGATATCTCGAGGTGAGTGAGCAAAGAGAACATCCGGTGGGTGAAGTCAAGGGGGCGATCTGGGCCGAAGAGGGCGGTGAGATTGCAGTAGAGACGTTTCAGCGGCATGCCTTCGATCGCGGGGAAGACATCTGGGCCGAGGTCTGGATTAATCCAGAGGTATTCGACGGAGGGGCAGGAGGACAGTAGGAGAGGTCGGTCCCCCTCGGTTTGGAGGAGCAAGTGCCGCACGGCCTTTCCAGGAAATTGGTTGGAGCGGATGAGGTCGAGAACGCTGTCGCTGCGGAAGGGGAGGTAACCGGGAGGGATGTGCTTGATGTCTTCACACAGCGAGAGCGTTCGATATAAAATCGGCTCGAGCCTGTTGAGCAGTCTTAATAGACACCAACGGAAAACTTTGTAGTTGGCGCCGTACCAAATTTTCACGCGGTTCGCAACCCGCATGAGGCGGGGAATTGAGACTGGGCGCATATGGGCTACCGTTTCAAAGATAATTCGTTCCAATTCCGCTGGGAATACTGGCAGAACGAGGGGTCCATCTGTCGGCATGTTGTGGTACGAAGCAAGGGATATCAAACAAGGCCAAACCGTCGGCACCGCCCCAACGGCGCTTGCTTCAGACCACCATGGCATCCCCGCTGGCCGACCAGAACGCGACCGAAACGACCTCGCCAGACGTGTAACTGTCTTTACGCCCCATCTGTCCTCCACCACTAACATTCCTCAGCACCACACCCCGTTTTCCCAGAGAAGTTGAGCTCCTCGTCTTGGAGCAAATGGACGACGGCAGTTGGCACCGTAACAGGGCTTTCCAGGATGTCGCCTTTGTCTGCTTGGCCTGGGCCTGTAAAATCCAGTCTCTCCTCTTCCGACGGCTCCACCTCGCGGACGACCAGGCCGGCCGGTTCCTGAACCTCGTACGTGCAAGCAAACGGATCGGCACATACGTGCAAGTTCTTTATGTCGCACTGAGCGATACCGTCTTCGACCATCCTCGCTTGTCTTCCTTCCTCCCGAATTGCCACACCTTCCGAATCCAAGCCCACATCTTCCAGCCAATCGAGACAATGCCCCGTGTATGGTCCTCCGTCACCACTCTCGCTTTCAAGTTATGTTTTCTGTCCAACGCACAAGACCTTTGGGACTTTATCGATCTCTTCCCAGCTCTGGAGCGTCTCGAATGCCTCGGCTCGATGACGCAGTTGGCCGATCCCTGGGTGAATGTTGCGCCTGATACGCCGACCGTGCATCTGAAACAGCTCGTGGTCGAATCTGGCGGCGGTTTCACTGGGCGCGATTCATCCCACCCTGTTTTCTGGCAGCTGGCTGCGCGCAGAATGACCGTGGACCGTCTTTCGGTGACATTCGACGGGGAGGCGGATCGTAACGCGTCAGCCTGCAACAGGCTTATGGCACATATACTGTCCAATAAATAAAAACTAGTTGAAATGGTTGGGATTTAGTTGAAAAGGCACCAGTTGCACCAAATATTTTTGAAATGACTCTTGTATGGCTGTAATAGTGTTTCATAATTATTTTGTAACACACCTAGCGACAAATTCACACCTTTCAGCAAGAAACTCCATACCCTAACAGATCCCTCCGTCCAAGGTGCACACCCCCAAAAGCACGTGAAACTAAATTCACGCCCCCTCGACAAGCCAAAAAAATTCACACCCCACTTAGTCGATGAAAGTTTCACAGGTTGAAACAGTTTGATTTATTACACACCCCGTTCCTGATCCTTTTTTTTCTTTCACACCCTGGTCGTTTGCAGAAAAAGTGAGCACACCTCCGCGCAAGGGGGGATGTGTCCGGATCATCAGTTTCGGCGCTCGGCCGCTCGGCCGCACGGCTGCAAGTGCAATATCATCATCATATATGCTTATCAGTCACGAATCAGGGTCTCACCCTCTGCATTAATGAACTGGTCGCGCACAACATGATGTCCTTTACTGAAGCCCCCCATTACCACCCCAACTAATGTACAGCTCTTAGCAGACTTGTTTAACTCGGAACATCAAATGATGTGATGTGATCCCTGATCCGGACCACCACGGCAGGATGTTCAGTGGTGTCTTTTACCACCAGCGCTGGCGGGAATGAAAGGGCAAGGTGTGTCATTTTCCGTGTGGATGCAAAGGTGTGTAGAAAAACGGATGCAATCCAACCAGTGAATTTTTTAATTTCCTCCGTGCCACCTGTGAACATTTCCTCAGATTTGAGGTGGTGACCTTTCACTTTGGACCCACCCAGGTGTGTAAATTTCTTGCAAACTTGTGTGTATTTTTCTCTAGAAACTTGGCGTAATTATGAAACACTATTACTCCCATACTCTTGACCATGTTGCATATCTTTGAAATGACTCTTGACATGTTGCATATTCTTCAGATGACCGTGGGGTAAAAACACCCAAATGTACAGTGCCGGGAGTTCAGAATTGAGCTCTCCACATCCAAGGGCCAAAACCCAAAGAGAATCAATCACAGTATTCTATACAGCCCCAGTCAAAAGTGGGTCCGCCAGAGGTTTTCTCCGACCCAAAGCGGCACTAAACTGTACAACATAGCAAGGTACGAGCTAGTTTGTTGTACCCTCTGTCTACGAAAGACTAACTAAACTGCTACTATGCACTTGGCCCGGGGCCCTGAGCCAAATGGGTTCACTCCGGCGTGGATGATGGTGGGACGCAAGAGAAATGTTGTACCATCCTCCGTCTATTCTCAATGAGGGAGACATTGGATATTGGAGGCTACAAAGTGTTGGACAGGACTACTACTAATTTGTTCCGGGGCCCTGAACAACGCACCTGCCTCTGATTGATCTCGTGTCCGATCCGCGAGCAGTTTCTTTGCGGGCATGCGGGGTCGGGCATGTGGCGCAGGAGTTTGCGGACCTCAGCGGGGGCGACTTGGAGGGTGCCAGCGAGTCGTGGCGGAAGAGGGCGTGTAAGACGGTGACGTGTGTTGTGGGGTGGACCGGCCAGAGGGGTGCAGCCATCATAAGCGAAGTACAACTTCCTCTCAAAGTGACTTGCTATGGGCATGTTTTTCAACAGATGTGTCATTTCAACTTTTTCTGGCGAGATAATCATTTGAACTTTTTTTTGGTTTGGTGTCATTTCAACTTTAGTTGTCATCTCAGTTTTTTATTTATTGGACACTATATGGCCCATACAGGCTACTCTCCAACACCGGCTCGACGCTTCAAGAACTCGACATTGTGGAACTTGCCGGTAATCTAAAGCCTGGTGAGTCGGCGCTCCCATTTCTCGACCTTGAGTCGACCTGATCGACCGCCGAATTAGACATTGGAATCGATCTCAGCACATGCACGACGCTCCAAAGCCTCACCCTCAATAGCACCGTTGGCCCCGCCCAAATGAAAGCGGGCTTGATCTCCCTTTTGCAAGAAATATCATCTTCTGCTTTGACGACCATCACTCTCAACCTCTCACTTTCGGCGTCTGTACGGGAGCTCCCATGGGACGACGTTGACACGATTCTTGCTGCCGACGGCCTTCGTAATTTGAAGCGTGTCGTGATTGGAGCTGCACCCGTGGACGACGACGACGCTACGATTTCGATAGGGGAATTGGAGGCAATTTTGAAGACCAAAATGGCCGGAATCCATGGGCGCGGGGTTTTAGACTTTCAATGTCGCGAAAGGTGAGCGATTTCCCCGTTCATAAGTGACCTGACATCTTATGTGATATATAGGGAAGTTTCGCCGCCGGGGCACGATTCTTGGACGGAATTTTTGTGCATATGAGCTGTCATAATGTGTAAATGGTGCGTGCGAAGTCGTTCAACTGCCTCTCTGTTTCGGTACTCATAAGCATGGTGCGGGCGCAAGCAGACTCGGGCAATGAACAGCAATTTCACTTCTGGCGTAGACCGTCACGGAAAACTCTGAATGGGAGAGAGGTCCGTGATTCGCACCGTTTTCTGTTGCATTCCCTAAGACTTGCACAGGGACGACATGACTGGAGTATCGTACAAGAGACTGTTAAAATAAGATGCAATTCCATCCGACTTGCCAAGCTATTACTCAAGCGCTTGGTGAACATTTTCTCAAGTCGGCATGGCGGTCTTCGCAAATATCCCTACCGCCCCTTATTTGCGGCTTTAGTTGCGTACAGTGTCCGATTCTTCAAGGGCGGAGCCTTGTCCTTTTCAGTCTATATACTCTCCTGGTTTCTGCTCCTTGAGACCTGCGGCGTGTGGGTGGCAACAAGGTGGCAAGATGCAAATTCGGACGCAGACGCCGACGTACGGCGCACACCAAGGCGTCGCAGTCCGGACTCGGACGTCCTGCCGTCTGTAGTACTCTTCATGAGCGTCACGGAGCATGGGCTGGGTGGGTGGCAACACAGGAAGTATCCGGCCTACGCCAGGGCAAGACATGTACAATAACATCTTTGCGCCACAGTCCCGAGGTATGATAAACAGCGGGTATCTCAGCATGTCCTCCAAAATAACAGTGTACGCAATAAAAACTCGCCCCAACGGCCCACCCCTCACTTCAGCCGTCGTCCTACTCGTCGCCCTCGCCCTCGCCCTCATCATCCACCCTCCACCCCGCCCCACCAAGGCGAATCCGGGCAAGCCCCGCCACATCCTCGTCCTCGTCGTCCGTCGCGTACTCGCGCAGCAGCGCCTTGCTCCGCAGACGCGCGAGCCGCTGGTGCCCACCCTTGCGCGCGCGGACGGCGGCGACGACGCGGTCCCACCCGGGATAGCGGTGCGCGCGGAGGGCGCCCCAGATCCAGCGTGTGCTGCTTGCGTGCGCGGGGTCGGGGAGCCAGAGGTTGTCGCACACGCGTACCCACTTGACGGCGTTGGACTCTGCGTGGGTGGGGATGCAGAGTGAGTGAGGGATGCAGGGTGGCATGGGCAGTGAGTGGGTCAACGTACGGGGGAGTGTACACTCGACGAGGGAGGGGCAGACAGCGCCCCATGCGGTGACGGTGTCGAAGGCGGCGTCCATCTGCGGTGCGGGCTCGGGCTGCTCTTCGGGGTTCCATACGTCGACGCAGGTGATTACCAGCCGTTGTAGGGAGGTGAAGCGGGCGAGGTACTGGCCGATCGCGTCCAGATGCTCGGGCTCCTACAGTCAGTCCCGTCAGCGAGATTCTATGAGGAAGGAGCAGCAGCAAGACCATGCTCACATAGGTTAGGATTCCGGCGTCCGACTCCGTGACGAACAGATTCGTCAGACTCAGCGCGTAGATGTGGGGCAAGTGCGCTGAGATGCGCTCCAGAAGGTCGAGGTTCCACCCGTGCCGCCGGCAGCCCAGCACATTCAGCGTGTCCGTGCTCGAGCGCTCCAAGGCCGCGATCGAGTCCGAGGCTTCCTCCACGCCCACGGCATCCCAGGTGAGGAAGGCCGCACGGAGGGAGGCGCGCTGGAGGAGCGGCGCTACGCACGAGCTGTTCCCGATGAAGTACTCGAGCTTGGGGAGCGTCACGATCGGGTGCCGGTCGGAGTCGGGACGGGTATGAAAGTGGGAGTGGGAGTGGGGTAGCCTCGCGTGCGCGTCGAGCTGGAGGTATCTGATTTGGAGGTGGCGGTTGAGGAAGGCGACCATGGTGGCGTCGAGGGAGAGGCAGCATTCAAAGTGGTGCAGACGGGGGAGGGAGCAACGGGTGAGGACGGAGATGTAGTTGGTGTCGGGCACGAGGAGGACGAGGTGGTGGACGTTGGTCATTTGCTGAACTGCATCCCCAATCAGGGAGTAGAATGAGGAGAGTGTGGGTGCGCCAGCGGAAGGTCTGAGTAGATAATGTGAGGACTAGGAGTATATTGTGGAGAAATATGACTGACATGTACGATATCTCGAAGCTTTTGACCGCCGATGCGACCACAGAATTCCTTGCCACGGAGCGACAACACTTCACGACAGCAGCTGGCGACCGGAGGGTGATCTCAGAGTAGATCGAGCGCACGCAGAGGGCATAGAGGAGCTTCGAGACACGACACAGCGCAAGATGCGACTCCGGTGGCGTAAAGGCAATAATCTCCTCGAGTGTTTCCGGTGCGAGGCTCCTAATCGGCGAGTTGGCTAGAGCCATATGGCCCGGGGGCGTAGGGGGGGCTCCAGGATCGCGACCAGCAGCGGGTGGAAGGGGCGATAGTGGTGGTATGACGGGAAGAGCCTCCAAAAGCCCGCGAAACATGCCCACCTTATGACGGCGCCGCACGACAAACACGAGGCGCTGGCTGTGCCGTGTCCGGGTGAGCCCAATCCACCGGAAACGGAGTAAAGGGAAGTGGAAGCCTGCGCGCGAAGCAAGGGGGAGCGGTTCTGGCGAGGCGTCCCAGGTTGGTTGAGCTTGGCTTATGCTCTGCGAAAAATAGCTTACCAGGTTGTTTGCCGGTCACGCACGCCAGTCACTGTTGCCACACCGTCGGCGCGCTCCTTGTATTCCTTAGCGCGTTCGTTCCCATGCTCGCCCGCTTCCCCGGAGAAGCGCCGTGGGTCCACTGAGCGCAGCCACGGCCTCAGAAGTGCCCGACCAACAGCGCGCGGAGCAAGGTTCAAGATCAAATGATGCTCCGGTTTTTGATCCCAGTATTGGTTCCGCGGCAGCATTTTGTGCAGCAGTTCGTTTGAGCCGGAGAAAAAATTGTGGGTGCAGGTTGGAGTCGTTCGACGTGTCGGCATGAGCCGACTCAGCGGTCCTACTGGGTACAACAACAGTTCCTTTAGGGTTGAATCTGTGGGTCCGCCATCAAACATCGAGCGCTGAGAACCGAGTCAACCCTGAGCTGAACAAGCGCGGGAGAAAATACAAGGGCATTTCCTTGAGGAAACTGAAATCAGGAACGCAGTTTTTAGGGCAAAACCAAGCCCCTCCTTCCTTGTTTCGTACAAGATCATTAGAATCGCGGAAAATCTGAGACGGTGTACACCAGGAAGCCACGACGGAATTGCCTCTTCGAAGGTCAGTTGAAGTGGTGAGAATAGAATCTGCTAGATGCTGATAGACGAGCTCAGAAATCAGAACAATGCGGAAGAACAATGGCAAGAATATAAGAACCTTTATGCGGGAGCGATCTCCCCTGGAAACCGGCTCGTGAGCGCCAGCCAGTCCTGGGGTAAGGACAAGATAAGGACGTTGCTTTACCGGTAAATTTCAAGGCACACCCCTCGGATACAACAAACTACCCATCAGTGTGATAAACCTGGGGAGGAATAACGAACTAGGCTTCAGATAGGATTTTAGACCTGCTTGAAGGAGCGCGTCTGGGCGAACAAGAGCTTAGGAGTTTGCATCGCGGTATATACTAGAATAAAGCACGCTTGTTGTATTTTGTTCCTTCTTCGGCCCTTCTTGGTTAATTTGTTGTGGACCAGGAGAGATCAGGAGAGACCGGCCCTATTTTCGGCGTATCAACCGGCGGCATATAGGGGTCAATGCAGTCCAAGGGTTCCATATCCATCCCGCTTCGAGGCTTCGTGAGTAGCAGAGTACGACTCCTTCGCGGCCTGGACTCAGTCAGCGCGTAATCCCGCTCTTCTCGTTCGTCGATATGAGTACCCAGACGTCTTCTGATTCTTCGAGTATCTATATTTTAGACTGGTCGCGGCCTATCCGTGGTGTCTGAAGAAGAGCCATCCAGTTCATTATCGGGGAAGTTGCAGAGCAAGAACAGAAGTCGCCGACCATTTTTTGTAATGCCGCTCGGAAAGCCGCTACTTCCTTCATTAGTTTCGTGAAAGTCGCACCCAAGTTAGCAATGTGATTCGCCCGGCCATTGACGTTACCCGTTCTAGAGAGAGAGGAACCAACACGCCTTCGGGGCGCGAGACCTTCCCACGTGCCGGTGAGCTCAGAAAGGGCTGCCGGGGTCGTAGAAAACGTGTTGCCTGGATGGTGTGGCGGGGCTATTCCGAGCAGACGTCGGACATTGGGAGAAAGTACGGAAGGGGCCTCGTTGAAGCCGCGAGGAGGTTGGAATGCTGACTGAGGTCGCTGGGATTGGATTGAGTAAATCTGACGGGTCGCCCGCAGGATCCATTCTTGACGCGATAGGCTGATAGCTGAGCACAGACAGGGGAAGACAGGCACCGATTATTTTAGGCGTGTGTAGGTCTGCTGCCAAGGTTTGCGAATCCTCGTTCGTTTCCGGCATCTGGAAGGCTGCGGTGATGGTGGTGGGAAGCAAGACTGAATTGAAGCTCCGACAGGGGTGGCTTGATTGAACACCGGGATATCCACGTGACGAACGCATTTCCCCTTCCTCCCGCTCGCCCACACGGAGAGCACTTGTGCAACCGTGAAATGCACGTAGCTGTTTCAAGTCGATATCGCAGCGACCCCGTGGTATTTTACGGATTGCGTCAAGAATAAATATTCTTCGCGCTTTGACTTCGACTTTGCTGCGACGAGGCGCCGCTTTGTTCAGGTTTCAAGCTTTAGAAACGAAGGTCCGCAAGATCCAGGACATTAGCTGGAACAATCGCTCTTAATATCTATGGGCGACAGACTCGGGCTTCCAGGCAAAATTATATCTTCGCGCTTTGACTCGACGCTTTCAAGCTGGCGTTTTTAATGCATCGCCTTTCTTCGGGCTTGAAATATTCATTTGGCCCTCCTGAAACATTGGCCCTCCACCCAGGACTTTCACCACTGATTTTTCCTGCAAGAGAATATTCACCGCAGGCAACGTTTAGCGAATGACTGAAATTCAGCCTTGCTTTCGGCCATAACGTCTCGGAGCTGCCTGAAACTCGTTCTCCTTGATACAGGACGTCCTTCATCATTTAGCGAACGTTTTACCTCTGGATTCAAGACCTAAAGAGCTGAAGGTCGCAACTAGTGGATTAACCACGAGCCTTGGTTCAGAATTGCTCTCACGGCCCGGGCGTCTCATCCTCATCTCTCATCTATTCAACTTACCCCTTGTGTTGTTCGACGACTGTACCCATACCCTCAAGCAAGAATTAGGCAAACTGACTCGGACTCGAAACAACTGCTCACAAGCACCATAAGCCTTCCCCAGCATTTTTTTTTCCAAAACCAAGGCTCACAGTTCGCCGCGCCTTCCCGTACGATCCCCCCCATATTCGGCTTCGAACATTAAAAATACGGCGTATACACCGAATCTCAGGTGTGCGGGCACAAACACCTCAACCTAATGCTCTTTACCAAGCGCCGTACATGTTCATGCTGTCGATGCAATTTGAATCCTCTCACCGAATAAATTACAAGGCCAAACCTGCCTCGCCGTGAGAAATCAGGCATCAGTTTGGTTCTGTTCGCTTCTTTTCTGGGTCTTCTTTTCATCGACCACCACCACCGTCGACTCTGCGGGACTCTTTGCAGCATTCCAGGCGATGACCAGCCCGAATATTCAACCCAGTGCGGGCTCTGCAGGCCCTCCAGTGCTTCCGAATGACCTTCAGCGCGAAATTCTCGAGATAATATCTGCCCTCTCACAGCCGAAATCCATCGCCAAACTCATGCGGACCTCGGTGGCAGTTAAAGAGTGGTTGGTATAACTCCTATATTCTGAAGTTCAGGCTAAGATTCTCTTTAGGGTAGAACCTTTGCTGTATCGCACAATCGCGGTCGAATTGTCCCCATTGATGCCAGTGCAAACGGACATTCCCGTCTTTACATGGAGCACTTTGGTGTCCGTCATACGCTCTAAGCCTGCGGCGTTCTTTCACCATGCGGTGCGGCACCTAGCCGTACACATGACCGATGGCAGGATGGCCGATATCCAACTCGTTTTGTCGGTATGCACAAATCTCCACCGTCTGGCGTTATTCCCGGCATATTATATGCAAAGCATCGACGAGAAGAGCCTCATCGCACCTCTCCCCCTCACGCACCTCTCAACACCCTTAATCGACAAGGTGATCGACCATTTGGGACCGACGCACGTCGCATTCACGCGACTCACGCATTTGGAGCTGCGGAACTAGATCGATGGCACCCCCTTGGCCGACGTCCCGCTGCTCTCCGAGAACATCGCCCTGATGCCCCAGCTCACCCACCTCTCCTTCGTCGACAACAAGTTCCTCGCCCTGTGCCCGCGCATCCTCGAGACCTGCCCGGGGCTGCGCGTCCTGATCTCCCTCGGGATCCTCACGGCCCCGATAAATGCGCCCGACCACGGCGACTACGACGACGTCTTGGCAGAGTTGGCACAGGATAAGCGGTTCGTGGCGATGATGGACAAGGAGGCGCACCTCGGGGATTGGATTGCGAGGGAGGCGCGCCTGGGGGATTGGATTGCGGGGGCGCGGGGGCAGGGGGACTATTGGGAGCGCGCGGAGCAGTTCATCGCGAAGCGGAGTCGGGCGAGGTTGATGGTACGTGCCTTGACTGGTTTGGATTTTCCCAGGACTCACCGCGGCCGCGACAGCATTCCGGTATCAGTATGAATTGATGGAGGAAGGAGTTGCGTATTATACTCTCGGCTTGTAAGTGTGTTTGTCCCAGGTGGCGATTCGACCCGCGGGAGTATGTCTTGTGGCTCTTGGAGTGTCCGGAATTGGGACTGGCAGTCTCAGGCTATGGTTGGCGTGATGAAGAGTCAGCGGGCTAACGTAGTTTCTTGAAAGTTGTTCGAGCGGTAGCAATGCGATTTGTCTGGCCATTGGCATCCTCGTTAGCCGTTAACCCTCCTACTTACCTATAACAAATCACCACGCCTTCGAGCGTCGTACGTGCTTGTTCAAAGTTCAGAAAGAGACGTTGGGGTCGAAGAAACGTTGAGCCTGGGGAGTGCGGCGCACGGTGTAGGACTTCTGTTCCGAGATTCGACATCGGGATAACGAATGCGCCTCGTTGAAGTCGCGAGGAGGGAGACTGAGATCGCTCAGATTGGTGCCGTTGGGATCGCCGAAGGATCCATTTGTTGTCACGTAGCTAAGCCAGACCCAGGGGTGAGGTACGAATTATTCTGAGCGTGTGCAGGCTTGAGGCCTGCGAATACTGGTTTTCGGCATCTCGAAGGATGGTGGTCGGAAGCAAGTCGAATTGAAACTCCGACGCGGCGGCTTGATTGACACACGGATCTCCACGTGGCGCCTCGGTACCTCTTCCCGCCGCCCACCCCGTCGAGCTTCCAGCGAGCCCACGTCTGCGATCTTCAAAGGCGCGGAGAATCGCCTCAAACCCAAGGCAATATCTCAATCCGAGTACTCATCGCATGGAGCGACTCAATCTCGCCTGGACCTTGAGCTTCGGTTTCGATTGTATTCTGCTTCTCTGGATTTTCAAGACGCTGCCGCGCTTCAGGGGGCTTCAAAACGTCACAAGAAGTACCTCTGCAAGGCTCTGGGCGATTCCCGGCTGGATAGCTCTACATTTCCAAGGACTCGGGCCTCCGCGCAAAAGATTCTATGCGTGCTTCCTCGACGCTTCGTTAATCAAACTGGCTTACCATGTCTTGCCTTTCGAAGGCTTGAACTAGAGGCTCGCTCTTCCTGAAAGTCGCCCCCGACTAGGGGTACCTCGATCCCACCGCCGATTTTTCTTTCGAAGGCAGAGCATTTACCGCAGGCAACACTAACTCGATTGAAACTTGGTTTCGTTTCAGTAGCAACGTCCCGGAACTATCGGGAGCTCGTTCCCCTGGACGCAGGTCGTCTCTGCTCCACGACTGAAGTGTTAACTCAGCGACTGAAGTCTTGATCCAACGACTTAATTTCTTTGCATTCAATACCTGGGACGCGCAGAATCTCGCACCGGTGGATGAAACACAAAGAAGGGGTTCGGTGCATGAAACAGGACTCTTCCCTCAAAAAACTTGCTCTCTATGTTATTCGACACACCTACCCACGCAAGATGGAACAAACTAAATGGAATTGACGGTTCTCCGATTCGGACGACTACTGCAATCTATTTTTATTTTTCTATCTGTTCTCAAGTACCGCAAGCTTTCAACGGGGATAACGCTCGAAGTCAAGACCCGCCTGAGCGCGCTATATCAAGCCCCGACCGCGCCAGATCGCCACTGAACTCTCACTTAGTGCGCGCCGCAAAAGCTTCCTGGTCCGATTCTCATTTGCACCGGGCCTTTGTGGCCTAGACCACCGCACAATGCTCTGATCCCGTCCCTCGCTTTGGTCGGGTTGATGTGGCCTCAAGTTCAGAGCGGTCACGTTTCGCTGAGATCAAAGTTGCTTGCGACCTCACATCGACCATCCACCCTCCGTCTACTTGCGGAAAAAATCCTTCCAGTCAACAGCAAACAACGCCCAGTACTAGTAGCAATGACCCCAGAGGAAGAGCTGGATCTTTTTGGCGCGGACGACTCGGTGGCGGACGACGATTCGTCGTCGACCGGGACTGGAGATGTACAGATGGAAATGCAGATAGACGACCACTCGTTCCAGGAGGGGGCGCAGGCGCATCCTCTCCCCGCAGGTGCCGAGCCACGGGTCGTCATCGAGCAAGTGGCCGCGGAGGCAACGCCGCATCCACTTCGGGCCAAGTCTCCGCATTCCAAAACCAGTTCCATCGCGCATTGGCCTTGGGCCTCTTTCCTGTTCCAGCCTCATCGTCATCGCATGCGGGACGCGCTGCCCAGCGCCACGGAGCGTTTCTCCAGCAGCAGACCTTTGCGCCGGTGGGCATGCCACCGTACCCTCGTGCCACCCTCTCTCGTCCACGCGTCAATGCCACCCCAGCTATTCAATATACCCTTCCCCCTCCTCCGAATGCATTCGCGGCCTCATCACTGTCACACTTCCCTGATGCTCGTCATCTCACGCCGTCGCAGGCGCGCCCTCCGTACGAGCAGCAGCAACCTGGGCATTGGTTCGCGCCTCTTCCAACTCAGCGCCCTCCTCTCCAGCAGTATTACCAGGCGCCGGACGCCACGGTCGCCTCCAGATACGCGTACTCACCTTTCGTGCCACGCAACTTCGACGGTGGCATCCCGCCGCAGACGACCCCATCCTTCCCCTTCCCACAGACCTTTTCCCCGCTGGCGGGGTACGCTGTAAACCCGCCCAATACCTCCACCCTCAGCGGCGCGTTTGCTCAGCCGTCAGGCGCAGGACGAGCGACCCCTGCTGTACCTATGCCTCACAATTACGGTCGCGTCCAGGCGACGGCCCAAGCACAACCTCGAGCACTGCATCACGCCGCCTTCCTCGCCCAGACGCAAGTGTACACGACCGGGGGCATCTATCCGTTCGTCTCCCTGCCCTTATATACCCGCTGACGATGTCTCACGTCCATGATCCGACAGCGCGCATCCCGCCCAGATCACAGGACCGCGTCCAGAAAGGTGAGACGACATTGTCTTCGTCTTATTGTTCTCGTTTTCTGACTCGTATCTCTTTCCCCGCAGGGCCCTTCCCCGCCGAGCGCTCCCACTTCAAGGTGACCATGGCCCCAGCGTCGGCGGAGGGTACGTCCATTTTAATATACCCGTTTGTGCGGGAGGCTCATTGTTCTTTCGTCGCGTAGATCTTTTGCTGGGCCCCCTGGAGGTGTCAGTGGACTCCAAAACTACGCCCTTGCTCCTCCTCCTCAAGTCACCCATCTCTCCGTCTTGCCACCCACTACTACCGACGGTCTCGAATTCGTCCAGGATGACGCTGCATTTCCTGTGGTCGCCGTAGCCAAGAAGCGGAAGAGAAAGCAGAAAGAGCAATCTGACTCGGACGCGTCGTACGTTCCCTTCCCTGTTCGCAGGTACCAACGAACACAACACTGAATGGGCTACACACAGTCAACCTGCCGCAAAGAAACCTAAGAAGAAGAAGAACACGAGCGTGCCGCCCCCAGCGCCCCGTCCAACGCCGCCCGGTCGAGAGTCCATCGATGAAATCATCGCGAACGCGCAACCCGAGCGCGATGTTTCCGATTTCCGCTGCAGGATGCCCTGCAGATGTCCGGGCAACGCCGACCAGTCCCAGCCCTGCAGGGGCAAGGCGCCGTGCGACAAAAACTGTCGGGGGAAGGGTAACCTACTAGGAGCACCGCGGCTTCTGGAGACGCACCTCGTCCGGTGCCATAGTCTCCTGCGGAAGGGCAAGGGTGGTCCCAAGATCCCCTGCGTGTGGCGGTCGCCGAACTTCGCCTCCGGATACCCCGCACCGTGCACGGAGGTTCTCGAGCAGCATGAGATGGCGGCGCACATTACGAAGGACCATCTGCGCTCGACGTGGAAGGAGTGCGAGTTCTGCCAAGAGCTGTTCCACAGGATACCGCAGTACCGGCTCCACCTGCACTCGTGCGAGGAGTATTGGAATCCGAAACCTTGGGCGACGCAGTTCCCCCCGAAATCCTAGACCGTCGGGAGGTCATATACCGTCTCATCACGCCACTTTGCGCACCACCGCGTGTACATTCCTTGTATGCGTCCCCTCGTCTACTTATGCTGTTCCCCCTTATGACCGTTTCAGTCCTCTCATACCCTATGCGCACTGTAATTCTAATCATACTCTCTATGTACATTCCTTGTATGCATCCCCTTGTCTACTTATGCCTGTTCCAACTTATACCTCCGTAAAAACCCTACTTGTGGCACTTGAGCGGCACGCCCCATTCCACCGCAGCCTTCCTCGACTCTGACTGCATTCGAAAACTCCGTCCGTCTTTACACCTCGCCACCGAAACTGAAGCAATATCAATTAGATTCCTAAATACATATACAGGGTCGTGCCCGAGCTCGCGAACGGTGCATGTGGATATAGGCGATGTACGTAGGCAGGCAGGCACTGGAGCGGGCGATCCTTTTGTGAATGAATTCGGAATAGGTGAGTGTAGGTAGGTATGTAGGGCGTGCAAGGGAGGGTGAGTTGTATGTCGCATCGGATGAGTAACAATGAGGCGCAGTAAGGGTGGCGTAGCAGTTATATATGAAGCATCTAATAGCCTGTCTTGCTGCACAGGCGGGAGTACACGCAGTCCCTCCACGCAGAGTAGAGGAGCACGACGAAGTTGTTCCCCTCGGGGCTGCGCGAGACACAAATTAATTAGTTCGAGACGCGTCGAAGGGATGCAAGCACACATACCTTCCAGCAGTCCAGGGCGCCGTGTCAGACCACCCGAGCGGGTTCACAGCAGGCGTAACGGTGCCATTGCTCGTAACGTGCGGGTTCCCCAGCGTATCATTACCACTGAGCACCGTACGGATACCATCCGCCCACCCAACATACGTCGGCGCGTCGAACACCTCCGGCGCCAGCACGACCATGCGGTACGCGACAGCCGCCAACAGCGAGCTGCCGCTAATCTCCCCAAAGCCATGCCCGTCGCCGCTCGTGTCGTTGAGGTAATTGCGCAATAGGCCGCTCTCCGTCGGCTGCGCGCGCGCGCCGTCAATAATCTCCTTGATCCACGCGGTGAGGTCCGACACGGCGGACGCGCGCCACGGAGCGCCTTTGGCGACGGGCGCCTTGAGCACGGTGGCGAGCACGCGCGTCATCCCCGCCGCAGCCCACCCGTTGCCCGTGCTCCACAGCCCGGCGTCCGCGCTCTGCGGCCCGACGATGTGGTGCCACGAGCCGTTGGTGGGGGAGGTGCCGACGGGGGAGGTGGAGTTCGAGTCGGAGTTGAAGAGGAGGACTTCGCGGTAGAGGCCGCATTGGCGGTAGGCGATTTCGAGGAGGGACGCGTTGTTGGTGTCCGCGGCGAAGTACGCGAGGAAGGGGGGCGCCATGTACATCCAGTCGGCCCTGTGGTGTGGGGGTTAGCAGGTAGCTCGTGCGCGATGAGGTGGGTGGGGGGGACGCACCAGAGCTCGGGGACGTCCGTGCGCTGGGAGATGGCGCCGTTGACCCAGCGGGGGGCGCTGTTGATCATGTAGTCGACCTCGCTCTGTGCGGCGGTGGCGAATGTGGCGTTCGTCTTGCCCAGCAGCACGGCGGATACACCGAGGCTCGCCGGGTCGCCTACTGCGCCATCGCCGTTGGAGAGGCCATTTGCACCGGTGCCGATGACGATGACTGAAGCGGCGTACGCGAGTGCCGGAACGGTGTCGGGTGAATGCGCTTGGACGGGGAAAGGCGAGGGTCCAAAGACAGAGATGAAGGGGGAGTTGAGCTCGAGGAGGGCTTGCGTCGCGGTACCGTACTCCCAGGAATGACTGGGGAGGGATTTCGCGATGGTCGCCACTGCTGAGATGTTGAACCCAGGATCGAAGGGCGTCGGGGACTGGGCAGAGGAGAGGCCAGTTGAAATTAGGCTTAGAAGGGTAGAAAATGTGGGGGACATGGCGGGGAGAGGGGAGGAGGAGGAGGAGGAGGAAAAAAGCGAGACACCAATATAAATGTCCCACACGCAGCCGTGGCTTCGCATCAGGAGAACTGATCCGTGGGAACTTGATGGCGCGTTTACCCGACGAGAAGCGGCGGTCTGAAACTCGAAGTCTAGCGAAGTGTCCTCTGCTTGGGCAGCTGGGACGGAAAGACGCAGAGGGAGGGTTGGATTTTCGTTGTGTACGAATTGCTCCCTGGCAAGTTCAAATTCGACGAAGGACCGGAGAAATACAAACCAACTTACGTATAGCTCGGTTTCAACATGTGAATTTTTGATGTATTTGAGTTTCGTCTGGCTCCGAAGCGAGGACGGGGGTAAGCGAGGGTAAGCGAGGACGGGGATAAGCGGGGAGTGGGTGAACCAAGCGCGTAACTTGAAAGGGAACAGGCGGCCATTTATCCGCGAGGTCTATGTTCAGATTTCGAACCAATCAAAGCTTTTCGGGAAAGGTCAAGGGAGACTGCTACTATGATTCAGAGGAATCGACGAATGAAGCCGTCTGGGGCGTTGACTGGCGTTGAGTTTACTAAAATTGCTCACAGTTGAGTCCCCACTTGCTCTCCGGAGCCCATAGAATTCCAGGCTTTGAGAGGCGCCGTACGGAAGATCTTTGCCTATTCAACATGGTGGGATTCAGCGTCACCGGAAATGCAAACGAATCAAGGCCACTCGCCTTTCCCCGCAAAACCACCGTCCCAGAAAGGCCGGAAAGAGTCGTCAAAGCAATAGCGCGACGTCATAAATTTCGGAGTTACGCAACCTGGAATTAGGGTTCATCGCGATGGAAACTTTGAAGGGAGGCTCCGCGGGAAAGCACACCACATTAGGGGTCACCGGTCATTCGCCACGATATCGAACGGGGGCAAAACCCAGTCGCCGATATTCGTGGTATTCACTGCATTCAGCCGTGGCATAGCCGAGGTTGCATCTAGCTGAAGGTAGCTTCGGCCAGCTGTGGCTATCCCTTCAGCTAGCCGCCTAGCCTAAGCCCAGCCCAAGCCGATGGCCCGCCGTGGCGATCCCTGTGGCTAGGCCGTTCGGCGAGCTAAGGCTAGCTGCAGCTAGTCCTCACGCTAGCTTGGGTTAGCGCCCGAGCCGCTACCGGCTTGCTCGGCTCCCCCGTCATCAGGCTATCCACCGCTGCGGCTAGTCGGCCCTTGAATGCAGTGATTCCTCGTGTGAGGTGGTTATGCCCGAATTTCGAAGTTATTTGCTGCCAGTGGTTGAGGAGGCTTGAGCGGCGACTGGGCGAGTAGGAGTCTAGAGTCTAGGGATTATTATACAGATCGCGAGAAGTTCCAAGTTGGATCGAGCGACTCCTAGCAGTGAATGGGATCGACGCCAAAGTGGTCCAACAGAATAAATGTGGAACTCCAACCCATGGCCAATAGAGTCGACGCACCGCTGAAGATCAATCCTAAATTGATGGTTGAAACGTTGAGTTGGGAGGTTCATCCAGTGCCGTACGCCAAGTCGGACGACGACGACCAATTACTACATCGCGAAACCCGGATTTTGTACGTCCGCCACACGACGACGAGGGCGGGAATGTATGTAGGGTGGCAGTAACCAACGACGTCAAAGGCGACTACTCATTTGTAATGTCTATATATTGGTTTCATTGAAATTGCATTTGAAACGGCTATAAAACCGGACTCACCGATCACCTGCGCAGTCTGTTCCATCCCGCCTCTCGCCCTTCGTCACGAATCGACTCCTCGACTGACTCACGATTATATTCACGATGCTGGGCGAAGTCCCGCCCCCGACCACGCACTCCGTCCCCAGAACACAACGCCTCCGCCTCATGCGCTCGACACGCAAGCTCGGCGCCATATTAGGCACTACGCCCTTCCTCGTCGACGCAGGCGATCTCACACTCACATGCGCTTCTCCCTCTCCCACCCCCCACTTACCATCATCCGAGATTAATCCAAACCGCCACAGTTGTACCCTCTCGTTCGACTCGCGCTTGGGGAGCGAAGACACCGGTACCCCCGCCGCCCTCCTGCCCGCGCCCGTGCCCGTCCAGCGCTCCCCATCCTCCTCCTCCTCCTCCTCCGCCTCCTCCATCTCCATCCAGCGCCCCACCCTCCTCCTCCGCATCAACACCGTCCCCACCCGCAGCGGTGGCAGACGGCGCGCCCCCTCGCAGGCCTGGGGCCGACCCGGCGCGCCACCGCCGAGCCCGCTCTCCCCGCTCGCCTCGCCGTGGAGCGACGACGCCAACAACGTTGTCGGAGCCGGAGCCGACGCGCTGGGGCTGGCCGCGCTGCGGCGCAAGAAGATGGCGCGCCTCGCGCGCACGCTGGGCGAGAACGTCCCGCCCGAGCTCGTCTTCCCTTCCTCGCACAACACCGAGCGCACGGAGAAGCCGAAGCCAAAGTACTCCCTCGAGCGGCTGTCTTTCGAGGTTGAGGTGGAGTCGGAGGATGTGGATGACGAGGGGGAAAGGGAGGCGGATGGGGAGGGCAGCCGCCCGCCGTCGCCGCTGGTCTTCAAGCGCACTAGTACTGAGACTCAGGTTCTGGTCACAGTCGACCGCGACGGTGGGGCGGACGTGCTGCAGCGGCGCGCATCGAGCGCGTTCGAGAGTGGGAGCTACGTCGCGCCCGCGGGTGTGCGCCGCTCGCCGAGCCAGCAGCGGCGGAACACGTATATCATGCGCCGGGTGGAGACCGGGTGGATGGGGGAGTGGAACCAGGACGAGGAGGCTGTGGGGAAGGCGTTGAGGGAGCTGAAATAATTCATAGTCAAGTGGTGGTATGGGGGCGAGTTGGGTTGGGTTAAGAGTAATTACCGTAGAACTATCCAAATAATTAGCTTGTAGTGTTTGTATCCTCGATGTTAGACTTCCGCGAGGTCTTGCAGATTAATTGACAGTGTATTGTAATGTCTTCACGCGTACGGGCGATTCTGAAAGACGCGCTCGATATCATCAGAGGGAAATAAGAGGATTCGATTCACTCACCCTTGAAGCGCTTAAGCCCAGACATCGCCGGCAGATACCGAGACGATCTTTCTGCGCATCTCGAGTTTTCTGGGTTCCACGATGAGGTAGACGAGGTCGACCAGGAAGATGAAAAGGTAGGTGTGGCCGGGTGACGATTCGTAGCCCGAAAACGTGAAGGTGGGGCAATTACGATTGGACACGACAGCTAGCTCTGAAAGTCGAAAATCCAAGCGATAATGGGGAGAAAAAGGGACGGACGAAGGATTCCTGGCGAACGCGCTCGGTGCCAGGTTGGCCAGATGGTGGTTTTGGTACAAGCCTGTTCGGGGATCACCGCCATCAAAGACCGACCTAGACCACACCTCTTGCACCGAACGCTCATGATCACGGCGGTCTCGCTGGCGACTTCGAGGAAGATTCTCGCTCCGAGGGTCAATTTCTTGATCTAAATGAATTTTACCAGCAATTCATCAGCGCATGCATGTTCGCGCCTTTCGCGGCAGGACCCACGACCTAGCGAAAAAACCTGAAGAGGCAGATCCAATTCGGCAAGATTGTGCCCCAGCCCTGCTCGGCTAAGTACCATGCTCACCTCTTCTAACAAGATTTAATCCTGCGTCATCCCTGGCCATAGATACTCCCTCCGTTCTCAGACCTTTGCTCGGACGACAGCCGCCTTTGGTTTCGGTTAACCACTACTTAATGCGAGATGGTGAATGAATGATGTTGGGGAGAACAAACCAATCGGATCCATCTGTATCGTGTCGTGGTTTTCGGCGTCAAGGCGGCGGCGGAGTTTTAGCGGCAAGGCGGAGGCGGATAACAAAACGCGGGGTTCCGCCGCTTTCTAATCCGTTCGTCAGCTTCACGGTAAGGGAACTCGGAGGTAAAGAGCTGCGCTTGCTTTCTTGGCCAGAAGCCCGCCTACTAACCATAAAACTTCCCCAGGATCGTTGACAGAGGGAAATATGGTGGTCACTCATTGAACTCACCGAAGACTTACCTACAACGTGCTTGTCTTGCCCGAGAGCATAGGAGTGTGTGATCGGGGAGGCAGGTTTGATTTCAGGATTCTAGGGCATGCTCATGCTTGTCCCACCTCACCACTAACTGCTGTCTCGGGCGGTACGACAGGATTCGGGTTTGGTTTACCGGACAAAATTTCACCCACAAGTCCAAAAATCCAATCAAAGTTCAACACGACTCGGAGGTTCTGAACACTATTTGAATAGGTAGGTCTTCTTCTCAGGATCCGACTCAACCTCGCACTGACCGATCGACGTGTTCAAGTACCTCAAGAAATTTTGTTCAATGTTGAAAAGTACAATTGAACCCGAAGCGCGCATCAAAGTTACGTACCAAACAGCAACAATTTCAACATGGTCCGTGCGCGCGCGCCAACTATAAAACCCTCTCTTCCTCGCTATTGCAACTCATACTTACCTTGATGGCATAGACCCCTTCATCTCCCGTGGTCTGTGGGGCGTAGGAACACTCCATTACACGGCGACCCTGTCCTTACAGAGTGCGCTTGCGCCTTGTATGTGCTTAGGTGCATGCACCGTCTCAATATTTCCCAGTCCCACCACGGCCACTCGGCTGGGTGGGCCATTTTTTTCGCCGGTCAGCGGCGCTAACCCTAACCCTAGTTGCACTTGAAATAAATTGCTTTGACCTTCCCCGTTGGGTTCCGGGCTTCGCGCGTTCAACCTGAGTGACCCGATTTCTCATTTAAATTAAGTCCTCTTAACCCTATTCCGCTCCATGAATTGTCCTTCCCGCGATTCCTATCAAAGCGGGACCCTTTGACCATAGCAGTATGACGCCCGTTGAGTGGAGATTGTCATACTTTCTAACGTCTCACCGAGACCACGACCTCTGTGAGAATTATTCGGCGTGTGACTTTCTCGTCCTCTCGCAGATATAAAAAAGAGTGCTGGCCGCCCCTCCATCTACTCATCCTTTCCACATTGATGATTTTCGAAGTGCTCATTCCTGTCGTCGCAACAGTCCTGTTCTATATCCTCTACCACGCCGGTCAAGTCATATACCACAATCTCAGCTCTTCACTCCGACATCTGGATGGCCCTGCAAGTCCTTCTCTCCTCGTTGGCAACTTCAAAGAGATGGCGGAAGATTCCTCCCTGACGGAGCAGTGGCGAAACAAGTTCGGTTCAATTTTCCTCTTCAAGGGGCTTTTCAGTGTGCGTCCCTGCGGATTTCAACCTCTGACTGCGTCGTGACTAACTTCCTCCGTAGATCACCGAGCTCCACGCGTCCGACGTGAAAGCAGTTGCTCACATCGTGTCCAACGGCTCTCGATATCAGCGGGCACCTGCGGCTCTCGTCAACATTCGACGTCTGTTCGGCAAAGGTGGGTTCAGAGATTGTACATCACTGCGACCCTGTTTGTTGATCTCGGCCAGGGCTACTTGCGGTTGAAGGAAGTGAACACAAACTCCATGTACGTTTCATAACATTCATTCATGAGTCCCTGTCTCTGGTCTGATTCAGTGGACAGAGGAAGATCATGGTGAACCACGACCAACTCGTTCATGAGTGTAAACTCATTTCATAGAACCCCGCTTTTGGTGTTTCCCAAGTTAGGGCGCTCACGGAGGTCTTTGTCGAGAAGTCCATTCAGGTGTGGTAAAGTCGCTGCGCATACACTCATAACTAATGCATACACCAGCTGCGTGATATTTGGGCTCAACAGGTCGGGAAGGAGGACAGCGCTCGGATTGAAGTCCTCTCTTGGTTGAGGCGGATGACCCTGGATGTAATCGGGCAAGCAGGTAAGTACACGAGAACGCCGATTGAAACGCACTAACAAAAACTTGAACCAGGTTTTAACTATCAATTTCATGGGCTCGAGCCGGACCACAAGCCAAATGAGCTCAACAGCATATTCACCGACCTACTTCACTCCCCCCAGTCGACTCGAATTGCCCGGTTCCGCCTCGCTCAGGCCCTGGTTCCAATCCTTTAACTCGTGGTATTTATTCGTCTTACCCACCGATCGGCGCTGATGTGAGAGAGTTGTAGCCTGTGCCTGGGTGGAGAGTTACTGCGAACGCGCGTCAGAAGTTGACTGCGGTCGGGAGCCAGATTGTCTCGGAAAGTAAAGCAAATCTGAGCGACGCCGACGGGGAGAAAACACTGGGAGGCGGACGCGACCTGCTCTCTCTCATCGTCAAGGCAAACGTGGCCACGAACCTTCCAGCAGGTCAGCGAATGGGGGACGCGGAGGTAAATTGCCCGTGAGTGTCCAAATAATTCAACTCGACACCGTCCTCACGAAACTTTACATCACAGAGATCCCCACGTCCTTCCTCGCTGGGCACGAGACCACGAGCTCGGCGGCCGCCTGGGCACTCCACGCACTCTCGCACGACCAACGCGTTCAGATAAAACTTAGGGAGGAGCTGCTCACACTTTCGACAGACAACCCGACGATGGACGACTTGAACTCGTTGTCCTACCTCGAGAGTGTTGTTCGAGAGGTGATGCGGGTACATTCCCCCGCCGTATTCGCACAGCGGAAGGCGATGGAAGATGATGTACTGCCGCTCTCCAAACCATACATCGACCGCCAGGGGAACTCGCACAACACTTTGCCGTAGGTTCTCCTCGCGCCCCCTGTGTTTGAAATTTCATTTTTCCTTGGCAGGATTTCAAAAGGACAGATGATTCACGTCCCTATCCTGGCCGTCAACACGGACAAGGAGATCTGGGGCGCAGATGCCCATGAGTTCAAGTGCGTGTTCGAGTCTTCGTCGACGCCCCGAGCCTGCCTATTCATTCCTTGAAGCCCCGAACGGTGGGAAAACACTCCCGAGCGCGCCACTGCTATCCCTGGTGTCTGGGCAAACTTGATGACCTTTTTCGGCGGTCCCCACAACTGCATCGGCTTCCGCTTTTCCATCATGGAGTACGTGAACTGCACTCCTAAGTTTGTCCCGCGCTCATCACAAGTTCAGGCTGAAGGCCACCCTCATTGGAGCATTTGAATTTATTCCCGCCATTCCAGGAGACGAAATTAGACCGATGATGTCTGGGATATTGCACAGACCTAGCCTCGTCGGAAATTCAGAGCAGGGTTCGGGCTTACCGTTGATCGCCAAACACTACAATGTGCAGCTGTAGAGGAGGGTAGGTTCCACGCGATGGCAGGTGAAAGTTTAATCCTGAATCCAAGCACAATTTGGAGTGTCACGGTGTCACCCTATTTTCCTCAGGTATTGCGAGTCGAGGTTGAGAATGAATATACGGATGCCGACGGAATTTTTCGAGCGGAAATTTAACGCAGGAGAGGAAGGATTATGTCCTACGAGTTTCTTCCACGGCTCTTTCTCTTGACGCCTTGCGAAAATGACTGGCGCGTTGTTGCGAAATTGACTAGCGCGTTGTTTTGGACTGTTGTCGTGTTTCGTGACCATCAGTGTGACCGTACGCGCTTGCATTTTACCACCATGCCCAAAGCAAAACCCGCAACTGCGCTCGCAAAAGAACAGACCCTTCTCATCATCTCCAATGGGGACAAGAGCGCCTTTATACCTCGCCCAAAAAACCACAAGGTCCGTCCCCTTCACTCCGACCTGAAAATCGTGCTGAATTTTCTTAGGCAGCTATCGACGCAGCGCGTCGCCATTTCCCCGCAATCAGAGCGGACGACATGGTTCTCCAGACGAACGACCTTGAGATGTGTAACGGGAAGCTGATCGACATTCCCTCTGAATCATGGGAGCTCATCGTCGACTTATTGACTACGGTCTCCGTCATCGAGAGACACGAGTGCCCTGAGAAAGACAAGATTGTGGTTCTTTCCAAAGCCACAGTCGCAAAACCTCGTTTGGTCTCGTCGCCAGGTGTGTTGGTCATCATTCGGCCGCTTGATGATCCTACCAACCACCTGCGCGTCCTCAGACAAGTTGATGCTTCATTGCGGCCTATACGACGAAAATGTGGGCAGTGGCACCGTATCGTTTGGTGTAAAATCTTCAACGACCTTTGCTCGGATCGTCCGACACCTGGCCGAAAAACTTGGTTTGGATGGCGAGGACGATTTCAGGCTGCTCCACCAGGGCCAGCGAATCGACCCTGCAGCTACCCCCCAGAGTCTTGGACTAGAGGACGAGGACACACTCGACGTTTTTATGGCTCAGGGCGGTGACGAACCAAGATCACGGGCAGCGCGCTGGGCGCATGCAGTGAGGTCTATCACGCGGTGAATCGCTGGCGCAGGTCGTGCATCTCCAGAAGGCGGCGGGCACGACCTTGTTTCGCGTGTTAGAGTGGGGCGGGATGGAGACGCTGGGCGGCGAGCCGGAGGTATGAACACCCGCCGTAAATGTGTCCCGCACTTTCAACTTCCATCATGTATTCACTCGACACCTGTCGGATAGCATATCCTTTTCCAAGTCTTATACCGCACTTAGCAGGAACACACCCAGCATCCCAAGTTCCACAACCCTTCGATTGAAGCTGATGTTCAGCTCTGCGTTTTCAGGCACGTTGCACCCTCGTTCACTTTCCTTCATTGATGTTTGACGTCTTGACTGAGTTGAATATTTGACTGGGGTTCAGCGCTCAGCCTCTGTGCGGTCAATCTGTACTCACTTAATACATGAAACCAACTTGAACGCAACTTCAACATGGTTTATCTCGAGGCAGGTGTTATTTGCACCTCGTATTTCAGTTTGTTAAGTACACTTAGATGAAGTCGTCATAATACAGAACACCTTCCTCCAGAAATTCATACTGGTAGCGGAGTGCTGTCGTAGCCGCGGTAAGTCCAAAGAGAATACCGGCCAGTCGAGGCACGCACCATCGACTTCGCCCAACTCTCGCTTCGCAATAAATTGCTCCGCCCGCACCCAATAGTCATCCTGCGCCCGCGCCCCGGCGATCCAATCCCCGAGGTGCGCCTCTTTGTCCATCATCGCTACGAACCGCTTATCCTGTGCCAACTCCGCCAAGATGTCGTCGTAGTCGCCGTGGTCGGGCGCATTTATCGGGGCCGTGAGGATCCCGAGGGAGATCAGGACGCGCAGCCTCGGGCAGGTCTCGAGGATGCGCGGGCACAGGGCGAGGAAGGTGTTGTCGATGAAAGAGAGGTGGGTGAGCTGTGGCATCTGAGCGAAGTTTTCGCAGAGCAACGGGACGCCAGCTAGGGGTGTGCCGTCTATCCACGTCCGCAGCTCCAAATGCGTGAGTCGCGTGAATGCGACGGGTGTTGGTCCCAAATGGTTGATCATCTTGTTGATCAGGTGTGTTGAGAGGTGCGTGAGGGGGAGAGGTGCGATGCCCTGGAACAGGCTCCTCTGGTCGATACGCCTCATATATCCGGGGAATAGCGCCAGATATCGGATATTGGTGCATACCGACAAGACGACTCGGAGTTGAAGGTGGGCCATAATGCCATCTCTTATGTTCACGAACAGGTGCCGCACCGCATGGTGGAAGAACGACGCTGGCTTCGAGTGTATGGCGGGCAGTAAAGTGTCCCATGTGAAGACGGGAATTTCCATTCGATACCTCGGGGAAAAGTCAACCGCGATTGTGCGATAAAGGAGGGGTTCCACCCTGAGTAAGGTATCAGACCAAAGTTGAGAGTATCAAGTTACACCGACCAGTCTTTCACCGCTCCTGAGGTCCGCATAAGTGTGGCGATGGATTTCGGGCGTGAGAGTGCAGCTATCTCAAAAATCTCGCGTTGAAGGTCATTGGAAAGAATAGGGGGGTTTGTAGACTCGGAGGTAGAAGCCGGTGGGATGTCCAGGCTAGTCATCGCCGGGGGTGGTCCAAGTAGGCCCTGCTCTCGGTTGATGAGAATGGGATGAGAGAGAAAGATAAAGAGAAGAAGCGCGGTACCAAACGGATGCCCGATTTCTCACGCTGCCTGTTAACCCGGTTTTTGAACCACTACTTATAATGTATTCGGTGAACGTTGTCCTTTAGTTAGTCGCAATATGCGTGAAATAAATGGAACACAGGTCCCACTTTCTGCTCCCTACAACACACTTTCATAGGGGGTTCACAGGTGGCAGCATAAAACATGAAGAGTGTTATTAAACTTACAGGACGCAAAAAAATGTGCTCCTCTAGGCCGCGTGGATACCTTGCGTGTACTCCCGCCTGTGCAGAAGGTCGGGCTACTTATTAGGTGACTTTCATGACTGCGCCACCTTACTGTTCATTGTTAGCCGATGCGACACCTCACCCGTGACCCGCTTCGCCCTACCTAGACTCACCTATTCCAAATCCACAAAAGGATCGCTCGCCCTCCCTGTCTACATACATCCCCTATATCCACACATTCGCGAGTTTGTTCACTTGGGCGGCACAACCCTGTGTATGTAGTTAGGAATTTAATTGATGCTGCTTCATTTTCGGTGGAGAGGTGTGCAGATGGATGCGTCAGAGTCGGCTTCGATGAAGCTGCGAATATTCCGACGGAAGGGAAGATGATTCATGAACCGTGGAATGGGGCGTGCCACTCATGGACTGCGTACATGGACTGATCAAATAACTGCCAGCGTTGTCATAATTCTAGGTCGGGGAAACACAAGTGAGTTGGAGGTATAAGTAGGAACAGGCATAAGTAGACGAGGGAACGCATACAATGAATGTGCATAGAGAGTGTGATTAGAATTACAGGGCGCAGCAGGGTATGAGAGGCCTGAGATGGGCATAAGGAGGAACAGGCATAGATAGACGAGGGAACGCATAAGGAGGAACAGCATAAGCAAGGAATGCACATGGAGTGGCGCGCAAAGTGGTCTGAGACGGTATATGACCTTACGACGGTCTAGGATTTTTTGGGGAACTCCGTCGCCCAAGGTGTCGGATTCCAGTACTCCTCGCACGATTGCAGGTGTAGCTCGTACTTCGGTTTCGTGGGGAACAGTTCGCGGCAGAACTGGCACCTCTTCCACGTCGCGCGCAAATGGTCCTTCGTGATGTGCGCGGCCATCTTGTGCTGCTCGAGAATCTCCGTGCACGCCGCGGGGGACCCGGAGGCGAAGCTCGGCGAGCGCCACACGCAGCGGATCTTGGGACCACCCTTGCCCTCCCGCAGGAGACTATGGCACCGGACGAGGTGCGTTGCCAGAACTCCTGGTGTCCCGCTCGGTATGGGTCCCCCCCGACAGTCTTTATGGCACGGTGCCCTGCCCCTGCAGGGCTGGGACTGGTCGGTGTGGCCGGGACATCTGCAGGGCATCATGCAGTCGAAAGTGGATTTAGCGTGCTCGGGCTGCGCTTTCGCGATGATTGCTTCGATGGACTCTCGACCCGGCGGCGTTGGACGGGGCGGCGGAGCCAGCATGCTCGTATTCTTCTTCTTCACTTTCTTCGCGGGAGGTTGGTCATGACTGCGTGCACGCCAATCAGTTCTGTGTCCTTCGGAACCTGCGAGCAGGGAAGGCAGGGAACGTACGTCGCGTCGGAGTCTGATTGCTCCCTCTGCTTTCTCTTCCGCTTCTTGGCTACGGCGACCACAGGAAACGCAGCGTCATCCTGGACGAATTCGAGACTGTCGGCAGTTGTGGGTGGCAAGACGGAGAGATGGGTGCCTGGAGGAGGAGGAGCAACGGCGTAGTTTTGACCACTGAGTCCACTGACACCTCCACTGGGCCCAGCCACAGCTCTGCGCGACGAAAGAACAATGAGCCTCCCGGCGCGAAAATGGGTGAATTAAAATGGACATACCCTCCGCCGACGCTCGAGCCATGGCCACTGTGGAGCGGGAGCGCTCGGCGGGGAAGGGCCCTTCGGGGTAAGAGACAGTCGAGTCAGAAATCGAGAACAATAGTCGAAGACAATGTCGTCTCACCTTTCTGGACGCGGTCCTGTGATCTGGTCGGGATGCGCGCTGCCGGATCATGGATGTCAGACATCGCCAACGAGTATATAAGAGAGGAGGACGCACGAATAGATCCCCCCGGTCGTGCACCCTTGCGTCTGGGCTAGGAAGGCGCCGTTGTGCGGTGCTTGAGCTTGTGCTTGAGTCGTTGCTTGGACGCGACCGTGATTGAGAGACATAGGTACAGCAGGGGTCGCTCGTCCTGCGCCTGACGGCTGGGCAAACGCGCCGCTGAGGGTGGATGTACTGGGCGCGTATGCAGCGTACCCCGCCAGCGGGGAAGAGGCCTGGAGAAAGGGGAAGGACGGTGTCGCCTGCCGCGGGATGCCACCGTCGAAGTTGCGTGGCACGAGGGCTGGGTACGCGTATCGGGAGGCGATCGTGGCGTCCGGCGCCTGGTAATACTGCGGGGGAGGAGGCCTCTGAGCTGGAAACGCGAACCAACGCCCGTGTTGGTCCTGCTCGTACCGAGGGCGCTGCTGCAACGGGGTGAGACGACGAGCATCAGGGAAGTGCGACGCCGATGAGGCCGTGAATGCGTTCGGAGGAGGGGGGAGGGTATATTGAATGGCTGGGGTGGGATCGACGCGTCGATGAGAGAGGGTGGCACCAGGGTACGGTGGCATGCCCACCGGCGCAAAGGTCGGCTGCTGGGGAAACGCTCCATGCTGCAGGGCAGCGCGTCCCGCATGCGATGACGATGAGGCTGGAACAGGAAAGAGGCCCAAGGCCAATGCGCGATGGAACTGGTTTTGGAATGCGGAGACCTGAGCCGAAGTGAGATACGACGTTGGCTCCGCGGGCACTTGCTCGCCGACGACCCGTGGCTCCGCATCCGCAAGGGTAGAATGCGCCTGCGCATTCTCCTGGCCATGGTACGAGTGGTCGTCTGTCTGCATTTCCATCTGTACATCTCCAGTCCCAGTCGACGACGAATTCTCGTCTGCCACCGAGTCGTCCGCGCCAAAAAGATCTAGCTCCTCCTCTGGGGTCATTGCTATTAGTATTGGGGGTCGCAGAATTTTGTGCTTGGATTGGAAGGATTTTTTCCGCAAGTAGACGGAGGGTGGATGGTCGAGGTGAGGTCGCAAGCAACTTTGATCTGCCGGAAACGTGACCGTTCTGAACTTGAGGCCACATCAACCCGACCAAAGCGAGGAACGGGATCAGCGCATTGTGCGGTGGTCCAGACCATAGAGCTCAGAGGCCCGGCGCAAATGAGAATTGGCCCAGTAAGTTTTTGCGAGCGACTATGAGAGTTGTATAACTTGTATTTGTACGCGCTCGGGGCTCGACATGGCGGCTGGACGTGCACGCAGGGTGAGGTGTGGGCTTGATTTCGAGCGAGATCCCCGTGGGTGGAAAGCGTACGGTACTTGAGAACAGATAGAAAGATAAAAAGATAAATTGGAGCAGTAGTCGTCCGACTTGGAGAGCCGTCAATTCCAGCTAGTTTGTTTCATCTTGCTTGGGTAGTGGTGTCGAACAACATAGAGAGCAAGTTTTTGAGGGAACAGTCTTGTTTCATGCACCGAGTTTTACTTTTTGTGTTTCATCCCTCGGTGCGAGATTTTGTGCGTCCATGTCTTGAATAAGAAAATAAGTCGCTGAATCAAGACTTCCGTCGTGGGACCGGAGATGTCCTGTGTCAAAGGGCATGAGTTCCAGATAGTTCCGAGGCGTTGCTATTGAAACGAAACTAAGCTTGAATCAAGGTAGTGTTGCCTGCGGTAAATATTCTGCCTTTGAAAGAAAAATCGGCAGTTGGGTCGAGGCCCCGCGGGTTGAGGGCGAGTTGAAAGTACAGCCGACCTCTAGTTCAATCCCTCGAAAGGCGAGACATGGTAAGCCAGCTTGATTAACGAAGCGTCGAGGAAGCACGCATAGAATATTTGCGCGGAGGCCCGAGTCCTTGGAAAATTAAAGCTATCTAGTGGGGAATCGCCCAGGGCCATGCAGAGGTACTTCGTGTGGTGTTTGGAAGCGGCCTGAAGCTGCGGCAGCGTCTTGAAAATCCAGAGAAGCAGAATACAATCGATACCAAAGCGCAAGGTCCAGGCGAGATTGAGTCGCTCCATGCGATAATTACTCGGATTGACTTCGATATTGCCTTGGGTTTGAGGGCCGGAGGGCAGACATCCTCACTCGCAGCTGGCTGCTGGACGAACGTGTGGCGGAAGGGAGCATCGCCACGTGGCGCTCGGCAGCGCAATCAAGCCGTCTCGTCGGAGTTTCAATTCGTGATCGCAACTCTCGCCCATGTTCAAAATCGTAGTCGGTCACATCAATCATATCTTCATATCTTAGCCCCTGCTTCAAACTAACTCAGTATCAGTTCTCGAAGTCATAATCATTGGTATGTCCTCCAAGAATGGTCCAGAGCAAAATACACTTCACGAAGGGTTATGGTTATGATACACAAGACCTTCCTCCCTCCGGAAGTTCAGGCAGACAGCGCAATGCTGTCGCGGGTTAAGCCTGAAGAAAATCAATACGAGCCAGGCGGGGCACTTACCATCGACCCTCGTCCAACTCCCGCTGTGCGATATATTGCTCCGCGCGCTTCCAATAGTCCTCATGCCCCCGCGCACCGAAAATCCAATCCTCAATCCCCGGCCCGTCTTCGACCATCGCCACGAACCGCTTATCCCGGGTCAAGTCCGCGAAAACTGCGTCGTATTCGTCGTAGTCGGGCGCGTCGATCGGCATGAAGAGCATCCCGAAGGCGACCAGGACACGCAACGCCGGGCATGTGTCGAGGACGCGCCGACAGAGAGGGAGGAACATGGTGTCGACGAAGGAAAGATGGGTGAGCTGTGGCATCTGGGCGATATTCTCGCACAGCAGCGGGACGTCGACCAGAGGGGCACTGTCGGTCCACATCCCCAGCTCCAAATGCGTGAGTCGCGTGAATGCGACGTGCGTCGGTCCCAGATCGTATATCATCTGGTCGATTAAGTGGGTCGCGAGGCGCGTGAGGGGGAGAGGCGCGGTTCTCAGTGATAGGCTTCTATAGTCGATGTCTTCCACATATGCGGGGAAGAACATCAGATGTTGGAGATTGGTGCACACCGACAAAACGAGTTGAAGGTGGGTCATCCTGCTGTCGGGCATGTGTACGGCTAGGTGCCGGACGGCATTTTGGAAGAATGACGCCGGCTTTGAGTGTATGGCGGACACCAAAGCGCTCCAGGTGAAGATGGGAATGTCCACTTGCGTCCATGGGGGCAATTCAACCACGATTGTGCGATAAAGGAGAGGTTCTACCCTGAAGAAAATCTTAGCCTGAACCTGAGAGTAGAGGAGGTGTACCGACCACTCTTTAACTGCCACCGAGGTCCGCATGAGTTTGGTGATGGATTCGGGCTGTGAGAGGGCAGACATCTCGAGGATTTCGCGCTGAAGGTCATTCGGAAGGACTGGGGGGCCTGCAGAGGCCGAACTGCGTCGGATATCCGGGCTGGTCATCGCCTGGAATGCTACGAACAGTCCCGGAGGGTCGACGCTGTTCGTGGTCGATGAGAAGAAGACGGAGCCAAGAAGCGAACAGAACCACACCGATGCTGATTTCTCACCCTGAAGCGAGTTAACCCTGAAGCGAGTGTGAACACTATTCGGCGAGGGGAGTGAAATCACGTAAGTGGCGCTTGGGTAGTCCAATGGTGTCTAACACGAAGAGTAAGTTTTAGCAAAGTTTTGACGGAAGAGTCGTGCTTCATTCACCGATGTGAGGGTGGGCCCGTCAATAAAAGGCGCACCAAGGTCCCGAGGGAAATTTTCTTCAAGCGAATGCCGTCGAGACGTCGTTGCCGAAACTAAGCAAGTTCGCAAACCGTTGCCTGTGGTCAACATTCCCCTTTGGCAAAGCGAAGTCCGTGGTAAAAGTCAAGGCCGGCGGGCCAGCATCGCAGGCAGGCCAAGCGAATGCTGCAATTCCGACAAAGGCCGAGACATTATTGTAAGGAAACCCCGACTTGAAATCGTTGAATCAGATCAGAGCGCGAATATCATACTTTGCCTGAGAGCTCTAGTCTGTTGCTCGTGGATATTAAGCCCGTCGGTCAAGGTGACATCCAGAGTCTTGCGAGACTGATTTCTTGACGCTTGAAGTACAGATGAGGCTGCAGTAGCCTCTTGGGAGCCCAGAGAAGCGCGAATTCGAAAGCCAAACTGACGCCCAGAACGGTATCCATGAAATGCGCAGATTTGCTTCAGTATCGGCCTGAAGCGCTTCTTCGCGCGCTTGAAGGCTGCAGACGAGCTCACTGAATGCTTGACGGGCGCGTGCGGGCGGGAGGACGCAGAGAAGCATCCACCACGTGGAGATGTATGTGACTGTCAATCACCGCCTCGTCGGAGTTCGAATCCGGCTTGCTTCCTACCACCATCACCAAAAACCTTCAGACGCCGAAAATTTGGTCTTCAAGCTTCAAGTCCGCTAGAATCATTGTCTCACTTTGTTCATTTTCCCTCTTTCCGTCGCTGGCAAGTAAATCAGTGGTTCTGCGGTGAATTCTTCTGAACCTCAACAGTATCCAGGCGTACTTCAGCCGTTCCACCAGTAAGGCACCTGATAGTTCTTGAGTAGAGACGGTATGTATACTGGACTTGGCGTACCTGGTTTTTGAACCGTAACTCAACTGCTGTACTAGACACTCATGTCCGCTCCATTCGCACTGCCGATGCACCTGTTCCCGCTGGACTTCACACGTCGTCGCATTGCCGAAGTAGACGCCGAAATACGTGCACTAAAGGACGCTCTCTCCAAAGTCAAACTCGAGCGAAAAGCCTTGAACCAGCACCTCTTCAGCTACAAATACCCCGTCTTGACCCTCCCCAACGAGGTCGTTTCCGAGATCTTCCTACAAACTCTCCCCGAATTTCCATCCCTGGGCGGTCGCGCATCCCCACTCTACCTCGGCCATATCTGCCAGCGGTGGCGCGACATCGCCCTTTCCACTCCTTCCCTGTGGTCGACCATGAAGATCGTACTTCTCCCCCCGGGATTCAGGGAGCCGCAGAGGTATCTTAACCTCCTCGAGATGTGGCTGGCGCGGTCCCGAGACTGTCCCCTCTCCATCAGCCTCACCGACAGTGACTACCACAGAGGGACTCCGTCTCCGGCTCTGGAAGTAATTCTGGCTCAGCGGGCACGTTGGGATACCGTCACGCTAAACACGCCGTGGTACGCTCTTCCCACCATCAAGGCCGACCTACCTCTCCTTCGGAGTTTGGAGATCCGCCTCGTGGACCAGTATGGCGTACCTCCCACGGGAATGGCAGGGGCAGGTTCTGCCAGGGCTTTCTTCGGACCCAAGCTGACGACCGTGAAGCTGTATGGCCCAAAGGTGCACACGGTCGGACTTCCCTGGTCCCAGCTAACGTCGATCACGATTCACGCATCCCTCACGAACGTCGTGCAAATCCTGCGTACTGCGAGCAGTCTTCGGGAGTTTTCGGTCTCGCCGCCATTCGATCCCCGCCATCGCGACAACTGGGCCGACCTTCCCTCGATTCCACCGCTTATGCACCTACAAAAGTTTACGCTCGAGCACGGAAGTGTTGGGAGGGAGGCTGCGGTTTCGAACCTTTTGCCCAGACTTACCCTCCCTGCGCTGAAGCAACTCCAGCTGCCCGGACCTTGCATTCCGCAGGTCGCGGAAATGTTAGCGCGTTCGAACTGCCCACTCGACGGCCTTCAAGTTACCATGGAGGGGGTCGCCCACCTCCCTTTTTCGCAGCCGGACGGAACGATTGCGTTGCAGCGCATGACGAACGAGGACAAGAGTGACGATTCTGACGAGGGTGGTGATTCGGACGAGGGTGGTGATTCGGATGAGAGTGACGAGGACGAGATTGACGATTCGGAAGAGGGTGACGATTCGGAAGAGGGTGACGATTCGGACGGGAGTGGCGACTCGGATGGGTATTCCTCGTTTTATGATTACTAGTTCGGAGCATGGGTATACATACATTACGCCAGAACATCATAATCAATCTTCGTACTCTTCGTACTCTTACTCCGGGTATACGGCGGCGGCGGCTGGTTATGCTCCTGGCCCGCATTCTTGCACAGCTGCAACTGGATCTCGAGCCACGCCTAAAAACAAACCCTCTCAACGGCATTCCCAGCAGTGCACGGTACGGACTCACCTCCGCCGACCTCCTCACGCCCTCATCGTGCGTCACAATCGGTGCATACCCAAGCACCTCCCTCGCGCGCGAAATATCATACGTTCGCGTCGCGCACACGAGCTTGAGCTTGCGGTAATGCTCCCCGTCCTCGCGCCCCGGGTGCAGCTTATCCGCCAAATCGCGCTTCCAGGCCCCGCGCAGGACACTGCCGCTGCTGTAGCTCGTCAGCGGGGGCGGCGTGCAGCTATTCGCCGCGCCCCAGAGTGCGCCGAGGAAGCTCCAGAATGGGCGCGCGGACGCGTCGGAGACGAAGAACGCGCGGCCGGCGGTGGTGTGGTGGTTGGGGTGTGTGGGCGCGAGGCGGTCGGCTGCGAGGACGGCTGCGTGGGCTGCGTTGTCGACGAACGTGTAGTCCACGAGGGCCTTGTTGTTGTCGAGACACACCGAAAGCGTGCTGTGGTTCCTCTGCACGGCTTTGAGCCAGTAGTAGTCGTAGTGAGTTGCCCTGTGGAAGCCGTCGGTGAGCGCGCGCAGTTGAGTAGAGTTTTATTTAGGAAGGTGGACCTACCCGAAGACTGTCGCGGGACGGATGACAGCCGTCGCCAGCGAGTTTAGGCCGTTCGCCTCGAGTACCATGCGCTCGCCCTCGAGGCGCGGGCCCATCACCTTCAACCAGGGTTTGGAGGGATAGAGCGCCTGCTCCTCGCTCAATCCTGGGCGTTCCTTTCCGGTGAAGAAGCACTCCGCGCTCCCGATGTACACCAGCTTCTTCACGCCGGCGTCATAGGCAGCCGAGATTAAATTCCGCGTACCCTCAGTGGACACGCGTCCATTCATCTCAGGGATCTTCTTCAGCGTCAGCTCCCAGTCTTTGTCTGTGGGCGGAGAAGTGGGGTGCAATATACGTGTTTGCTCGGGGACGGTGAGGCACGCGGTGTGGATGATGCACGTCGCTTCGCACTACACGTCGAAAATTGAGTGAGTGAGAATAACGCCATGTACGAGTCCTCTCACCGATCTCACAACATCGACGACGGCCTTGGGCGCGAAGAGGTCCTCCACGAAGACGCTGACACGGTCTGCGAATTGGGCAGCCAGTGTAGGATGCAGCGGATACGCCTCAAATATGGAGACCTTGACTTCGGGTCTCTGCAGGAGGAGTCGCACGATGGCAGCACCGAGCGGCGTGCCTCCACCGACGACGAGGTAGGATTCTTGTTGGTGGTATGAAGACATGGTGTTAATTGGAAGGTTGGTGGGGCATTCATCCAGATTCCGAGATGCCATAACGGCGCGAGAATTCACAGGGTGGGCGTCAGGAACGACGACAGAGTGGAGCACTAGTGGAGCGAGCGATACAATTTGGGGGCGTCTAAACCATCACACAGACTGTGGTATTCCGGTCTTTTTTGAAGTCGAAATGCGAGTGGAATGGCAGGGATTGGCAGAAGAAGTGTGAATTGTCTTGGGATTGTCCAAGCGGCGGATTCTTGATTGCGAACCGTGTCTGCGTCTGTTCCTGGAACTTCCTCGGTGATTTTTTGCGTTCATTTTGGCCCAGACTTGTCTGGTAGAACGATTCAGCGACAGCGAGGATGTAGTTTCGGTCAAGGAGGCAAGTCAGAGTGATGCGGTGATGCGTACCGGCAGTCGGCAACCTATAAAGGCCGGGTGCCCGGTCGCGGCCGATCCATTTGATCCCGACTCTTGCTCTCAAACCGACATGTCGCCTGGACTCAGTCTGCCTTTTAGACCGCATCTTCCACAAACGAAAGGTCAAATTAACATAGTCAATTTAACTTTGACGCCCTCAGTCGAAACGTCCACAAGCTACTGATATCAAGTCCCCGTGGGCCTCAGCATGGCGTTTAAATCGCACCATTTGCTTCCTTCTGGTACATGCTTAGGCTTCCCTAGTAGGCTTACAGTGCAAGATTACAAGTTCAACGTCCTATCCCGGAAGAGCTCTTGGCATTCACCCACCGAACGCGGTCACGTTGGCTACCAGCATGTGCTAATTTGGCGCGTGTGCGAATCACGCGAGGAGCAATTATATACATCGAGAAGAGACGAAGAAGGCCGACGGATCGATAACGAAAGCTCCAGGGACCCTCTAGGGCCAATGCGTGGGCGAGTTCAAGCGCGTGCCGTGTCACGCGAAGATGTGGATGGATTCTGCGAAGCCCCAGTCCGAAACCTCGCAGCAACTAGGCTTTCGTTGAAAAGGCGTCTGGGCTACCTCGCTCCTTTTCATCCTCCCCAGAATGCGTGGTCTCAAGTCTATCGTGGTGGCCACAGTCTCACTGCTACTCTCTCGCGGAGTTTCCGCGCAGACACAGAAAGCCGTGTACGCCCATTTCATGGTACGATACATACATCATTCTCTCGATATCCTCCTGAGTTCGTCTCCGTAGGTTGGCATCGTGGAGAACTACACCGTTGACGATTGGAAGGCCGACATGGCCGACGCTCAAGCAATCGGTATCGACGGCTTCGCGCTCAACTGCGCACCACCGCGGGTGGACTCCTACACCCCGAAGCAGCTGGCCAACGCGTATCAAGCCGCGGGCGAGATGGGGTTCAAGGTCTTCATCTCTTTCGATTTTGCGTATTGGCAGAACGGTGCGTGCAATCGACTAGTCTAGTCTTCCGAAACTGGCTGATCCATGGTTCGCAGACGACACCGCGCTCATCACCCAGGCGCTGCAGAACTACAGCTCACTCCCCGGACAGGCAAAATATGCCGGCGGTGCCATCGCCAGCACCTTCGTCGGCGAGTTCTTCGACTGGGCGCCGGTCAAGGCCGTCCTCCCTATCACTGCGCTGCCCAACTTCGAGGACCCGATCCAGGCGTCGCAACTGCATACGAGCTTTGATGGGGGGTTTAGCTGGCTGCCATGGCCGACGGACGGCGGGAACAGTATCATTCCTGGGCCCATCACGGAGGTTTGGGACCTCAAGTTCTTTCAGTTCCTCGCGGGGCGCCCGTATATGGTACGTGGTGTCGTGTCACCAATCTCGTGCAGAGGAGAAATTAATCCGATAACTTCGGCAGATGCCCGTGTCCCCTTGGTTCTCGACGCACTTCAATAGCAAGAACTGGGTCTTCATCTGCGAGGAGCTCATCACGGACCGCTGGCGTCAAGTTCTCGAGCTCCAGCCCCAGCTGGTCGAGATCATCTCGTGGAATGACTTCGGTACGTCTCCCACCTCCCTCGCTCCATATGCAATCTAACCGCCTACAGGCGAAAGCCACTACATCTCCGGCCCCCAACCGCACCACTCCGACGACGGCTCCTCCCAATGGGCCACGGGCATGCCGCACGACGCCTGGCGCCGCATCATGAAGCCCTACATCACCGCCTACAAAGCCGGCGCCGCCACCCCCACCGTCACCACCGACGGGCTCGTCTACTGGTACCGCCCCACGCCCAAAGGCGTGCGCTGCACCAACGACACGCTCCCTGCCCCGAACGGGATCAACCTGCTCGCGGACGTGGTGTTCGCGACGACGATGCTGACGTCGCCGGCGACGTTGACCGTGACGAGCGGCGGGCTGCCGCCGGTGAGCGTTAATGTCTCGGCGGGGATCGTGACGAGCAATTTCACGATGGGGGTGGGGACGCAGACGTTCGTTGTTAGTCGGAATGGCGCGAGGATTTTGGGCGGGAATGGAGGGTTGCAGATTGCGTCGAGCTGTTTGACTTATAACTTCAACGCGTATGTTGGAGGATTTTGACGTTCGCGCGGAGGATTAAATGACTTTTGTGTATGTACAATTACTGTAACCCCCATTTCCTTCCTTGCAATGTACTTTGGATGATGTATTTCACTCAAAGTTCAACCAAATCGTCTGATTTGTCTTGGATTTTTCGATAACATTAGGTGGTTGGGGTCTTCAGAAGGCATATCGAGTCGCTCAGCCTTGATGAGCACTCGTTTCCATGAGGGATGCAATGTGAACCTCGGCACAAACGGACGTCGTCGGGAATCTCCGGGACTGTGTTTACGCGACCCCGCAATGACCTGCAATCCAAACAAATGATGCGCCTCTTTTTCGCACACGACCATCATGCCCTTCGCCTTCCTCCCCTTCCCATACCTCAACACATATGCTCTAACCACCCAATTCGGCATCCTAGCCGCCCTCCTCCTCCTCTCCTACCGCTACAGCCGCCTACGCAGCGCCCTCGTCGCCGCGCTCGGGATCTACACCGCCTGGAAGATCGTGCCGCCACTCGCCCGGTAGGCCCAAAAATGCAACCCAAAAAATGTCTTGTTAATGGGGTCGGAGTTTGAATTTCAGATGGGGCTACATCGCCTTCAAAGCGATCGCGATGTTCGGTTTCTACGTCCACTTCTTCATCGTCGGCGCGGGTTATGCGCTGACCGCTGTGGTGGCTCTATGGAATTACCCCGAGCTGTTGAGGATGTTTGCGGAGGGTTTTAATGCGACATAATGTAAACTGTGAGTGTCCAATCAGATGCATCTCCGTCTCCCGCTCCTCATTTTTCTTTTACTGATTTTAGCCTCACCGCATGAAGGTTCCGCCTTGAGCGAATGTACTATTGCCGAATCTGCGAATCTGGGTCCGACCGCAAGATCCCGCTCGGATCCTCGCTATGCTGCACTGGCAAAGCATACCTGGAAGAAGCCCGTCGTGTATATTATTGTATTCAGACGATTTCTTGGTTAATCGCACCATCCCTCGGTCTTCTACACGCTCTTGTTGCCGTACGATCTCGTCTACTGCGGCCTTTCGTTCAAGGACATGCGTTCTGTTTCGCCTTCAAAACTTCCCTTCAGTTTCGCCCGTCTGGCGCAGGATTGCCTCTCTTGTCTAACCTGCAGATCCGACCATGCTCACCCGTGCAGGCCCACTGCAATTTCACACACAGAATGGACAGCACATCGTCCATGTCTATACCTCCTCCCTCCGGACGAACTCACCGGAGGCATATTCAAAGCGCACTGCCAAGCCCCTGAGTGCTCGAATAAATTTCGGTCTCACTCACCCCTCAATGGTCCCTCGATCCTCCTCTTGCCCTCTTCCCAGACCGCCCCTCCTTCCTCCCCTTCTCCTTCATCCACCACCACCACCACCATGTTCATGTCCTACGGCACCTTCGCCCTCGACACCTCCCCCGTCCGCCGCGAGGCCCGCTTCACCCACAACCTCCTAGTCCTCCTCACCGAACTCATCGCGAGCACCCTCGCCTCCTTCGTCATCCTCATCTCTCTCCTCTACCTCGCGCACATCGAGTTCGTGCCGCTCTTTGCCTTGGAGGTCACCTTTGGGTTCACGTGCCTCGTCTTTGGCGCGCTGGAGGGCGTGGGGGCGCTGTGGTATACCTACCGGGGGTGGGGCGAGGGCGCGATTACCCTTGATGATGCGCGCGCGATGGAAGAGTTGGAGGATGGGCTCGTGGAGGCATACGTCTACGAGAAGTAATTGTCTCGCGTGCGTGCATGGGCATTTGGTGCGTGCTTTCTTCCCTCGTCCAAGACGCTTCGCATTCTGACTAGGAGAATTCAGACATGCCCCACTTTCCTTGGGTCTCACCTCACTCTCCTACCCTCACCCCCCTTCTCTAACCCAAAACTCAAGCGGAGCTCTGTGTGCGCGCGATGTACCGATTAATGTACCTATAATGGATCTTACTCTTACCTGCCCTTTGGAATCCAAAACTCATTTCTGTCGCATTTCACCCCTATTTCTTTCCGAGTAACTCAGTGAACCTCTGCGGCATCGGCTTTGTCCTTTGAATGACTCGGAGGTAATAATTTGTACCTCTACGGCATCGGTTTTTGTCAACAAGCCCACCATCTGCTTTCCTTCTGGGGTATCGAAGAGTGCGACAAAAGAAAACCAAATATAATACAAGAAACACGACCCAAACTGGACCCAAACTGCTACCACCGTCATAAAAGCGACCCCCCTTCCCTACGGAGTAGTCGGAGGTGGCTCAAGCGGGAAGTCACCATCGTCCTCCAACCACTCCCATCTATGCGTAAGGACGGCCAACGACCCAGAGTCAGGATCTGGCGGCTCGAGCTGGGAGTGAAACAAGTCCCAGGCGCTGGTGAGAGCTACGTGCGAGCGCGCAGCACTCAAGGATGGCGCATGCGGCGCAGCGGTGGCCTGGCGGCGCCGCGTACCGCGTGGGCGGGGGTGAGGCGGCAGCGCGGGGGAACTCGCGGATCCGGGGACCGCACGGTCGGCGAGCGCTGTGCGGGGCGTGTAGACGGGCAGCGGCAGCGGCGGGGACACGGCGAAGGGGAGGAACGTATACCGCAGCTCGTCGCGTCGTCGCCCCTCCGCATGGATAACACACGGCGTGTCCAGCGCACCGAGCGCGTTCCCACTGCATGCAATCAACCCTCAGTCAGTCACTCGTATGGACCGATCAATTCGGAACGGGGACGCACCAGATCTTGCACCCAACCCCGCGTATCGCGCACCCGCACGCGTCCTCGTGTATATTGAGCGCAGTCGCCGCGCCGGGGGTGAAGTATGCGCGTTCCAGTGGAATGACATTTGGGCTGACACCGGCTAGCGGAGCGCGCCAGCGCACGGCCTCGCGGCCCGTGCTGTGAACAGCGGCGCCACATCCGTTGGACCGCTTTTGGCGCTTGCGCGGGCGCTCTGGAGGTGGCGAGGGACAGGGGAGGAACTGGGGGTGTGGCGCCGCAGTAGTGGGTTCTTGAGCCGGGTCGAGGGTAAGATCGCACGAGTCGTATTCGCGGCCGCAGAAGAGCGCTATGCCAGCGGGGGTGGGGGTACGGGTGGGGGCTGCAGATGCGAACGTGGCGGGATCGATATGGCGGGGTTCGGGGCGTCGGCGCATATTTGGGCGGGGGCGTTGTGGAGACGGGTGGTTGAAGGTTGGTGAGGGCGACCTGCCGCGTTGCGAGTGCGAGGACGGATGGCTGGGTGACATCGCTGACTGGACGACGGCGACTTCAACAAGAGCGGCGGCGACCTGATATATAAGGCGCCCCGTGGCAGCGTGCGACTGCCGGGGATCAGCATCTAGACCCAGTAGGATTTCGGAAACTTGCCGACATTGAACCTCGTCTTAATTGAATCCTTTAGCGAGTGAACAGACAGAAGGTCGTGGTAAGACGGAGAACGTACCTCGACCTCGAGGAAATATTCTCGATCCACCGGCGTCGAGTGGGTTTGCTGGGGAGGCAGTGTTGGTCGAAATCGCCGCCTTGCCTCAAACCCGTGCTAAGAATGAGAGATTCTAACTTCTCCGGGCCGCGAGTCCTTACGAGATCACCTTCCAAAGACAGGCAAAGACCCGATGTGGGTGAAGTGGGTCGCGGGGGGAAATCATCTCCGGCGGCCGAGACCATCGGTTTCGCCTAGGATAGACACAAAGGCATTGTCCGGGTCCATAGTTATGCGCTGGCAGACCCAAAGTCAAAGAGATACCGTACAGCATCACGCTGGTTCTTCCGCGAATACGAGACTTTGTTACAATCTTGCGTTATCTGACGGTCTAGGGCGCAGCTAGGCAGTCCGGGTATGGAAGTACAACCTCCGATTCGCTCCGATCTACGTGGAGGAGAAGTTATCTCGTTTAGAAGCGCGCAGTTGAACCCATGGACAGCTCGAGAACCAGGTGATGCGAGAGGTATTCTTGAACGATGAAAGGATTGTGGTGTTGAAGTTAAACCGCAATCGAGTTGTTGGGAAGCCAGGCGATGGCGAGAATTGATAAGAAGAGTATGTAGCCTCGATGGACGATGGAACCAAAAGACGCCTCAAGTAACGAGAGGACGATGTCCCACATGCAAGCTCTGAGAATAAGAAGCCGCAATAGCCCCTTCTTGGCAACCGGGAGCGGCCTCAATGTCCGTCGATGGGAAGCGATGGGAGTTGTTCCTGGTGAAGTGATGTCGAGGAAAGACGTTCGTGTTGTATCAATCATGGAACCGTGAATCAATGATAAAGACGCTTCGGCGGCGCAATTACTTCCCGGTAGCCCCGCGCCAGTATACGGAGAAGAGAGGGTGGTTAGTCGGCCGCCGCGCGAAACGGCGGAGTATGGAACGGGAATCTTTGCAGCTCTATCAATGAAGGTCGATTCGCAGATGTATAAACAAACACACCTTGAATCAGTCGAACATCAGAAACCCAGGTGTCCCTCCGTCGTCGTCGTCCTCTTCTTCAACGGACGCATGGAGCATTTCATACTGCAACGCTGGAAACTCAAGTTAGTATTGCTGTGGGTAAGATGGAAGATAGATGAATAAAAACACACAATCAATCTCCCCCGTTCGGCGACGCGCGATGAAATCCTCTGCGCGAGCCCAAAAGTCGAGGTTCTCCCGGACCCCAATGTGCCAGTCCTCGACATGCCAGGAGGAGTGCATCACGAGGAATCGCGGGTCGTGCGCGAGCGCGCGGAAGTGCCGCGTGACCGATTCGTGGTGCTGTACCATCGGGGGCATGAAGAACACCAGGACGCGAAGGGCCGCGCACATCTGAAGCAGGGCGGGGCAGCAGACCTGGAGCATTCCGCGGTGGTCGACGGCCAGGTGGGTTAGACTCGGGAGTTGGGCGAGGCGCGCGCAGAGTGCTTCGGGCTCGTGGAGGACGGAGGCTTGGGAGAGACCGAGGTGGGTGAGGGTGGTAAAGAGGGAGTGATTGGGCTCGAGGAGGCGCAGTAGGGCACGCGAGTCGCCGTGCAGGCGCGTAAGCGGCATCTTCGCGATTATTTCTATGCATCTGCGGTCGGCTGGCGCTTCGTAATGGCCGAACCTGGCTCCCAGTGTGAGGTTTGTGACTCCTGGGCAATAGGATAAGATCCGTAGTATACTGGGGTTGGCACTGGAGAGGCCCCGCGGTTGGTAGAGATACAGGTTGCGCACGGAATTGCGAAAGAGCGCTGAATTTTGGTACATCGCGTGTAACAGACGCTGCGCTGTCAAAATCGGGTAGCCGTCTATGTCCAGGGATCCGTGGAGTGCGATTGTGCGGTACAGAAGAGGCTCTACCCTGTAACATATTCGACCATTATTTTCCTTTGTATGCATGGCTCCACCCACCATTCTTTGACGCGCCACGCAACGAGCATGAGCTTTGGGATTAAAACTGGGCGAGATTCGGCGCAAAGCTCGAATATTTGCCGTTCTAGATCCAGAGGAAGGGTAGGATCCAGAGACATAGCCAGAATGCGCGCCCAACGGGTGGCGCTGGACAAGATGGGCGTTGTAAGCAAGCCGCGGGAACGACCCGCATCAATCAATCCATCATGATGGAACCGGCTAGTTCAGTTCTCCCTCTCCCTTGCCTCCTCCCACCATGCGCCGAAGCATCTGGGACTTTCTGCGCGACCAATTCACCCCGCAGCCGCCCGTGGTGAAGGCAGACCTTACTGGGAAGACTGTCCTTGTCGTCGGAGCAAACACTGGCCTCGGATTTGAGGCCGCGCTGCATTTTGCGACGATGCATCCAGGACTCCTCATCCTCGCGTGTCGAAGTCAGAGCAAGGGTCAAGCTGCCTTAGAGAGTATGTGACTCCCCGATAGAATCATATACAGACTGAAACGAATATTTTTCTAGAGCTGAAAGCGACCACCGGATGCACGACGGCGGAGCTTTGGATTATTGACCTCGCTGATTTTGAATCCGTCAAGCAGTTTGCGGACAAGTTTGAGCAAGACGGACGCCGGCTTGACATTGTGGTTCTGAATGCCGCCATCCTCGCCGACAAGTACGAGCCAACGAAGGACGGGTGGGAAGCCGCGTGTGTTTACTCATTCATCTCCCATCTATCCACGCCAGTCTAATAACCCCGTGCCGCAGACTGCAAATAAGCTGCCTATCAACCCCACTCCTGGCGCTTCGCCTCCTTCCAGCCCTGCTTAAAACTGCGCGCGAACATGACACCCAACCCCGTATCGTCGTCGTCACCAGCGAAATGCATTACTGGGCACACATGGAGAAGGCCGTTCTCGAGAGCCCGGAAATCCTCAAAACGCTGGGCAGTGAGGAATACTCTACCCCCGCCGTCATGTCCACGAGATACCTCGTCACCAAGCGTGCGTGGGCATCCCCTTTTCTCTGGCTTTCCTTTTCCTAACGTTTCTCCAGTGCTGAACATCCTCTTCGTGCGCGCCCTCACCGAGCGCCTGCCCCCGAACTCCCCGCTTATCATCAACTCCGTCAACCCCGGGCTCTGCCATTCCGACCTCACGCGCGGCCTCTCCGGCATCGTCGCCTTCCTCGAGCAGCTCTTCGCCCTCATCCTCTCCTTCTCGACCGAGGTCGGCAGCAGGCAGCTCGTTCTCGCCGCCGTCGCGCCTGCGGGGAACTCGAAGCTCGCACTCGAGGAGCTGCGGGGAGCGTACATCTCTGGCTCGAATATCCGCGAGCCGAGCGAGTTTGTGGTGAGTCCTGAGGGGAGGAAGGTGCAGGATCGAATTTGGTGCGTCGATATGGATGAGATGAAACAGAATGAGCTAATCAATGTCTGCAGGGACGAGACGGTCGATATATTGGAGAAGGTGGACCCGAAGGTGGCGGATACGGTCGAGAAGTATCTGTCTGAAGCTGCCATCTAATGAGTATATGGTGCGGTGCAATTCCCGCTAAAGGATTAATGACAAAACCTCCTCTCAACCGATACGGATCCACCTTGCTTGTGCGGAAATAATCTCGGGCCCACGCACGGGGAGGCGCGCGGACGGACCCCGGTGGTTTGTGTTTTGTTTTCAATTCATTCACCTTCCATTTCGCCTCCGAGTCGACTCAAGCAAACCAAGAGATGATGAAATTCAAGTCGTATGGCTCCCGACAAGTGTCCGACGTCCAGGCCTCTATCTCTGCAGCGTATCCGCTGCACCCTCCGCTGGCTACCCAATCTGCAGACCGCCTCAGCACCCTCGTGGAGGACGTCTTTGCGCCCAGGGCAGTCGCGGAGGTTGTGAGATCGGTGAGAGGACTTGGACCTGCCTTTTTCCTCCAGACTTGATTTTCCGTTCTTCATCTCCCGAAGGTTGATTGTGGTGTTCTCGGGTAGATGCATAGAATCCTCCGCACTAACATATTGCATTTATTTATCTACGAGCCGAGGACTCAGTCGATAGCGACAACTGGCCTCTCGGTGGCAGATATCGAGTTCAATCATCCACTCATCATTTCTGACCTATCCCGGTTTCGACGAAAACGTCGTGAACAACCACTGCGCAAATACAAGTACCTCCCGAAAACGACCGTAGGCGAAGAAAGGTAAAGTAGGAAGTAATTTATTGGTTGCGACTAATACTCCGAATCCTCCGAATCCCCCCTCCCATTCAAATTCTCCCCGTCCGTGACTTCCAACGCAATCGTTCCGTCAGACTGCAAGAACGGGAGATACCCGACCCTCCTCATGGTGACACAAAGACCGTCGAGTGGGCAGTGCGAACGCGTCAACATTTCCACGACCTCCGGAATGCAGGGTTCGGGCAGTGAGAGTTGCTTCAGCGCGGGAAGGGTGAGTCTGCTCAAAAGGGCGGGAAGCGCATCTGGCCTCCCGCGAATTCCATATGTGAGCGCAACCGTTTGGAGGTGCATGAGAGGTGGGATGGAGGGAAGCTGGTCCCAGGAGTTGCCAGGTGCGAGGAAGGTTTTCGTCATCGTGGCCGAAAACTCGCGAAGGCTGCTCGCAGTGCGCATAATTTTCACGACGTCCGCGAGGGGCGCGTGGATCGTGATCGACGTTAGCTGGGCCCAGGGAACTCCGATCATGTGTGCCTTCGGGCCAGACAGCTTCACGGTCGTCAGCTTGGGTCCAACGAAAGTCCTGGCAGAGCCTGCCATTTCAGCGGAGGGTGCACTGGCATACGGCTCCACGAGGTGAATCTCCAGACTCCGAAGCAGAGGCAGTCGGCCTGAATGTCAGGAAGGGCGTGCCAAGACATGGTTAGCGCGACAGTCTCCCACCGCGCCTGCTGAGCGAGGATTGCGGCCAGGGCCAGAGACATAGTCCCCCTGTTGTAGTTGTCGCTGAAGCTGATGGAGAGGGGACAGTCCCGGGACCGTGCCAGCCACATCTCGAGGAGTTGGATGTAACCCTGCGTGAACTGGGGCCCCCAGTCCCTCATAAATTATCCCCATGCTCGACCACAGGGAAGGAGTGGAGAGCACAATGTCGCGCCACCTCTGGCAGATATGGCCGAGGTAGACTGGGGACGCGCGGCCGCGCAGGGACGTGAATCCATCAACAGTCTGCAGGAAGATTTCGGAAACGACCTCGTTGGGGAGGGTCAAGACGGGGTATTTGTAGTTGGAGAGATGCTGTTTCAAAGCTTTTCGCTCGAGTTTGGCTTTAGAGAGAGCGTCCCTCAGCGCGAGTATTTCGGCGTCCACTTCGGTGATCCGACGACGAGTGAAGTCCAGGGGGAAAAGGTGCATCGGGAGGGCGAATGGAGCGGCCATGAATGTCTGTACTGGCAGTTGAGTTGCAGTTCGTCCACCAGGCTTGAACCAGCTTCGAAGTTTAGCCCACGTACCAGGAGCTGCCACGACCCGCGACGCTTTGGATATCGCTGCGCAGGTGGGTAACCGCTAATGTACGAGGAACGCGGGGATACTGTTCGTGGTTCAGCGCAATTCAACGCGGGCGCAATCCACTTGCCACTGACAGTGACGGCGGGAAGAAAGGAAGAATTGACTCCAGTCACATGAGCCGAGCGCCGACGCGTCCGGCGTCAACCAAACACGCGCAACGTTCGCGACAAGCGAAAAAACCGCTCGTGGTTCTTTGGAACCCACGATAATTGGCCGCGGAGTAGACAGAGAGGTTTAGTCTTGTGGGTTTGAAAAATATTTGCTACAGACGACCACCGCCATACTTCGTTGGAATCAGCGAACAGTGAAAGAGATATTGAAAGACTCACAACCAAGCGGCCTTGGTAAAATTAGCTATTCCAGCACAATCAAACAGGACCGTGTAAATTCTGCCACTGGAAAGCCAACCGTGTTCTTTGGCACAATCTACTGTTTTATATCAAAGCATCTAAGAGAGCGGATTGTAAAATGCGTGGACGTCTTCCTCAGGAGGAACCGCCGGAGGAAGCGACCGCCACGATCAGTGAGGGCTTGGCTGGGTTGATGTTGAGTATGACTGGACCCGACAGTGCTTGAAATTTCTACCCGCAAAAACGGAGGCTCCGGCCTATGACCTCGTGGGGAGTCGAACCCCAGTTCTCCCCGACAATGCGATTGTTGCCGCCATACGGGTCGGAGGCGACCGCCACGGTCAACGAGGACTTGTGTAGGTTGGTATTGGGTTTGGCATACCGCCACCAGGTTGGGTTGATTTTTTTTGTTCCTCGTCTAGGCTTTACTACCGCCGCAGTCTGGGTATATATGTCGACGGAGCCTAAACTTTCTTCTGGGGTGTGTTGCATTCGCCTGTGCTAACAAAAGTCAACGAATTTACTGGATATGCCCTCGCGGGGAGTCGAACCCCACTTCTTCCTGAATAAGCTTGCCGCACCGTAGTTAGTTACTCATTAGTAGGAAGCGACTGCCGCAGTCAACGAGGGCCTATGTGGGTTACTATTAGCTTTGTGATACCACCCAAGCTGGGCTGAAATTTTCCGGTCCTCGTCGGGGACCCGGAAGACGTACTTGGCCTCTGATGAACAAAATTTACAACAAAAACGAACTCTTATCTTGTACAGTGTTCTATGTAGTAATGGGACGGTCAAATTTCGACCCCCAATATGAGCCGAAATTTGCCGTTTTGGGGCAACTTTGATCCAGCCAATCTGATCTGTAAGGTCAAATCTTGCTCGAGATAAGATTTGGAGCCAATAGCTGCTATCGTGAGCTATATCGAGCCAGTTCTTTGCGAAAAGTCCTTATCAGCTGATGCGGGCTTAATGGGACGTGACAGATCGAGTCTTGAGAAGCCTGCCGTAATTAATCCGTGTCCATTCCCGAACCGCTCGGAGACTCCTCGTCCTCGTCCTCGCTATCCACCACCGCTTTTTTGGGCCTCGGCAACAACTTCTCGACCCCGTAATCCTTCAATGCTGGCTTGAGCCACTCCGGCTTCCTCTTTTCGGCCTTTGCCAGCTCCTTTTCCTCCAACCACTCCTCCGTGTCGGCTTTGTATTGTGCCTTCTTCGTCTCGTTTCGGGCTCGTATCTGCTTGTTATTAGCCTGCCACTGGGCTAGTTTCTCTGCATGGGCCGCCCGCTGCTCCTTCCGAGCTTCTTTTTCCTCCCCCTCCCGCTCCTTCTTTTCCGCATCCTCCTGGCACAGATCAAAAAACTCGTCACCCGTTAAGAGCTTTGGCCGCCCATCTCCCATCTTCCTCTTCCCTCCCTTCCGCTTCTTTTTATCCTCCTGCGCCTGGAGCTGTTCACTGACCCGCCGCGTATGCAACCCCGTGAGGATCGACTTGGCCTGCGTGTCAATCAGCAGCCTTTTTCGGGCCTCATCTCGCTGCTCCGCTTCCCGCAACGCGTCAACGAGTTCCTGCTCACGCGCACTGGCTACCGGACGGTCCAGCAACGTGGAATAACGAGACTCCCGTCGCATGGGGGAGATTATGAATGGCTGGAGCGCGGGAGGAGCGTCGGTGGATCTCAATGGAGATGATGTCGTGAGATATCCTGATGATGTTGTCGACAGGCCGTCGACAGCCGCGCGCATGAACTGGGGGGGGAGGGAAGTGGACGATGATGGGACTGGCGACGACGATCTCGATGCAGCCGGGCTTTCAGTCCTCTCGCGCATGGCCTGGAGGTCTTTGTAGTCGGCATAATCCCAAATCATTTCCGTCATGAGTTTGACAGGACTCGATTGGCGGACGGGAATCGACGCATGCAGTGAAGACCCCAGGCTCGGGGCCATCATGGCCGGGGTGATGACCGCTCTATTGAAGGGGATGATACCGGTTTTTTTTGAAGGCGCTCCGAATATTTGCCTCGCTGAGACTTTTGACATGGGCTTCAGCATACACCGCCAAAAAATTGGTCTTGTCAACAGTGACACCCTTTGCCTCCCAGCGATCGCGCGCGTCGCTCCAGTTTTGCTTGAAGACACCGAAGATTACGACATCGAGTCCTTGGAAGGCGTGGGTCGCGTGGGAGGGGTAACACAGGATTTCAATATTATTCTCCCGGGCGTAACGCAAAAACTTGACACCACAGTGGGATGAGTGACCGTCGACGATCAGGAGCCGACGGCGGCCCTTGGCCTTCTTCCGGGTGCGTTTGTCGAGATCCTTCAAGTACTCGACACTGATTTCGCCGTCGATATAGCCTTTCTTTGAATATCCCAAGCTGGTGTCGCCGTTTCAAAAGGAAAATCATCCCGGGAGAAATATGATGACTTACGACGCATTGGTAGGGTTATCCTGGGCCCAATTGGCTTGATAACCTTCCCCTTTGAAGATGACAGCCGGGGGAATTGATGTTCCATCTCCGCAAATGGTCACCAATGCGGTTATATTTTCCCGGTTACCGCTGCGCTGCTGATGCTGCACCTTTTTCCCCTGCTTCCCAATGACCCGCTCCTTCTGCCCAATCCCCAACTGGAACCCGGACTCATCGGCGGCGTAAATGAGCTCGTCTGGGATACGATCGTCTCCGCCCTTGCCCTCGATGGTCTTCTCCAACAAATCAAAATACTCCTCCGTTGTTTGCGGGTTAACGGCGCGCCCACGCGACTTGTCCAGCCCACGGGACCAATACCTTCCCAGCTTGTCGATATTGTCTGAGACAAATTTATGGGTCCACTGTCGTCCCACGCCCTCGGCCGGAAAAGCGTCACCCAAACGTGCCCGAACTATCTCATCAACATGTTCCTTCAGCCGACGGTGACTGAGAGGAAAGCCGCGCTCGGAGCACTCGGCGGCAAAGTCCACAACGATAACGGTTTCTTCTTTGGTTAGCCAAGCATGATGCTCGTGCCCGTCTTTCCGGTTGACCCCGCCCTTGATTCTCCGGTCTAGGGTAGACTTGGAGATGTCCACTGTCTTCTTTTCCTGCGCCAGGCATTCCCCTTGGGCCTGAGCAATGGCCTGATTCAAGCTCAAAGGATTTGTTGTCGGGGAGTTCCGTGACTCTGCGTGAATTTCCTGGGCGCGTAACAACCACTTCTCCTTGTGGGCTGACTCCTGATTTTGCTTTTCCCGGTCGGATTTAGCGCGACCGACCATCGTGAAGGGAGAAATGAGCGCGTCGGAAGAAAGTGAAAAAATATATCCAAAAGGGGACATGCACGTGCTGTGACGCCGCGTGTTTACGCCACCGGAGCACTTTTCTCATCCTTGGACTGTGGCTCTGGACATTCACTGTGGGTGGGTATAGAAACAATGTGGGACTCCTCCCCCAGCTGTCCCACACGTCCTCAATTATTTCCAGGCCACCCCAATTTTTTTATCCAGCAGCAGAGACGAAATTCGATTTCACGACAACGGACTTCTCACCTTGATCTTCGTCTCTGAGGAGATCGAAAGCCTGCGAGAGCCTGTTATTTTTTTAGCAGTATGGTTATATACCAATAAGTTCCCAACCCGAAATCTATAGACCAGCAACTCGAATTGAGGGCAGGAAAAATCAACGTCCCATTACCCCTGGCCGTCCCATTACTACATAGAAGACTGTACGGGAGTGCGCCGGACGCGGCGCGCAAAAAGACCTGCCATGACCATCTTGTCATGCCCTTGTGGGGAATCGAACCCCACTTCTTCCCCGCAACATTGCTCAGCAACGAGTAGGAAGCGACCGCCACGGTCAACAAGGGCTTCTGTAGGTTGATCATCAGTATATTGAGTTTGTGACACCAACGGCTGAACGATGCGCCCGGGCGAGAAAGAACTGCCGATTGTCTCCGCTGCAATGCTGCAAAGTAAGATAGGCCGCGTCCATATGCATCCAAGGGGCATCATCCCATCAAAGCTCATCTCACTCGACACCACATGCGAAATCGAGAATTCTGGTCCGTGAATCTCTTCTAGGTATACCTCTGAGTGCTCAAAATTAAATTCATAATTTTCTGCTCAGAATTGAAGCACTAGATAGCTTTTTCGTGCTCCCATCACCTTTTGATCTCTGCCAACACATTTCACGAAAAAGCTATCTAGTCCTCCAGTCCTGAACGTAAAATCTCAAATTTAAGTTTGGGCACTCTAGGGCATCATCTTAAGCGATTGACAGGCCAGAATTCCCGATTTCGCTCCCAGACTTGAGTGGGATGACATTTGATGGGACCCACCACTTGGATGGATATGGCTGCGGCCTATCTTAGGAGAACGCAACCGGTTACTAGAACTTGGGGTACTAGAATTCGGAAGCCCACAACTTTGTAACCGTTCCCAGCAACGCTTGCGCTGATTTTTCCTGGTCGTCTCTTCATGTAATAATCAGTGTGTGAGGTGGATGAGACGGTCAGACCCAGGCCAGTGCGCGGGGGAAGCAGAAACCTGGGGTGCGTTCAATTCCGTAAATATTTGGTTGAGAAAATGTTCTGTTCAACCAGTCAACCAAGTTGAAATTGTCGATTTCGTCCTCTAATTCTATTCCAGACCGTTGCTGAGCGGACAGAACCTTCCCACCGGCGCCGTCGTCGTCGTCGTCAAGAGCCTCCTCGCGCCAAGCTGATGCTGAACGGCGCCTCCAAATCCCACCCGGGGGGCACTCAATTCCAACGGTGCGTTGGATGCGCCGGCACCAAAAGACACGACCTTACCGGATATGCCCTCGCAGGGAGTTGAACCCCAATCCTTTCCGCAAGGGTTGGAATACGAAGGGTAGGAAGCGACCACCAAGGTCAACGAAGGCTTGTATAATGTTGAAATCGAGTCCGTGACACATGCAGCTGGTTCGGATGGGTAGACAGTGAAGTTTACTGCCTTAGTCGTTGCGCTGGCGCAAAATAGATATTCGATTTGATCCTGATGCCCTCGCGGGAAGTCGAACCCCGCCTCTTCCCGACCAACCACGCGCCGAAACTTAACCAGGTGTGGTGTTGTTCTGTTCTGGTCAACGAGGGGTCCGACACAAACTTGAAGTTGGGGTTAGATTTTTTTGTTCCTCATGAACAAGCCGGTGGCCCGCCGTTATGTCTAATGCGGTGTTTGGAACTTGCACGTCGGTGCGTTGAATGCGCCTGCATAAGAAGAAAAAACATTGAGTTCTTCCCAGTATGCCCTCGTTGGGAATTGAACCCCAGGTTTTTTATCCTGAGTCTTATCCCTGAAAAGGACTATGTGTAGGACTCGACCACCATGGTCAACGACGGCTTGAAGCTTCAAGCTTCAAGCCTTAAGCGGGTCGAATCGGACTGAGCTTAGCGTGGCCGCTGGTAGGTAAGACTTGCGCGTGGGTCGGAGTGGAGTTCGTGACGCACGAAGTCGAGTTGGATTCTCTCGGTCCTCCGCTCACAAGAGCAGCATCGGGGCAGTAGATAGATACATCGAAGTCCCGACGGTGCTTGAAACTTCTACGCCGAAAAAAGAGGCTGGCCGTTGATTCATGCCCTCGTGGGGAGTCGAACCCCACTTCTTCCCGACAATCCTACATAGAAGCAATCTTACGAGTGGGAAGCGACCGCCACGGTCAACAAAGGCTTGTGGAGGTTGATATCGAGTTTGTGACACCAACGACTGAAGGATGTGGGTTTCGGTCAGAAACAACTGGCAAATATCTCCGCTGCAAAACCGGTAACTAGATCATTGAGAACGCAACCGGCTACTAGAATTTGGAAGCCCATACATAACTTAAGAACTCTGCAACCGTTCCCAGCAACGCTTGCGTTGATTTTCGCTGCTCGTCTCTTCGTGTGATAATTTGTGTGCGACCTAGATGAGACGGCTAGAGCTAAGCCAGCGCGCACGGGAAAGCGAAAACCTCGGATGTGTTCAATCCGCAAATATTTGGCTGAGAAAATGTTCTGTTCAACCCAAGTTCAACCATTCAATTGTCGATTCAAATTCTCTCGTCCTTTGATTACGTTGTCTCACGCTGGCGATGAGCGGCCAGAAGGCATGGTCGTCGTCAAGAGCCTCCTCGCGCCAAGCTTCCGTTGAATGGCGCCTTCTGAATCTCCGAGTCCAAATCACAAATCCCACCCGGGCAGCAATCAATCAATTCCAACCCAAGGGCGGCCAATCACGGAGCCTTCCGCGACCGCTGTTCTGGGTGAACACCGTCCCACGTGAACCCGCTAAAAAGCCTCGACGGGAGGCTGCGCGGCGCTCCTCCTCCTGACTCCCTTCCCCACCTTTCCCCTTTGCCTGCCTAGGCTTTCCCTTTGCTTCCTCTCCTCGAAAAGCGATTCGGTGGCTGAGACTCACTTCGTCGCGGACTGGGATGGGCTGAGAAGGCGCTGGGGACGTCGACCGGCTTGACTCGGCTGGGGCGGGGAGGCATCAAAGCGCGGGAGAATGGGCTCGCAAGAATTCGCTGCGCTTTTTCTCGAGTGGGTCTTGGTTTCTGTGCTCCTCTGACTGCTCCTGGTGCGACGACCTGGATGTCGACCCTGGTTCTGGTAAAGACGGGGGAACGCGAGAGCGCAGTCCTCACGAAGCTGGAACCCGTCTTTATCCCGCAAATAATCTCTCGAGGATCGCAAGATGTCTCACTGCCTGTTTCCTACCTCTCCGTGTCCTCTTCCTTCCCTCAAGATGTCCTACACTCAAGTCACCACGCCCGCGCCCGCGTTCTTCTATCCCCCAATTCGACCTGGTGCGTAACAATATTCTTCTTCTCATAATTCATCCTCACATCCCACACAGAACGCCAACGCAATCCCGCACGAAGAACATTCCATCTGACCTCCCTCCCTCCCTTCCCCTTACCCACCCTGACCCACCCTCCTCCGCGGCGACGCACGCACGGCTCATCCATACCCCCCGTCGCCCGCGTTGCCCATCGGCGCCCCGGCAACGCTCTGCATTTCCAAGCAAGCCCAAGCCCCACTATAATTATCCTGACTCGGGGAATGACTCGGGGAACGGGGCGCGCTCATTGGGTCGGAGCTGCGTCGAATGGTGCACCGGGCTCATCGCGTATTTGTATCAGAGTTCACGGAAGTTCTCTTCCCGCGACAAGACAAGACGCAGACAATGACATACGGCGACGCCCCTCCGTCTCCGCAGTGACCTTTCTCGTCTTGCACTCTCCCCCTGCGTCTACCTGCAAGGTTTTCCAGTTGGTGTAGCCAATTTCCCCGGCCTGACGACCGACTTTGTGTGTGTTTATTTCCGATCCCGTCGCTCGCATCATTTCCAATCCATCGCCTTCCCTACCCAGCCGACTCCTTCCTCGTCCTCCCACCACGATCCCCTTCAAATGTCGCACTTCCTCCTCACCCCCCTCCCCGCCCTGCTCACCCTCGCCCTCGCGCCCCTCGCCGCCCACGGCGCCGCCTCAAACGGCATGGACATGTCCATGGACGACGGCATGTCCCTCGCCTCCGGCACCATGATGCCCATGCTCCACTTCACCCGCGGCGACACCCTCTGGTTCGCCGGCTGGGTCCCGCAATCCGGCGGCGCCATGGCCGGCGCGTGCGTCGGGCTCTTCCTCCTCGCGCTCGTCGATCGCTGGCTCGCGGCGGTGCGCGCGATGCTCGAGGTGCATTGGCATGAGGCGGGGAAGAGGCTGCGGCTCCGTAAAAATGGTGCGAGTAAGGATAAGGGGGATGTAGATGTGGATGAAGAGGACAAGTACGGGAAGATCAAGCGCCTGCGCTTGCGCGCGCCGCCGTTCGTGCCTGCGCATGATATCACGCGCGGGGCGCTGCATGCGGTGCAGGCTGCGCTTGGGTTTGCGTTTATGTTGGCTGTTATGTATGTCGTCTCTCTCTCTGTCTTTGTCTGTCTGTACCTGCGGCTGACGCCTCGTTTGTAGGACGTTCCAAGCGGCGTACATCATCACCATCGCGCTCGGCCTGGGCGTCGGCGAGATGCTGTTCGGGCGGTATATGGCGGGGCACTGATGATGATTCATTTGGTTCTACGACGATGATGCGGAGGGTGCGGTGTAGAGAGAGAGAGAGAGAGACGGAGCTGGGTGACGAATGTAACGGATTACGGATTTACGGACTGCTTTTCTTGTCATGTATAGGTATCGACGATGCTTTCTTGTTTTCCTTCATGAACACCTTCACGTTCAGAGATGTTATTGTCCTTGACCCTCGCCTCGCTTCTCTTGAACCTTCGTCCTTCGTCACTACATAGTAGGAAAGGGTCAAACCTCCTAGGGATGGAAATCGACTCGCGCGTTTGCAGTGCAAGAAGGTGCCGCACATACAAAGAAACGAGACACCCAGCCGGGCGTGCAAGCCAAGTAAATCCGTTCCTTCAAGAACGCTTGAGGCGTATCTCGTCGCCGCTTCTCAAGTCATGGATCTTCCTTCTTGTGCCTCAACGTCGTTTGAAAAAAAAAGCTTGGATAATTGGGGGGTCGGCCAAGCGCGACACTAGCGCGACGCCGTCATTGACAAGACGACAACAAGACGAGATACTTCTTCCTGCACCCAAGGCCAGTCGTGCAAGTCAGATGAATTCGTCCCTCCATGAACGCCGCCCTCATGGAAATCTACAAAGATATCAACGACTGACTCGATAATCTATGAACAAGTCGCCTCATTTTAGCTTTTCCTTGTTGAGCCTGAACTTCACTTATGAGAAGTAAAAACGGTTTTGGATGGTGAGGCGCGAGGCCATCGTCAACAAGCAGAGGCATTTCTTCCGTCGTACAAGTCAGTCAAAATTCGTAAGTAGTACATCCAATCGTAGAAAACCTCGTATCGTAAACGCGTCTATCCCATGCAATAGAAATACAGCGTCGTCGTCCTCAAACGTCGTCAAAGAAAACGCAGCACTTCCCAAACTCAAACAGTAAACACCTCCCCACAAAACGCCACCCCACCCGCCTTGCGCCCCTGCCCGCCCACATTCGCCCTCGCGACCGCATTCCCCGCCTCGCGGATGAGGCTCCCCGGCCCCGCAGCAAAGACCGCCACGCCCCCCGCCCCGCTCGCCACCCTCCTTCCGCTTCCCCTTCCGCTTCCCTTCTCCAAATCCCCATCCTCCTCCGTGCTCTGCTTCTCATCCCCCGCCCCACGCTCCAAATCCCCGTCTCCATCACCATCAACGCTCGAAGCCTCGCTCTCATCCGCACAACAACCCCCCACCCCCTCCACAACCCCCTCCAAGTCCAACAACCTCCCCAGCACATCCCCCACCCTCGGCCTCGCCTCCGTAACCGTACACCCCGGAATAACGGGCACCTTATCCGGATCGCATAAGCAGGTCACGAATATGCGTATCCTTAAATCCAGCCCTGAGTCGGGGCGGGCGGCGAGGGTGGCGATTTGGAGGAGGTGGGGCGCGAACCAGTGGATGGCGCCGAAGGAGCGGACGCACCAGCACCAGACGATGCGGCGCGTCTTCACCTCTTGATTTTGGAGGCGGCCGAGGGGCTGAGAGAGGCGCTGGCGGCGGCGCGAGGAAAGCCCAACGAGCTCGTCGAGCACGGCAAGCGTGAACGTCGCCCCGCTCCCGCCGGCGAAGAGCAGCACGCGCTCGTAGTCCGCCGCGCGCAGCGTCGGGCCGCCGTAGGGGCCTTCGAGGATGAGGTGCGCGGCGCGCGTGGGGCTGAGGACGTGCGGGGCATGCGCGGCCTCGAGGTCTGCGGTCTTGGCGTCTGCGAGGTCGTCGTCGGGATTCTTGGCAGCAGCGCCGAAGTCGTACAACGCACGACTCCAGTCTCCGCATGCGCGCGCGGCGAGGAGCATGCCGATCGGGCTGCCGTCGGGGGCTGTGGGTGTGGAAGTCAGTTAGGTAAACGAAAGAGAGAAACAGCAAGACAACGCACCCCTCAAGCAACTAACATCCGGCGCCGCACAACACACACTGAGCGGGTGCCCCTCCCAGGCGCGCCCGCCCACGAGGGCGCGCACCTGCACGTGCTGCCCTGCGCGCCAGCCGGATGTCGCGAGGGGGATGTGGATCTACGGGTGGGTGTGTTAGTTTACAATATTAATCGACAAAAGAGAGGTGGGTAAAACGAAGCGCGCAAACAACTCACCAACGCCATCCCCCCCTCCCTCGCCTCCACCTCCCCCACAACAACACGCCACCTTAGGACGCGGAACAGCAGGTCCGCGCCGTAAAGCGCGAGCGGGGGGAAGATCCACGGGGTGGCGTAGATTGTGTGGTAGCAGATTGTGATGAAGAAGGCGGGGAAGGTTAGGAAGCTGGAAAGCGCGTTAACGTTAGCGCTTTATTCGTTTTACGAGAAGACGAGGAAGGAAGGAGGGGGGAGGCAAGGAAGAGCGGACGTACTGGATGACGAGAAATGCGCTGTAGCACCAGCGCCGGACGGGGGCGACGCTGGTGAGGACGATGACGCAGAGGGTGCCGAGGGCGGCGACGCCCGAGCCTTCCTTTTGCTGTGTCAGGATGGGGAGGTCGTAGATCTGCGTGTGCATTTCAGTATGTATTCTACGCCGATAATAGAAGGAGAGAGGAAACCCACAATGTGATTGTTAATCCACAACGAGCCATGGACGAGCGCGCCGAGGAAGAAGAAGCGCGCGGACCAGCGGTGGATGTAGTTTAGCTTGGTGTAGTCCGCGCCGGGGCCGAGGAGGAGGGCGGTGAGGGGGCTGTTCTTGGAGGCGAATAGGAAGACGGGGGTGAGCTGGGCGAGGGCGAGGAAGCCTGCGTGTGGCGTTTGGTGAGTATCGTGGTAAGCAAAGTAGAGGCAGACTGACCCGCTCTGTTGGGGTTCTCCATGAGCGGCGCCTTGAGGACGATACAAATCAGCGCGAACGCGGCGTAGCCCGCCACGACAACCACTACGAAAACATTAGCGCTATTGAGTGGGATTCACAGAAGGGAACCCACTCTGCCCGACATTCAACGGAAGCCCTGGCGCACTCCACAACCGCATACTGTCCATAACCCTCCCAAACGTCCTCAGCGCGCTCCCCTTCTCGACACCCCTTGTCCTCTCCGTACGCGTCTCGCCTTTGTCCGTACCCATACCCACATCATCGTCCTCCCCCTGCGTCGGCACGCGCTCGTACTCGCCCCGCACGCGTATACCCAGCAGCCCAGTTGCGCTCTGCCTCAGACTGCGGAGGCGGAAGGCGCGCGGGGCGGAGAGGACGATGGCGAGCGCGAGGGCGGCGCCCCACATTATCGTGAAGCGGCCCTGCCATTTGGGGTCCTCCGTGTACGACTCGTAGGGGAGGAGGTCGTCTGGGATGATTGGGGGTGCGCCGTGGTCCGTCATTTAGGTCGTGCGTTTGCTCGCGATGTACAGAGCAAGAACGGTGTCTTTCAGCGTCTAGAGAGTCTGGAGGAACACGAGAGCAGGACGAAGTGAAACGCAAGACCAGAAGGACTCGAGGCGGACAACTAATTGGGTCGCGATGATAGGCTCCATTAGGAAGGGTGAAAAAGTTTTTATGATGGGCTTGATACCTTTGGTCGCATTTGCCTATCGGCATTGCGGCGCCTCCGGTTCAAAAATGTCAGTCTGCGACGGGGTTCTGGCACCGTGTATCGGAGATCCGTCGTTGTCCGTGCGTTCCGTGTACCCATGTAGGGAATAGATGTGAATTGAGTTTGCACGTTGAACCGTGGACTTGATTCCAAATTCCAATCGGGAAAGTTGGCAGCGCGATGACCCATATATATCCCTGCGGTAGTTGCTGCGAATGTAGTTTGAAATGGACGTACCTTGCATTCAAATCTCGGCCACTTCACCAGAAAAAAATGACGGAACGGAAGTTGTCGGGCTCGGGAGAACTTGAACGCAAGGACGATTGTTCAACGCGTTCTCTGCCAGACAACGCAAGACTCTCACCTCGGGTGAAGCCGGCAGCCTTCACGGATATGTAGCCAGGAAGGAGGCGGTGAATTGCGCTTGAACGTTCCCGAACCGCGGACTGATTCCAACCATTGGCGACGACCTGATTCCATGAATAACCGAGAGAGATGTCTGCGGTCATCGCTGCGAATGCATTTCCAAATGGACACATTTAGTTGTCTGCGACTTCGCATGGCGTGTTCAATTTTCAGAAAGGGTGGACTTGGCGAAGGTTGATTGCCAATTTGAAGAGTACTTGAACGCGTGGGCAGTAAAAATCATCTGTACAACGTTCAGCGCCCCGTTCCAAGCTCATTTGTGTGGTTTTACCTTTATTCGAATTGGTTCGTTGGCACAAACTGTAATTATGAGGCAACCCTGCGCAGGAAGAAAAAAGGTCCAAGTACCGCCTCCGAATCCGCCTCGTCTCACAACTTCAACGCCATATCCCTCAACCGAATATGCATCCTCCACATATCGTCCTTCTCCGGCACCGCCGCCCACTCCCCCTCCGCCGGCAAATCCCGACTCTCAACAAGCATGAACGCCACCTCGCGGTTGAGCAGGAACACGAGCATGATGCGGCTGCCCGCTCCGAGCGCGGCGAGGTACGTGGGCGGCAGCCCGAGGCGGTCGCGGCGCGCGAGCATGGTGAACTCCCCCGCCTCGGCGTCGTCGAAGACGATGTCGTCCGCGGTGGCGGCGGTGCCCGCCTCGCCGCCCTTCAGCGAGAACACGACCGCGTGCGTGCGCCAGAGGTCGTGCGTAGGGCCTTTGTAGAGCTCGAGCGTTTGGGCGATCTACACACGCGTATGGTGTTAGTATCTGTCTGGATTCACGCGGGGAGAGTTTGCAGGAGATAGAAAGACCGGCGCACCGCGTAGTCGACGATAGCGATGTTGTCTTGATACCATTTACGCAGGACTGCCTGGGAGACGAAGTATCCGTTGTTGGCGAAGGCCTTGACTTTGAGGTCGCGTTCCAGCTCGAGGCGACTGTTGTGGAGCTTACAGAGGCCCTTGTGGTACTTCCAATGACTCTGGGAGGGTATCTCAGCACCAATAGGGACGTGTACGGCGCGACTCAAACCGTTTGACATTCGCGGCTGCAGGACAAAGGGAAGTCAGTTGGCGGATACGAATAGAAAAGAGGCAGCACGCACCTGCAATAATGCGCGATCTTGCACGCTGCACAGGCCGCGAACCCGTTCCCTTCCTGGTCAGGGCGCTTCCGACACTTTTCGCACGACCTTTTCAAAGACGGCTTGGAGGGAATCTTGCTGGCGATGTCGCCGAGGGTCGTCGCGTGCGGACCGTAGCCGTCTCCAGCAGAGTTCATGATCTGGACGTTCGCAAACGATCTTTTGCCCTGCTGCTCATGGGCGGGTTCTTCGGGCTCGTCTTCGTTGTCCGGAAAATGAAGCTTGCCAGGGACGCGCCATTAGGGCTTGACGCGCGGGTGGGGGAGGGAGAAACGCACCTCGAATGCGGTCGCGGGGTCCTCCGCTCCAGGGACGTGGATGGTTCTCACATTCTGGATGCTCATGACGGGCGGAAGAGGGAGAGGCGTTGTTTGGTGTTGTCTGCCAGCGGCAGCAGACATACGCGGTGTCGTGACTACCCCCTTTAGTCGCCGCAGAGAACGAACGTTTAAGGGAATTCTTTTGGAGTTCAAAAGCCTTGACAGAACCGATGCCACCACCTCGATGTAAGTAGTGTAGGAGCCCCCTCGAATGCATTATTGACACGAGAAACCGGCGTAGGAAAAAATTACAGGGCCTTGACTTGGGATGGCAGGCTCAACTTGAAGCAAATGCAGGCCCAGGGCCCAGTGGGGAACGCCGATCGAAAAAAAAAACGGCTGTTCGGTGAATGGTTGGAGGTTAATCCGGTGGTGTCTCAACACAGCAGTACCCTCATCCCATGTGTAGAAATATTGAAGTTGTTTACTCCCGGTTTTGTCGTTGGAAATCCTACAACGAAATGGAAAGTGAAGGCGTCGCTCGTGCTCTTTTCTCCAGCGACTCGTATTCGCTCCTAAGCCAGCGCTACTGAACTGGGTGGCTGTAATCTAAGCAAGTTCAACTCGGCCGCTGCGTATCAGGAGCCTCAACCGAAGTAAAAATCGCTTCTCACCTGGCTCAAGTTCGACATTGAGCAAGGTCCCAGATGGAATATAATCCCGTTTTGTTTTCGCCTCTCGCAATGCTTGAACCTCCGCTTTCTGCTGTTACGTCGCCTTTGAGTCCAGAATGTGGTTCAGTGTGGCATATGCTCTGCTGACTTTGGTGGAATAGCGCCTGAGCCACCAGCAGCTCGGATACTCCCGGCAGTTTGGACTCACACTCCTCTCCACTACGATTCGCGAACCACTGTTCAAATTTGATCAACTCGACCTGGCGGAGTTTAAAGTCTCGGGAAAGGCCGAATACATCCGTGGGAGCGGATCAGGGATCAACACTGTCGTCTCACCTCAATGACCACGGTCCCCTGCACGAACTGCGGCTTCATCCCTGGCCAGCATACCCCGAGGAATTCTCCGCCAGATCTCCAGGATCTGCGTCGTCGGTTGTCCAGTCTGGATGCCACGATCGCTGTTCTAACCGCTGAGCGCCAAAAACTGCAGGCGGAATCTGACGCCGTCGTCTATCCTATCCTCTCCATCCCCACCGAAATCACAGCCGAAATTCTCATGCGCTCCTGCGACCCTTCGTCGTGGGATCCTTTGAAGGGTCCTCTGGTCCTGACGCAGATCTGCCACCAATGGCGCGAAATTGCGATTCACACGCCGGCTCTCTGGTGTTCGGTCCACTTGACGACTCGCTCCTCCTTAGAGCTCCTCCACCTCTGGCTCGCCCGCTCGGGAAACGCTCCGCTGAATCTCACGTTGCACACCTGGGGTGCTCAGGCTGCGCCTGAGCCTCTGCTTTTAGCGAGCGCGTTGCACGCCCACCGCTGGCAGGACGTGAGATTTGCGCTCCCGTTGGCTTCATACTACAGCCTGGACTTGGGAACACTGCCCATGCTTCGGAGCGCCTCCCTGGACCTCTCCCATTATTCCATCGACGAGCCGGCCACAGGTGTGGTGAAGCTCGATGCGCCTTTACTCCGCGAGGCGTATCTACGGGTGCCCACCGGTGTCCAAGTTGATCTCCTCTGGTCGCAGCTCACTTCCCTCACACTACCCTCTATCGACCTCACCGAATGCATCTCGACGCTACGTGGATGTCCGGACCTGGTCAAACTCTCGGTCATCACGCTCGGACGGGCTCCTTTGCACACTGAGCCCGTCGTCCTCCATGCCCTGGAATCCCTCGAATGTAATCTGACCGATGCGCCCGTGTTGGCGCACCTGACCCTCCCGCGCCTTCACGCCCTCAGTTTCACCCAGGCGGTCGAACACCCGAATGCCCTCTTCCTGACGAACTGCATCCGCCGTTCCGCCGCCCCCCTGCGCGTGCTATCGCTTGCATGCCACGGCCTGACTGTCGAAACCCTCACCGCATATCTGACGGCCGTTTCCGACTGTGTCTCGGACCTCGAGCTGACAGGAGTCGTCCCCGCGCACCTCCTCGCGGCCTTGACGCCCACGACTATCCTCCCCCACCTCAAAGTCCTTCGTCTTCGGGGGAGTCCACCGTCGAAACACCCGGACTACCAGCACATCATCGACGCGCTGCACGCGCGGCTGCGACCGGCGCCTCCCCGAGTCGCGCTCGACGAGTTCAGAGTGCATTTCAGTGTGCATCGCTCCTTTTTGACTCAACGCTCAATGCCCACGGCATCCACGATTGCTCAATTCCGGGCGCTTGCGGCGGCTGGGTTGAAGGTCAAGTTTACAATGTCGGGCAAGCAGACGAGTGTTAGCACGCACGTTATCGTGGACTCTTGGACCGAATCATAGGTGTGTGTTTACTCTAACTGGATGTTTCTTTAGTGTCTAATCTCGAGCCAAGACTACATAGCGTGTATCTGAGTGTGCTTTGAACCCTATGAACCGGTCTCTAACGAGTACTTTATCTTAACCATCCAGATCATACCCGGTCGAGCAATTCCCCTACCAGCGTCCAATTCAACATTCAACTTAAATGTTTTTCAACTACCCTCCCTCCGACATTCGCCACGCTGGTCGCGAACTGGCACCAGATTTGTGGAATAGCAGTTCTTCCAAACGAAATTGACCTTGCGCCCAGACAACTGAATCTATAATAGATCTCACAAATACCACATTTAAGTCTCCTTCGATGGCTGTGGAACAGTGTAGCCGGCAAAACGGTTCGTAAATCTCCTGGACGGGCTCCGGTCGTGTCTCCTGTCCTGATGGCCTTTTTACCTGACTACATGCATGCTCCCTTTGCAGTAGATCGAGTCTCGCTTTCCATTCAAAGTGAACCACCAGCGATTGTTTTGGTGGCCCGAACGTCGCGGCAGCGTGTGTTTGCAGACGGAAGGACGAGAAATTATCACCCCACGCAAGCCGTGGCGTTCGCTTCCTCTAATGGTTCTTCAGGAAGACGTGCACGCGTTTCTACAATCCGCTCTCTTAGATTCTTTGATAAAAAACGACAGATTGTGCCAAAGAAGTTGAAAGAACTTTCCGATGGGAAAGCTTCCATAGCACTGTTTGAGTGAAATAGCCAATTTCACACAACGGCCACTTGACTGCAAGTCCTTCATTATTTTTCACCGCTCACTGATTTTTGGGAGAGTGATACGGCGGTGGTTGCCCTAAGTCGCGCATATATCGGAAACTCCCGGCCAGTTTACGACTTCACCACAGTAAAATTCTGTTCGCGCGTGCAATTATTTTGGGTTCCAAATGAACCACGAGCAATTTTCGTCTGGCGAACGTTGCACGTGTTTGGTTGATGCGGCAGGTCGGCTCATGTGACTGGAATCATCCGTCCTTTCTTCCCGCCGTCACTGTCAGTGGCAAGTGGATTGCGCCCGCGTTGAACTGCGCTGAATCCCGAGCAGTACTCTCATCCATCACCGATTCTCCGCGTGTGTGTAGCCTGCCAGCGATATCCAAAGCGTCGCGGGTCGTGCGTCTTGGTACGTGCGCTAAACTTCGAAGCTGGTTCAAGCCTGGTGGACGAACTGCAACTCAACTGCCAGTGCAGACGTTCATGGCCGCTCCATTCGCACTGCCGGTGCACCTGTTCCCGCTGGATTTTACTCGTCGTCGGATCACCGAAGTGGACGCCGAGATACTCGCGCTGAAGAACGCTCTTTCCAAAGCCGAACTTGAGGGAAAAGCCTTGAAACAGCATCTCTCCAACTACAAATATCCCGTTTTGACCCTCCCCAACGAGGTCGTTTCCGAAATCTTCCTGCAGACTGTCGCTGGATTCCGAGCGCCCCTGTGCGGCCGCGCGTCCCCACTCTACCTCGGCCATATCTGCCAGAGGTGGCGGGACATCGCGCTTTCCACTCCTTCCCTATGGTCGAGCATGTATATCTCAATAACGCACCCCCAGCCCAAGGGGCTGCAGGGTTATATTCACCTCCTTGAGATGTGGCTGGCACGGTCCCGGGACTGTCCTCTCTCCATCAGGTTCAGCGCCAACTACAACAGGGGGGCTATGTCCCTGGCCCTGGCCACAATTTCCGCTCAAAGGGCGCGGTGGGAGACCATCGCGCTAACCATGTCTTGGCACACCCTTCCTAACATCCAGGCCGACCTACCTCTGCTTCAGAGTCTGGAGATTCGCCTCGTGGAGCCGTATGCCAGTGCACCCTCCGCGGGAATGGCAGGCTCTGCCAGAGCTTTCTTCGGGCCCAAGCTGACAAGCGTGAAGCTGTATGGCCCTAAAGTGTACACGGTCGGACTTCCCTGGCCACAGTTAACGTCGATCACAATTCACGCACCCCTCACGGACGTCGTGCAAATTCTGCGCACTGCGAGCAGCCTTCGCGAATTCTCGGTTGCGGTGACGGAAATCCACCTCGTACATGCCGACTACTGGGACCCCCTTCCGTCCATCCCACCGCTCTTACACCTCCAATCGCTTGAGCTCACATACGGAATTCGCGGGAGGCCATCTGCGCTTTTCGCCTTTTTGACCAGACTCACCCTCCCCGCGCTGAAGCAGCTCAAACTGCGGACACCCTGCATCCCGCAGGTTGTGGAACTGTTGACGCGGTCGCACTGTCCACTCGACGACCTTCAAGTCACCATGGAGGCAGTAAAGTACCTAGCGTTTTTTCAGCCGGACGGAACGATCGCGCTGGAGGTCATGGGCCATGGCGAGCGAGGATGATTCGGATGTCGGTTTGGAGTACAGGAATCTTTTCAATACTTGTATCTCTTCAACGTGAGGGACCTCGTCCATTGCAAGTCGCTTCGCCGGATTTGTCTGAACTATGTCGTCGACCAAGTCAGCATACTTGAAGTGGAAGTCGAAATTGATTTATCTCGTGCGATGACCGGCAGCCGGACATCCTCGGTCGAGTCTCATATTCTATCGAACCGTCGTCCTCGCCGATTGCGTTCGGCACGGCGTCTTGCTGTCAGGAAGCGTCCTGTTGCTTACATCCTTGAACCACTCAGCACTGGCAATTTATTAAGTTCCTAGATGACGCCAGGGCATTGGGGAATTGTCTCTGAATACCCTGCAAACGGTTCCGCATCTTGCGTGGGGCTCTTTAGGGCTCACAACTGGGTCGGTTATTCTCAAGTTGAACGAGGTCTTGCCGACTGATCGCCCGAACCGACAGTGATCGCCGTCCGGAATTTACCGAGCAGGGTTCATCAAGTTCAAGCTGGGCAATGCGGATATAATTGCTTGAATCGAATGAGTCGATACTGGTTTTTAATCCAACCCAATTCATCACCGCTAATAGTAACAGGAGCACGACGCCACTAGGCGCCACTTGGAGTCCGAAGGTTCGCACATCACTTCATTTGTAGATCTCAACGCGTTGACGGGCGATCTCGAATTCGATGCCCTTCCAATTGCCTTCCAACTTCTCTCCTAAGTACTGTGTCAACGGTCGCCACCGACTCGCCAGTCCTCGAGCATATTCCAAACTCTTGTCTGTGCAGAACTTCTACTACATGCCCTCGAGCCAACCCATCGCTGTGATGGTTCGAAAATGCCGCATCTGAGCTCCGGTCGACTCCCTCGTGGTATCGTAGCAGGATAATCACGGAAAATCGCAGAAGATCCGCCCCTCACGAGCAATCACGGACCCAAATCTTCGAACTAGCAGGTAACTAGCGGGAACCCAGGGGAACCCACGACGAATCGGGCGATCCTTGAAGATCTCCCCCCGCACATCGGCATCCTCATGTGGGCGCGATCTTCTTATATTGGTACCGCAAATAGGTTTAAAGCGCAACGGTCGCCCAGCTGCCAGCTCACAGTGGTGTTATCGCGCCCCGTCCGCTCCTTCTCCTCCTCTCGATAGAACGACTTGGCCATCATGTCCGAGTTCGCATTCGATGTTGGACAACTGTCAGTACCCTTCTCTGGTTCTCTTGGGGTTTCGCTGAGTGATTTCACAGAACGATACCCCTGGTACATATTTCGTTCGATCTTGTGGCTTAGTATCTCATGAGTGACTTAGTTTGTCGGCACACTCATCAACTGGGCACTCCTCGGGGCACTCGCGGTACAATTTTGTGAGTGATCCTCTTCCCTCTGCCCTCTGTATAATCTGACTGCGTTCAGACCTATATATCATCGCCTTCCCCAAGGACACACGATGGCTGAAACTCCTCGTTCTCCTCGTCGTCCTCGTCGAGTTACTTCAAACCCTCTCGGATACCCGAGATACCATCCGTCTCTTCGGCTCAGGTTGGGGCAACTACGCTCTACTAGACGAGGTTGGGTGGTCCTGGTTTAGCGTACCGGTCGTCGGTGCAACCAGTGAGTTCCTTTTTTGTTTTGTTGAACTCGTACGAACGAATCCGCAGCTGCCTGTGCCGGCCAAATATTTTTCGCATGGCGCATCTACATTCTAAGCCACACCTGGTTCATGCCCGTCGTCATTGCCGTCGTACGCTCCTCTTCCGCCCCGTGGACCTCCTCCGCGCTGACCCAGATGCCCAGATCACGACGTTCCAACTCGCGGCCGGCATCTGGAGCGGCGTGCTGATCGCTCAAGCCGGACGCTTCTCGCTGCTGCAGTTTTCCACCTTCAAGCAGCCTGTGGTACGTCGCCCCACCCCCCACAGTGCCGTACCGAAGTGTGAAGTCTTAATCCGTTACAGGCCTGGCTTGCAGCGACAGCCCTCTGCGACATCATAATTGTCATCAGCACCTGCTACTACTTGCTCAAGGCACGAGTCCCCGGGTTCCACCAAACGACCGACCGCATGATTCTCCGCATCATCAGGGTGCGTTCTCTCCTCTACACCAATCCACAGTTTCAGTCGTTTATTTACCGGCTGTAATTTAGCTCACGGTTGAGACGGGCGGCATCTGCGCCATCTTCGCGATCCTCGACCTCGCGTTCTACGTCCGCTTCCAGGGAAACAACTACCACCTCGCCGTCTGCATCGAACTCTCCAAGGTCTACTCCAACAGTATCCTCATCGTGCGTCCCACTCCTACTGTGAAGCCATACCATTGACGCGTGGTTTTGTAGATCCTCAACTCGCGCGCAAACATCGGCCACGGTGGGACTACCGCCGTGCACCAGTCTTCAGGCCCGAGTCATCTGAAGGCCGCGTCTATATCCCAACCGATGTTCGACGTGCGCCGGGGTGGGCCGGTGCTGTCGAGCACGATGCAAATGTCAACTGTGACCGCCTCGCAGATTAACGACGATAAATACGGGATCGCTGTTTGAGCGTTGCGTAGCGATTCATGTATGTATCTGGGCCTAGAAATGACGATTCAGACCTGGCTTTTCAAAGTCCCCACGAGTTGATTTGGAACCGCCGACCTTTTATTTCGAAGCGTGCGAGTACGACCTAGCACGAGTAGACCGAGGATAGTGGGCAGGCGGCGGCGGTCTCGTTGATTTCAATGTTGAACGGGAACCACGAGAAACGCCAGATCCCTTCTAGTCATCGGCAAGGGGTCTATAAAAAAAGGGTGCGACCAAATATGCGAGTCGCACTGCCATCCCTCGCACTCTGTTCGTCAATGCTCTGGGGAATACAGGATCGAGCGACGAGATGTAGGCGAGAGGTTTGGTCTTAGCGCCATCGAATTTGATGGGTAACACTGACAAACAGGGACATCGACGCTCCTGCTTTCAAGTCCTCGCGATGAATTTGCCAACTTCAAGTTACTGGTCCGCGCAGACAAGAATTACTGCTGTTCTGGAAAACTTCTGCTGGTTCATGGCCTGCTTCAGAGCGAATCAGAGCTTCAGAAGGCGTCCAACTTCCGACAGGCCTGTGACGAGTCGGGGACTCAATGCGACGACGGTCACTGGGTTTGAGCTTAACTTCTTTCAAGATCCGCAATTATTTCGGCCTCCCAACTTTGAACTGATTCCGATACTTCTCGAATCTCTCCCCTGGCTGCATTGATTTTCTGGTTTGAGATTTTCGGACACCTGCCTGCAAGAGCACGACGACCTTCTGGCTTCCACCTGGGACTAGTACTGAGCAGCCGGAGGAGAATCAACATTTTTGTCGACAATCGCCAAAAATACGCTGGCCGATGGTCAGATGATCGTCTCGATAATCATCGATGCCCTAGCCTCAAGTCGAGCCTCTCCTTCGATCCGACATGGAGAAAGACGATGTTCTTGCACAAGGTATTCTGGGTTGTCTCCGTGTGTTAGTAGAAACCACCTGAACTAAAGCTTTCGTTGCAGGATCCCCCGATCCCAGCGAAGAAGCCGCGGGCTCGCAGCTTTGGGCAGTGTATGTTTCCGAGGCGGAAAAATACGACAGGTCTCTGGTGGAAAGCTGGAAAAGTGACATGGAAGGGATGCTCATATTCGTGCGTCCTCACTGTGCTATTCTCTGATCTGCTAGTGACCCTTTCGCCGTTCTCAGGCGGGTCTCTTCTCCGCGAGTCTCACAGCTTTCATCATCGAAAGCTACAAGACTTTGATGCCTGATTCCAACGATGCCACGTTGCAGATGCTCACACAAATATCGCAACAGCTCGCCGCAGCGGCCGACGGACGAGCTTTCCAGGCGTCACCGCCGCCTCACTTTTCCCCACTGGCGACTTCACTTGTCTGCAACTCCCTTTGGTTCATCAGCCTCGGTCTCAGCCTCACATGTGCTCTCATCGCTACGCTCCTGGAGCAATGGGCACGCGATTTCTTGCACAGGGCGGACATGCGCTCCGCTCCCGTCATCCGTGCCCGAATCTTCTCCTACCTCTACTACGGGCTGAAGCGCTTTCATATGCACACCGTCGTGGACGTCATCCCTCTGCTGCTTCACACCTCCCTTGTGTTCTTCTTCGCGGGCCTCGTCGCTTTCTTGTGGCCCATCAACATTGCTATCGCAATCCTGGCTGCCGCACTTCTCGCGATTGTGCTCAGCCTATACTCCTTCCTCACCGTCCTGCCACTCTGGTGGCCGGACTGTCCCTATCGCACTCCCCTTTCTACCGCGACGTGGAGGGTCTCAAACATATTTATGACCTTCTGGCGGCGTCACAACCTCCCGCAAACGACGCACCCGGCCCGGACCATGGTCGAGGAGATGTCCCGTCAAGCGACAACTGCCTCCCCAGGACGTGCTTCTCGCGACTATCGCGCATTGGTTTGGACCATCAAATCATTGGCGGACGACGGGGAACTCGAGCCCTTCGTCGAAGCCATCCCCGACGTATTGTGGGGTCCCTTGGGGAGACGCCACGCATACGAGGAGAATATTCAGATGTTGGTTCGGCACCCTGACCTCCGTCTGAAATCTCGCATCGAGGACTTGCTTCGGAGTTGTGACAGTGGACTCTTGTCACCCGAGGCTAGTCGGCGCCGTCAGACTACCAGTTACAAGGCTCTTTGGGCGATATCCAGCGTGCAACCACTTTCGGACGGCCGATCTCTCGATTTTACTCGCTTGATCGACTATTATGAGACCGTGTTCGCAGACTCCGCCGTCCAGCATTATGCTGCGTCCGCGATAGCGCTCTTAGACTGGAGCACATACTGTTCCGTCAAGGCCACTCTGGACCCGTTGTTTACTCATCTGGGCCGCTGCCAGCTAGACGTTGCAGCTGGGCGGACCGCAGATTTGCAACCTATTGTCTCGTTTCTCGCGACGCGAGGCCCTCGATTACGATTTCGGATCGGGGATAGACTCAGTCAATACATGGTCGACCCAACCTCCGAGTGCACTCCGCCGTCCGTCCTCATCGCGGACTGCCAGGACGCTCTGCGGGAATTCTGCACGATAACACCATACGAGATTTTATTTCATTATCTTTCGGCCTCTGCTAGGCTGGACTCGGCGCCATACCGATGGGAAACTACCCGAGAGCTCCTTCATGTCGACGTTTCGGCCCCCTTTGGATTGTTCGAACCTGCCTTGATGGTTGCATTGGACATTGTGGGGTACCGACAAGGTCCGCTTCAATCCAACAGCCCGGGACAGGACTGGAATGATACACTGATGCTAACGCTGTTGTCTTTCTGGAAACCAAACGAGCCGGTCCCCATTCCTCAAACAATCATCATCTACTTGAACGTGAAAGGGGAATCTGGCCGGTTGAAATCGCTACTATTTCCCGGTGCCGTTAGCGAGAGCAACACCTTTGGCCGCCGTTTATGGACATGTTTCCCTGCAACACTCGAGGAGTCACCGTCCCCTGGACTAATGACCGCACTCTGGCACGTGGCTTTCACCACACAATCCTTCTACCCCGCAGGGACCTATGAGCCCGTACTGGACGCTCTGAAGGATCTCCCGCATTTTCCCGACATCAAATCTTCCATCGTCTCGGTACTCAAGACGAAGGTTATGTACCAACTGCTATCCCACGGCATCCATCCCTTGCGGCATCCACTCCTACCAACAGTAACGGCACTCTCTATCCCAGATGAACTCCCCAATAACGATGAGCCGTCGTCCGAAATCATGGCTGCTCGGCTGCCGGCTCTGGATGGCTTTTCGCAGTTGGTGCGTTGCCGCATTACAGAGGCCAGAATCGGAATTATCGCTGAATTTCTGGATAACTTCCACTCTGACTTCACTCCCTACAATCCGATCCGTACACTGAAGTACATCTGCTGGGACATTGCTCCCAGAGGAGAAGTCCACGCAGAGCATCAGATACGGCTCGCGGACGGCATGAACCGTATCCTGAAGCTCGGCATGGAACATCCGCATGCGACGGAACTGCTCGATACGCTGATTGGGAGCAAGTTATTCGAGCCTTATATCGATGCAGCAGTAGGTCAGAGCGCTCGTAACCTACAGCCGACCGTGGCGACTGGCTTCGCGTGGCTCCAGGATCCAACGGCTCGAAACAAGATCAAAGATACCCTCGCAGATTATGCGGAGAAGTTGGCCTCGTCTGGGCGGGAATCAGCGAGGGTCTCTGGGATTTTAACCGGTCTGGACTCGCCCGCGCTTCACCCATCCTCATTCGGACCGCCGGGACTGGTGGTTTAAACAATGTCGAATGTGGTTGAATTACGGTTGAGTGGGCCGAATTCTGTCAATACCAGAATTGAGCTCTGGGATTGTTAGTCCACGTTGTAATAAACCTCTACCTTGTCTCGTATTCCTGAAGTTGAACCAAAACACCGCCGTGACCACGATCAAAACCGACCCACCTGTGTGCCTCACGCCGAACGTAGCCTTACGCCGAGCGTACTACCGTCGTTTCACCAAACCAGTACCAATCGCTGGCGGAGTCCAGGTAGTCGGACTTTTTTTCAAAGAATCCTGCCGGCCTTGTATCGCAAAAATTGACAGAGTTGCTGAATCATGGTTCAAGATTTATGATCATTCTGCTAAGAAGTTCATCTTCCAAGAATAATTCCGACGCTAGACCAAACCCCCTCAATATGTCTCTTTCCCCGGCCCATCCAGTGCTGACTTCCCCCTCTTCACCAAATCCCGCACCACCTGAATCTCCGCTCCGCTCGGCAGCCGCCGCGCAAACCCATCCAACACATCCTGCGCTTGTGACGTCTCCGTTCGGAGGGGCATGAGCAGATACTCAGTGTCGCGGCTGCGACCAAGACCTCCGGGGCCGTCCGGGAGTGCGATGACATGCAGGTGTATCCGTCCCCCGGAGCGCGCGGCGCGTTGTACGTCGTTCCACCACCCGTCAAAATCCTTGCTGCTCAGGGTGAGCGCGTCTGGTGTCTGCACCTCGATGCGCACGCGCCCGCCGGCGGCGCGGTAGTCGAAAAGCGTCACGAGGGGCTGGGATTTGCCGTGCTTAGACGCGAGGAGGATTTGCTGCGGGTACACCTCAGCGAGTTTCGCTGCCGTGTAGTCGTGCTTGAACACCGCGCGCAGAAAGGCGCGTTTGCGGTTGGGCAGCGGTTGGCGTTCGCCTGGCAAATTCGATTAAGAGTGAAAAAAAGAGGTAGGGAGGATGAGGTTTGAATTGATACTGACTGAGACGCAGGGAGTGGAAGGAGTTGCACGACTTCTGGTGTTCTCCGTCCTTCCAGTCAACCTGTTGGCATTCGGGGGAGCTGTAGTAGAAGCCCAAGCAGTTGGAGCAGCGATGGAAGAGGGCACTGTCTGCTATTTTACAACACTACAGCACGAGATAAGTTGTCATTATGCTTGGTTCAGGGAGAGGAAGCGTCAAGACGACTCACTTTCGCGTTATCGCACGCTTTGAGGCGGGGGGCATGAGACTGTACGCTATCCAATATTTTGAGCCGTTCCTGGAGTAAGGTGAGGAAGCTGCTCCACGAATCGTAAACAGCGGTAGATCTAAACGACGACGGCAAGGCTGCCCCGAGCTTCAAGTCGTGAATGGTCTTCTTGATTAGGAACAACTCCTCGTAGTGGATCAGAGATGAAGGGAGTACGTCGTTGATGAGGGCTTTCAACGTGTCGCCGAACTTGCTATTGTAGGAGCCGCAGTATACGATCGTCGCGATAAGTCCCGCATCCTGGGCATCGAGTATGGCGTATCGGTTTGGTGCCGTAGTAAATATGCGATGAAGGAACTTGAGCGTCCTCGAGAGGATGGGCTCGAATTCCTGGCGCCGTGTGGTGCTGGTCCCGAGTATACCTGCCATTGCCGTGAGCGCGCGGATTGCCTGAGAGTCGACGAGCGCCGCGCTAAAGGGTGCTAAGAAGGCTCCATCTGGTTTCTTACTGCTGAGGAGACGGTCGACATCATTGATGAAGTCGAATATGCCTCCCAAGAGTCGTCGCTCCCGTTTTAACTGAGGAGTATCGCCGTCGGCAGCGATCTGGTCAAAGTACCCGACGACACATCGAGCGAGCCCATCGAGACCACCAGCTCCCTCGATCAGCTCCTCGACGTGTGCACGAGTCGTGGGTCGCATTTTGGTAAAGAGGAGGTCCGTCAGCATGTTGATGCCGTAGGCCACTCTGAGAGTATTTCCGCACTCGAGCAAGGGGAGCCATCCTCCGCCAATTACACGATAGAAGCCAGGGGTCGAGTAGAAAAGCTTCTTGTGCTCGTCAACATACGCATGTGCGATAATGAGAAAAGGCGATCCGGCGATATCGTCGCCAGGAAATTGGTCCCGATAATTGTCGTAAAACTGGATCCACGGCCAGAGTCGCGTCCAGAGCTGGGGAAACGCAGAGGGAGGTGGTGCACCGCCATATGTCATGATCAAAGCAGTAAGCCCACGGACGGCGAAGTTTGCGTTGACGACCGCTCCTTCGTCGAATGTGGAATGAAGGTCGAGTCGGTCGTCGTTTGGGATCCTTGCGGCGTCGAGGTTGGCATACCATACCGGCACAAAGACTTTCCACGTGGCGGAATCATCGTCGGCGGCGCCGAGCTTTTCCATGAGGTCGTGGAGCTTCATAACGTCCCTGGAATTACCCTGCGCCGCTGAGAGGGTCATCCTCTGTCACGGATATAAGGCAGAGCAGTCAGTCGCGCAGTGGAACTACTGACTCGAGTCGAAAAGGGCAACCATTCAAGATCGCCGAGCTGGAAAACGGGGTCCATTTTGGCGCGTGGTGCGTGGTAGCAGCAAAATTTCGTGCGAGCGACGAACGAGGCGAGAGAAGGGACTGGAGTGAATCTGAATCGCGTTTGACTAAGAACTCCCTCAGGATTTCCCTGCGCTGATGCGGAATGAGGAGGGCAAAGAGCTGGTCAAAAATCGAGATGAAAGGAAGAAGCAAGCTGAATGTGTTTGTCCTAGTGATGTTCGGATGGCATCGGCACTCGGCGCCTTCCGTTTGTTCCGACAGTTGATTTTCAGACTCCGCTGGGAGATCAGACATCACAGGCCGACCTAGACTCACTCCACACTTCCTTTCAACAACGACCCTCGTCTTCAACTCGTCTTACCCTGGTCCCCAATTGACCTTCTATCATGTCGCATTTTCAACCAGTGGCAACCACAATCCCCTGTCAACCTCTTGGGCTCTCCCTTGGGCTCTCGAGTCTCCCCCCATCAGCCTCATCCCCGACTCTTGGCTCGCCGCTCCTGCGTCATGCAGGATCGCCCACCGCCTTCCAGGTTCGATCACCGTCCCGTATGATCTCGTTGCGGACCCTCCTCTCGATCCTCCTCCTATCCAAGTCTTGCCGCCCAAAAGCACCGCGCGTTACCACCCGCCACACGTAGGTACGAGCCATCCAGACAATCGCTCGTTCTCGA